>OZ014506.1:57503423-57565923 GCA_963966075.1 Aphodius sticticus
AATAATAAATAAATAATAAATAAATAATAAATAAATAATAAATAAATAATAAATAAATAATAAATAAATAATAAATAAATAATAAATAAATAATAAATAAATAATAAATAAATAATAAATAAATAATAAATAAATAATAAATAAATAATAAATAAATAATAAATAAATAATAAATAAATAATAAATAAATAATAAATAATAAATAATAAATAAATAATAAATAAATAATAAATAAATAATAAATAAATAATAAATAAATAATAAATAAATAATAAATAAATAATAAATAAATAATAAATAAATAATAAATAAATAATAAATAAATAATAAATAAATAATAATAAATAATAAATAAATAATAAATAAATAAATAAATAAATAATAAATAATAATAATAAATAATAAATAAATAAATAATAAATAATAAACAATAAATAAATAATAAATAAATAATAAATAAATAATAAATAAATAATAAATAAATAATAAATAAATAAATAAATAAATAATAAATAAATAATAAATAAATAATAAATAAATAATAAATAAATAATAAATAAATAATAAATAAATAATAAATAAATAATAAATAAATAATAAATAAATAATAAATAAATAAATAAATAAATAATAAATAAATAATAAATAAATAATAAATAAATAATAAATAAATAATAAATAAATAATAAATAAATAATAAATAAATAATAAATAAATAATAAATAAATAATAAATAAATAATAAATAAATAATAAATAAAATAATAAATAAATAATAAATAAATAATAAATAAATAATAAATATAATAATAAATAAATAATAAATAAATAATAAATAAATAATAAATAAATAATAAATAAATAATAAATAAATAATAAATAAATAATAAATAAATAATAAATAAATAATAAATAAATAATAAATAAATAATAAATAAATAATAAATAAATAATAAATAAATAATAAATAAATAATAAATAAATAATAAATAAATAATAAATAAATAATAAATAAATAATAAATAAATAATAAATAAATAATAAATAAATAATAAATAAATAATAAATAAATAATAAATAAATAATAAATAAATAATAAATAAATAATAAATAAATAATAAATAAATAATAAATAAATAATAAATAAATAATAAATAAATAATAAATAAATAATAAATAAATAATAATAATAAATAAATAATAAATAAATAATAAATAAATAATAAATAAATAATAAATAAATAATAAATAAATAATAAATAAATAATAAATAAATAATAAATAAATAATAAATAAATAATAAATAAATAATAAATAAATAATAAATAAATAATAAATAAATAATAAATAAATAATAAATAAATAATAAATAAATAATAAATAAATAATAAATAAATAATAAATAAATAATAAATAAATAATAAATAAATAATAAATAAATAATAAATAAATAATAAATAAATAATAAATAAATAATAAATAAATAATAAATAAATAATAAATAAATAATAAATAAATAATAAATAAATAATAAATAAATAATAAATAAATAATAAATAAATAATAAATAAATAATAAATAAATAATAAATAAATAATAAATAAATAATAAATAAATAATAAATAAATAATAAATAAATAATAAATAAATAATAAATAAATAATAAATAAATAATAAATAAATAATAAATAAATAATAAATAAATAATAAATAAATAATAAATAAATAATAAATAAATAATAAATAAATAATAAATAAATAATAAATAAATAATAAATAAATAATAAATAAATAATAAATAAATAATAAATAAATAATAAATAAATAATAAATAAATAATAAATAAATAATAAATAAATAATAAATAAATAATAAATAAATAATAAATAAATAATAAATAAATAATAAATAAATAATAAAATAAATAATAAATAAATAATAAATAAATAATAAATAAATAATAAATAAATAATAAATAAATAATAAATAAATAATAAATAAATAATAAATAAATAAATAATAAATAAATAATAAATAAATAATAAATAAATAATAAATAAATAATAAATAAATAAATAAATAAATAAATAAATAATAAATAAATAATAAATAAATAATAAATAAATAATAAATAAATAAATAAATAAATAATAAATAAATAATAAATAAATAATAAATAAATAATAAATAAATAATAAATAAATAAATAAATAAATAATAAATAAATAATAAATAAATAATAAATAAATAATAAATAAATAATAAATAAATAATAAATAAATAATAAATAAATAATAAATAAATAATAAATAAATAATAAATAAATAATAAATAAATAATAAATAAATAATAAATAAATAATAAATAAATAATAAATAAATAATAAATAAATAATAAATAAATAATAAATAAATAATAAATAAATAATAAATAAATAATAAATAAATAATAAATAAATAATAAATAAATAATAAATAAATAATAAATAAATAATAAATAAAATAATAAATAAATAATAAATAATAAATAAATAAATAAATAAATAATAAATAAATAATAAATAAATAATAAATAATAAATAAATAAATAATAAATAATAAATAATAAATAATAAATAAATAATAAATAAATAATAAATAAATAATAAATAAATAATAATAAATAATAAATAATAAATAATAAATAATAAATAATAAATAATAAATAATAAATAATAAATAATAAATAATAAATAATAAATAATAAATAATAAATAATAAATAATAAATAAATAAATAATAAATAATAAATAATAAATAATAAATAATAAATAATAAATAATAAATAATAAATAATAAATAATAAATAATAAATAATAAATAATAAATAATAATAATAAATAATAAATAATAAATAATAAATAATAAATAATAAATAATAAATAATAAATAATAAATAATAAATAATAAATAATAAATAATAAATAATAAATAATAAATAATAAATAAATAAATAATAAATAATAAATAATAAATAATAAATAATATAAATAAATAAATAATAAATAATATAATAAATAATAAATAATAAATAATAAATAATAAATAATAAATAATAAATAATAAATAATAAATAATAAATAATAAATAATAAATAATAAATAATAAATAATAAATAATAATAATAAATAATAAATAATAAATAATAAATAATAAATAATAAATAATAAATAATAAATAATAAATAATAAAATAATAAATAATAAATAATAAATAATAAATAATAAATAATAAATAATAAATAATAAATAATAAATAATAAATAATAAATAATAAATAATAAATAATAAATAATAAATAATAAATAATAAATAATAAATAATAAATAATAAATAATAAATAATAAATAATAAATAATAAATAATAAATAATAAATAATAAATAATAAATAATAAATAATAAATAATAAATAATAAATAATAAATAATAAATAATAAATAATAAATAATAAATAATAAATAATAAATAATAAATAATAAATAATAAATAATAAATAATAAATAATAAATAATAAATAATAAATAATAAATAATAAATAATAAATAATAAATAATAAATAATAAATAATAAATAATAATAATAAATAATAAATAATAAATAATAAATAATAAATAATAAATAATAAATAATAAATAATAAATAATAAATAATAAATAATAAATAATAAATAATAAATAATAAATAATAAATAATAAATAATAAATAATAAATAATAAATAATAAATAATAAATAATAAATAATAAATAATAAATAATAAATAATAAATAATAAATAAATAAATAATAAATAATAAATAATAAATAATAAATAATAAATAATAAATAATAAATAATAAATAATAAATAAATAAATAATAAATAATAAATAATAAATAATAAATAAATAAATAATAAATAATAAATAATAAATAATAAATAATAAATAATAAATAATAAATAATAAATAATAAATAATAAATAATAAATAATAAATAATAAATAATAAATAATAAATAATAAATAATAAATAAATAAATAATAAATAATAAATAATAAATAATAAATAATAAATAATAAATAATAAATAATAAATAATAAATAATAAATAATAAATAATAAATAATAAATAATAAAATAAATAAATAATAAATAATAAATAATAAATAATAAATAATAAATAATAAATAATAAATAATAAATAATAAATAATAAATAATAAATAATAAATAATAAATAATAAATAATAAATAATAAATAATAAATAATAAATAATAAATAATAAATAATAAATAATAAATAATAAATAATAAATAATAAATAATAAATAATAAATAATAAATAATAAATAATAAATAATAAATAATAAATAATAAATAATAAATAATAAATAATAAATAATAAATAATAAATAATAAATAATAAATAATAAATAATAAATAATAAATAATAAATAATAAATAATAAATAATAAATAATAAATAATAAATAATAAATAATAAATAATAAATAATAAATAATAAATAATAAATAATAAATAATAAATAATAAATAATAAATAATAAATAATAAATAATAAATAATAAATAATAAATAATAAATAATAAATAATAAATAATAAATAATAAATAATAAATAATAAATAATAAATAATAAATAATAAATAATAAATAATAAATAATAAATAATAAATAATAAATAATAAATAATAAATAATAAATAATAAATAATAAATAATAAATAATAAATAATAAATAATAAATAATAAATAATAAATAATAAATAATAAATAATAAATAATAAATAATAAATAATAAATAATAAATAATAAATAATAAATAATAAATAATAAATAATAAATAATAAATAATAAATAATAAATAATAAATAATAAATAATAAATAATAAATAATAAATAATAAATAATAAATAATAAATAATAAATAATAAATAATAAATAATAAATAATAAATAATAAATAATAAATAATAAATAATAAATAATAAATAATAAATAATAAATAATAAATAATAAATAATAAATAATAAATAATAAATAATAAATAATAAATAATAAATAATAAATAATAAATAATAAATAATAAATAATAAATAATAAATAATAAATAATAAATAATAAATAATAAATAATAAATAATAAATAATAAATAATAAATAATAAATAATAAATAATAAATAATAAATAATAAATAATAAATAATAAATAATAAATAATAAATAATAAATAATAAATAATAAATAATAAATAATAAATAATAAATAATAAATAATAAATAATAAATAATAAATAATAAATAATAAATAATAAATAATAAATAATAAATAATAAATAATAAATAATAAATAATAAATAATAAATAATAAATAATAAATAATAAATAATAAATAATAAATAATAAATAATAAATAATAAATAATAAATAATAAATAATAAATAATAAATAATAAATAATAAATAATAAATAATAAATAATAAATAATAAATAATAAATAATAAATAATAAATAATAAATAATAAATAATAAATAATAAATAATAAATAATAAATAATAAATAATAAATAATAAATAATAAATAATAAATAATAAATAATAAATAATAAATAATAAATAATAAATAATAAATAATAAATAAT
The DNA here is from genome assembly GCA_963966075.1 of Aphodius sticticus. Lineage (NCBI taxonomy): Eukaryota > Metazoa > Arthropoda > Insecta > Coleoptera > Scarabaeidae > Aphodius > Aphodius sticticus. The sequence continues at coordinate 57,509,092 of OZ014506.1, forward strand.
AAATAATAAATAATAAATAATAAATAATAAATAATAAATAATAAATAATAAATAATAAATAATAAATAATAAATAATAAATAATAAATAATAAATAATAAATAATAAATAATAAATAATAAATAATAAATAATAAATAATAAATAATAAATAATAAATAATAAATAATAAATAATAAATAATAAATAATAAATAATAAATAATAAATAATAAATAATAAATAATAAATAATAAATAATAAATAATAAATAATAAATAATAAATAATAAATAATAAATAATAAATAATAAATAATAAATAATAAATAATAAATAATAAATAATAAATAATAAATAATAAATAATAAATAATAAATAATAAATAATAAATAATAAATAATAAATAATAAATAATAAATAATAAATAATAAATAATAAATAATAAATAATAAATAATAAATAATAAATAATAAATAATAAATAATAAATAATAAATAATAAATAATAAATAATAAATAATAAATAATAAATAATAAATAATAAATAATAAATAATAAATAATAAATAATAAATAATAAATAATAAATAATAAATAATAAATAATAAATAATAAATAATAAATAATAAATAATAAATAATAAATAATAAATAATAAATAATAAATAATAAATAATAAATAATAAATAATAAATAATAAATAATAAATAATAAATAATAAATAATAAATAATAAATAATAAATAATAAATAATAAATAATAAATAATAAATAATAAATAATAAATAATAAATAATAAATAATAAATAATAAATAATAAATAATAAATAATAAATAATAAATAATAAATAATAAATAATAAATAATAAATAATAAATAATAAATAATAAATAATAAATAATAAATAATAAATAATAAATAATAAATAATAAATAATAAATAATAAATAATAAATAATAAATAATAAATAATAAATAATAAATAATAAATAATAAATAATAAATAATAAATAATAAATAATAAATAATAAATAATAAATAATAAATAATAAATAATAAATAATAAATAATAAATAATAAATAATAAATAATAAATAATAAATAATAAATAATAAATAATAAATAATAAATAATAAATAATAAATAATAAATAATAAATAATAAATAATAAATAATAAATAATAAATAATAAATAATAAATAATAAATAATAAATAATAAATAATAAATAATAAATAATAAATAATAAATAATAAATAATAAATAATAAATAATAAATAATAAATAATAAATAATAAATAATAAATAATAAATAATAAATAATAAATAATAAATAATAAATAATAAATAATAAATAATAAATAATAAATAATAAATAATAAATAATAAATAATAAATAATAAATAATAAATAATAAATAATAAATAATAAATAATAAATAATAAATAATAAATAATAAATAATAAATAATAAATAATAAATAATAAATAATAAATAATAAATAATAAATAATAAATAATAAATAATAAATAATAAATAATAAATAATAAATAATAAATAATAAATAATAAATAATAAATAATAAATAATAAATAATAAATAATAAATAATAAATAATAAATAATAAATAATAAATAATAAATAATAAATAATAAATAATAAATAATAAATAATAAATAATAAATAATAAATAATAAATAATAAATAATAAATAATAAATAATAAATAATAAATAATAAATAATAAATAATAAATAATAAATAATAAATAATAAATAATAAATAATAAATAATAAATAATAAATAATAAATAATAAATAATAAATAATAAATAATAAATAATAAATAATAAATAATAAATAATAAATAATAAATAATAAATAATAAATAATAAATAATAAATAATAAATAATAAATAATAAATAATAAATAATAAATAATAAATAATAAATAATAAATAATAAATAATAAATAATAAATAATAAATAATAAATAATAAATAATAAATAATAAATAATAAATAATAAATAATAAATAATAAATAATAAATAATAAATAATAAATAATAAATAATAAATAATAAATAATAAATAATAAATAATAAATAATAAATAATAAATAATAAATAATAAATAATAAATAATAAATAATAAATAATAAATAATAAATAATAAATAATAAATAATAAATAATAAATAATAAATAATAAATAATAAATAATAAATAATAAATAATAAATAATAAATAATAAATAATAAATAATAAATAATAAATAATAAATAATAAATAATAAATAATAAATAATAAATAATAAATAATAAATAATAAATAATAAATAATAAATAATAAATAATAAATAATAAATAATAAATAATAAATAATAAATAATAAATAATAAATAATAAATAATAAATAATAAATAATAAATAATAAATAATAAATAATAAATAATAAATAATAAATAATAAATAATAAATAATAAATAATAAATAATAAATAATAAATAATAAATAATAAATAATAAATAATAAATAATAAATAATAAATAATAAATAATAAATAATAAATAATAAATAATAAATAATAAATAATAAATAATAAATAATAAATAATAAATAATAAATAATAAATAATAAATAATAAATAATAAATAATAAATAATAAATAATAAATAATAAATAATAAATAATAAATAATAAATAATAAATAATAAATAATAAATAATAAATAATAAATAATAAATAATAAATAATAAATAATAAATAATAAATAATAAATAATAAATAATAAATAATAAATAATAAATAATAAATAATAAATAATAAATAATAAATAATAAATAATAAATAATAAATAATAAATAATAAATAATAAATAATAAATAATAAATAATAAATAATAAATAATAAATAATAAATAATAAATAATAAATAATAAATAATAAATAATAAATAATAAATAATAAATAATAAATAATAAATAATAAATAATAAATAATAAATAATAAATAATAAATAATAAATAATAAATAATAAATAATAAATAATAAATAATAAATAATAAATAATAAATAATAAATAATAAATAATAAATAATAAATAATAAATAATAAATAATAAATAATAAATAATAAATAATAAATAATAAATAATAAATAATAAATAATAAATAATAAATAATAAATAATAAATAATAAATAATAAATAATAAATAATAAATAATAAATAATAAATAATAAATAATAAATAATAAATAATAAATAATAAATAATAAATAATAAATAATAAATAATAAATAATAAATAATAAATAATAAATAATAAATAATAAATAATAAATAATAAATAATAAATAATAAATAATAAATAATAAATAATAAATAATAAATAATAAATAATAAATAATAAATAATAAATAATAAATAATAAATAATAAATAATAAATAATAAATAATAAATAATAAATAATAAATAATAAATAATAAATAATAAATAATAAATAATAAATAATAAATAATAAATAAATAAATAAATAATAAATAATACGACAACTGGGCCAAAAATGGACGAAATCGAAAGCCTAAGCACTGTAGAATCAAATGTGAGGCGGAAAATCGGCGCCTGCGGCGCCGATTTTCGTAAACTTCTTCCTCGGAGTTTCTTAGACTTTTAGTACATAGTAGTAGATAGTAGATAAATCTCACACTCCCGGCACATGACACCTTAGCAATGGCCTTTTGAAGGTTTTCCCCTGACAAAAAAAAAGAAGAAAAAAGGGTTCGTAGCGCTCGGGATAGAGCGGATGTAAACGATATTACTCAAGGTCAGCCAAGCTGCCGAGGACCTTCTGTAGTAAGTGAAATTGACGGTGATTAGATGCTGAATATACTTTACAATTTTACCTTGGCCGTAGGACAATATGTATATAAAAGCACGGACATGCTAAAACATATTTTATTTACAGTGTGAGAATAAAAAACAATACATGTAAGTTATCATATTGTCAAACTACTTTTTCGACTAGCATCGATGAGTTCTCACTTTTCTTGGAGGCCTTACTTTCTCTTGTAGCTTGACTATTGTTGGTACCTTTGCTTCCCTTACTTCCTTGGCTAGTAAAAGACTTAACCGAGGTATTGCTTCTTCCGGATTTTGCATCCAAAGTACTTTCTTCCTTGTCTTCTTTTCGCAAAACCTTCTCAATCAAGCGGGGGTAAGGACACCTGCAGCATTTTCTTGGAGGAAGGGATGACACTGAAGTTCTACTAGATTCAATTTCCTTGATATTCTCTTCAACTGGTTCAGCAGCATCTTCTTCGTTAATCTCCTCCTTTTTCTCTTCCCGGATTTCCTTTGGCACTTCCCATACGAATATAGATCCGGACGCTGAAGTAGACACAATGTATTTACCACTTGGGCTGAAGGAAGTAGCTGTTATTACCGCCGAATGGCCCAAGCCAATGTGCGTGGTTACCCCTTCCTGGTACTTCCACAATTTAACAATTTGATCGTTGCCACCCGTCACAAAAAGAGATCCGTCAACTGATATGTCCAAGCAGTTGATGGCCCCTGACGTTGACCCTTCCAGCTCTCTCACAAGACTTCCATCCAGCACCTCCCAGTAGCTTACTTTTCTGTCCGACCCTGCAATCATTAACATAGTGTGAATGTATTACATATATTGGGGTAGTTGACTTGTTGCATGCTCGCTTCTGTTTTATTACAGTCAAACTGGTTAAGTGGGAACTGAAGCGACAGGGGGTTTAGTCTCAGTTATGCCCGATTGCACCACTTCCCCTTAGCCCTTAAGACAAGCTTAAATTTAAGGGATACAAAGGTATGTCCGTATATTCTTACTAAGTTAAGTTTGTTATTGTTACCGATTTCTCAATATTTATTAAAACCATTATATTTATATGTATTACCCTCTAGCACTACAACACCCCTGCCCGATTTGACACAACCACAAACACGAAGGCGTTACAGAAATTGCTAAATAAGCATTACAAAAGAATTCTTTTTTGTTAAATTTAAGAACGGGTATATCTCGTATACCAATTTAAAAAAACTAAATGAAAAATTAACCCGTAACACTACAACACCCCTGTCCGCTTTGACAACTACAAAGACGAAGGCGTGCAGAAATTGCCAAAAAGGCACTACTAAAGAAATTTTTTTTTTGTTAAATTTAAAAACTGGCTGTTTAGAATTTATTTTGATAATATTGTATGATGCGTAGTTGTTTTGATTTCCGGCTTTGGTCGATTTATTCCGTTGAAGACCGGTCTGTTACCAGTCTTGTGTGTAACATGTACACCTGTTATTGTATCCGAAGAAGAAAATAAATGATTTACAAAAGTTATACAGTCTACTATATCGATTTAAGCAATGGTCCGTCGAACCCGATCCTAGGTGGGATCAATTCCAAGCAGCAGCCGAGCAGTAGTGAAGAATTTTGATCGAGAAGCCGTGTCAAAAAAACCAGAGCGGTTGGCGCAGTTCCACACGTGGACGAACCAGCAACAAAATTAAAGGTACGCCGGTTGTCCATAATTGTTTTCTATTCCGTTCATGCTTTTCCTTTCTCAATTGAGTGTCCGCTGTCAATTTGTACGAATAAGATTTGACTGCTATATTGTTATATCAGTGACTATTACTTCACACGTATTATAAACCACAAAATGGATATGGGAAAATTACATAGGACACGTAAGGCTGTTAAACACAAACTCAATGATTATGTCACATTTGTGGATGAGTTAGTTAATGAACTAAAAATGAAAATAATGGTGATGAGAAATTAGACTTATTTAGAGTTAGAGCTAATGATTTTTAAACTATTTGGGTTGAATATGAAGATATTCAAAATCAGATTTAATGCGCCGTTCCAGAGGAGGGGCTTACAGATGAATACAAGCTTAGACACGCATTTTATGCAAAATATATTGATTATATTGCTATCACAGATAGGCTTCTTTCTCAAACTGTAGCAATTAATGACTCCGTTGTTAAGGAGGAACCAAGGGCTAATTTAGATGCGAATTGCAATTCGGTTACATTGCCTGTGATTGAATTACCGAAATTTGATGGGGATTACAGCACATGGCTGGAGTTTCGCGATACTTCGAATCTTTGATAAATAAAAATGATGCGATTAGCGAGATACAAAAATTTCATTATTTAAAGGCATCATTAATGGGCGATGCAATGAGAATGATACAATCTTTAAATTTTTCAGCTTAAAATTATGTAATTGCGTGGGATTTATTGACAGAACGATACTCAAATAAAAGATTACTTGTTTAGAACCACATTAAGCAAATTTTTGAAGCTAATAATATTCAGAAGGAATCTGCGCGGTCAATTAGAAATTTAGTTGATAATATTACTAAAAATGTACGAGCCTTACAAGCTCTAGGAGAGTGCACTCAAGATTGGGAATCTATGCTAATTTATATAATTACTTCTAAATTGGATAAGAAATTAATTAAGGATTGGGAAATAGGTTTCAAGGCAGACGATAAACCAACATTTTAAAGGCTTAAAATCATTCTTGACAGATCGTGCTGATTTTTTAGAAACTTTTGAATTAAACCATTCCTCAAATAAAATGGCTGAAACTCGAAAAACAACTTTGTTGTCAAAAGAGCGAAACATTATTTGTAATTTCTGTAAAGATGATCATCACATAGGTGATTGTAAGGAGTTTTTAAAACTAAACGTTAAGGAACGATACGAACAATGTAATCAATTAAAATTATGTATAAACTGCCTATGTTATGGACATTGGTCCAGACAATGCAAGTCTAAACCATGTCGTGAATGTCATAAGTATCATAACATCTTACTACACGCTATGGGGAGGTCGAAAGAAACCCATGTTAATGAGATAAATGAAACAAACGCAATATAATATGGAGAAGTTTCTTTATTTAGAAACAATTCGTGTGACGATCGATTTCGATAAGTAACTTATCATCCTCAGGTCAACACTACAGACAAAGAAGGTATACGGCCAATCACGTGTCTCCAACCTTCGAGGAAAGGAAAAGTATACCAGGTTCCGTTTTGGGACAGAAGATCATACAGGTTAGCTTCGATATAGATTTTGTACTTGTGAAAACAAAACTCCGTAACTTTTAGTCTATTGAACAACGCCTATTTCTTTTTTATTACCTTTATAAGTAACTTTCCTTTTATCAGCTATTCATTCAATTTTCTTTTGTATTATACGGAATATAGAACCTTTCATGTAATTATACCATACCGGTATATTACGACTCTGACTAGGCCTAATCAGCAACGGTTTCTTTATTCCCTTAATTAATATTTATTACTATAATTAAGTACCTTAATTACATTTTTTCTGTTTTCAATTTTTTTAAAATTTGTTTTATTGTGAAGCTGGTGCCATTTCTTTGTTTAGGACATCAAAGTTTGTGGTATTTATTAATTCTTTATTTTTTTATTGATCATTTCAACCTTTAATAAATTATTTTAAGCTGTGTCCATAAAGGATACGGAGTATGTTTGGCGTTTGGCGAATAACAATTTATTCGTATATTATTATTGTAATTTTTCTTTATTAGTATTCCAACTTTGATATTGACATTTTGCAAAGGGATTTTCGATATTATCATATTATTTTATTAGTAATATTTCTATTTTTGATATTACACAATTTCTTTTTTTTTGTATACTATTGACGCTCTTATCCATTATTGTGTTTTCTTGATTGTTTGGATTATTTATTTGTTTCATTTTAATCCAATTCTTAGTGTTGGAAATTATCTACTTGAATTTTATTGTAGATCTTTTTTGTATTGCTATCCTTTGGTATTTTGACCTTTTGTCAATAAATTGTCGAACTCGAATTTCGTTTGCGCTTTTTTTTTAGTTTACTATTTCCTACCGTTTCCCTTATAAATATATATATTTTTACAACGTGTTCGTAATTACACCGACGCCCACACCTTTTAATATACGTGGCGCTGAATTTTTATTATTTAACCCATCCCGTCTTCACTGAGCTGGCAGGGAGATTTAAGGCGTCGACCAAGGTAGGTGATTTTGGATTGAGAAGTTTTTGGAGCATCACAATGTAGTGTGCGACAATGGCGTACAAACTACCAGCAATGAATTTCAAAGTCTGGCGAAGATATGCGGCGTGCAGAAGATTATGTATAATGCTCGTTATTCCCCTGAAACAAATCCGGTGGAAAGAGTAAATCGCGTTGTAGGTGCAGCTATCCGGAGTTATGTGGGAGATAAGCAGAAGGATTGGGATAAGCACATCCACCAAATTGGTCATGCAATACGGTCAGCAACGCATGAGATCACAGGTTCACGCCGTCATTCATAGTTTTCTGAAGACATATTCCACTTTCTGGTCAATTCTATGGTCGCGTTGGAGAACAACCAGAGTTGGGACTGGAGATAGGAGATAGAACGGAGTTTGCTAACTTCAGAAAGGATATGTTGCCGGTGTATGAAGATGTTAAACAAAGATTGCGTGAGGCTTACAACAAAAATAGCAAGTATTATAATCTCAGGAGAAGAGATATATCATTTCAGGCAGGAGATAAAGTGTGGAAGAGGAATATGGTACTGTCTAATGCAGAAAAGAATTTTTCGGCGAAGCTAGGACCGAAATATATTTTGTGTGTGGTTAAGAAAAAAGTAGGATTTTTGGTCTATGAATTAACGCGTGAAGATGGTTCTCTGGCTGGAAGATGGCATGTGAAAGATTTAAAACCTTACACAGGAGAGAATCCTAACGAGAATTGAGCAATAGGAATTGGGGAGGTTATTGGGTGACATTTGTGTGCAATTAAGTTTTCTTTATTTTGACTGCAACCGATTTTGACTGTTCACTGATTTTGACCTACCGGATTTGTTACCTTTCATATAATAAGGCGTCTGATACGCGTAGATATCAATAATTGTAATACTTTGTAAAAACCCTAGAACGTTCTCATGACCTTTGTGATATTTTGTTGTTAGTTTTGGCGTTTAGTATTTTTATATTTTTTGGAGGAGGATATTATAACGGTGTAATTTCTGATATAGCTAATTTTTGTACACACAGTATGTTACCTTATCAGCCCGTTATCAGGTGGTTCGGAAATAGCGTGAATAGCCGACAACCCATCCAAATCCCTTCTGAAATTCATACTCGTACTATTCGTAACAATATAGCACATTTCCACGAAACTTCTCTTTTTATAGTTCTTCTCGTTTGCTAAGATCTTTACATTGTCGAAATCTGGCAGGTGTTGGTGGTTCATACAATGTGAACATAAGGCAGTATTTTCTCTCTTATTAGTAATATCTCTCTTGTGTTGCAACATTCTGGAGTGCAAACGTTGGGCCGTGATGCCAATATATATCTTTGGGCATTGACCACAAGGAACCCCATACACTAAGTTAGATCGTAATTCAGGGGCGACAGGATCCTTGAGTCTGGAAAATAGCAGGTTGCCACTCTTGAAAGAGTTGACCACCACAATTCTATGCTGGGGTGAGGAGAGGATAGTAGTGAGCCGCTTAGACAATGAGGGGACGTGCTGCATGACATGGAAACTGGGAGGCCGTACAAGAACAGGAGGCGGGTCGCCATTGTCTCGTGGCCGTGGAGTCGAGTAGATTAGCTTTTTCAGGAATGGTGAGGGATAATAGATATCTATAAAAATATCAAATCATTTCAGGTTTTTTTGAACAAAATCAGGATGGCAAATGTTGAGATTACGATGTTTGAAGGCCAAGACGGCATTAATTTTGTATTTAGTCGGGTGACCAGACAAAAACTGAACATTCTTGTGATAGACGTGGTTTTTCTGTACCAATCAGCCCTAACCAAGCCCAATGATGACCTAGTCACAAGGGTATCTAAGAATGGGACGCTGTTGTTATCATCCTCCTGTTGGGCAGTAAATTGGAGGTGAGCATTGTAGTTATTAAAAGTTGCAAGTGTCTCGTGGGCTCGGTCAGCAGGAATGGCACAAATCACATCATCCACATATTGATACATAAAAGGAAGGTCAAAAGGAAGGGTACTACACACCTTTCCAAGCAAGTCACTCATTACAATGTCCGCGAGAATCGGGCTCATAATATTCCCCATGGGTATACGGAATACCTGTTTATAAACCTTATTGTCATGTGAAAAATATATTTATTTTATAAGATAAGTTTTCACATTTTAATACTACGGATATTCAATCTAATGAAGGGAAAGTGCGTACCTTGTAATATTATGGACAATGGTGTCTATTAAGATTCTAGGGCATCGACCAGTTTTTACACATGTTGCGCTATTAATGCAAATTAATTAAAATTAAATTCTTCTGGTGTTCTGATATTTACACAAAAAAGTTAATTGATTTGCTTATTAAGTTAATAGGTAATTTAGGTATTTAGATTAGTTATAGTTATTTTTACATAACTTTGACTGCCGGTACCGACTGCTTAATATTGTTTTAAAATTATAAAAAAGAAATATAATTTAATAATTTTAGCAGATACCCACTTTACGGTAAATGTCATGTGGGTATACTTTGTTTTAATTTATCTAGCTTTATTTTATAATAAATGTGCATTTTTATGGAGAATAAATACTTACCTTAACGAACGGTTTATATTTTTATTTTGACAAAACTGAATTGAACTTGTGCTAAATGAAACTAAATGAATTTAAATAACTGTTTCGAATTATATCCGATTCCATAGTTTTTTTTTATTAATTAACATCACCTCATAGGTAATTGTGTATAACACCTAGTCTGATAACTATCTAGCGATATTAATCTAACCTAAATTACTACGTATAAAAAGTGTTCCATATTAAGTGTTCCCCATTGGTGTAACTTAAATTTAGTTTGGATGCTGACGCTTTAAACTTCACACATGTTGCTCTGCTTTGTTCATCTATCACTCACATAACACTGTGCTCTGCTTTTTTTAACATCACTTCACCAACTCAAAAGGTTTAGTTCTTTTGAGTCTTCGCACACTGTCACAATTGTCAAGAAGCTGGATTGCCTCAACATTCGTGTGCTGGAGAAGTCTGTTCTGATGATTCTCTGCAAACTTTCCAATTTCGTTGGTTACTAATTCCATCTCAAGATCCCGTAGTCTGATAACTATCTAGCGATATTAATCTAACCTAAATTACTACGTATAAAAAGTGTTCCATATTAAGTGTTCCCCATTGGTGTAACTTAAATTTAGTTTGGATGCTGACGCTTTAAACTTCACACATGTTGCTCTGCTTTGTTCATCTATCACTCACATAACACTGTGCTCTGCTGCTTTTTTTAACATCACTTCACCAACTCAAAAGGTTTAGTTCTTTTGAATCTTCGCACACTGTCACAATTGTCAAGAAGCTGGATTGCCTCAACATTCGTGTGCTGGAGAAGTCTGTTCTGATGATTCTCTGCAAACTTTCCAATTTCGTTGGTTACTAATTCCATCTCAAGATCCCGTAGTCTGATAACTATCTAGCGATATTAATCTAACCTAAATTACTACGTATAAAAAGTGTTCCATATTAAGTGTTCCCCATTGGTGTAACTTAAATTTAGTTTGGATGCTGACGCTTTAAACTTCACACATGTTGCTCTGCTTTGTTCATCTATCACTCACATAACACTGTGCTCTGCTGCTTTTTTTAACATCGCTTCACCAACTCAAAAGGTTTAGTTCTTTTGAATCTTCGCACACTGTCACAATTGTCAAGAAGCTGGATTGCCTCAACATTCGTGTGCTGGAGAAGTCTGTTCTGATGATTCTCTGCAAACTTTCCAATTTCGTTGGTTACTAATTCCATCTCAAGATCCCTGTGTAGATTTCTGTTTCTTATATACCAAGGTGCACCCACGATGTTTCTTAGCACCTTATTTTGGAAGCGTTGAATGATGGCGATATTGCTTGGCTTAGTGCAGCCCCACAGTTGGATACCATAGGTCCACACAGGTTTAAGTATCTGCTTGTAAAGTAGGAGTTTATTATATGTCGACAAAGCCGACTTCCTACCAATAAGCCAGTAGATTTTCTTGTACCTTATGCCCAATACTTCTCGTTTCTTTTTAACGTGTGCTTTCCAGCGAAGCTTGGTGTCCAGCGTCATACCGAGGTATTTTGCGGTGTTCGAGTAGGGTACGGTAGTGTTATTTATTTTCACTGGAACGTGTTGTATTCGCTTATTGGTAAAATTTATGTGAACGGATTTGGTTTCGTTCAATGCAATTAGCCATCGTTGCATCCAATCACTAATATTGTTGACGGCATTCTGCAGTTTTAGCGTTGCTCCTTCAACATTTGTATCTACTGCCATGATAGCAGTGTCATCAGCAAAAGTGGCAACGGTAACAACATCTGGTTGCGGAAGTATCACCAGCTTTAATACTTTTGAGAGTTGAGTACTCATTATCTTGCTTTATACGGAAGTATCTGTTAGAAAGGTATGATTTTAATAGTTGGCTATACTCGAAGGGTAGTATCCATTCCAGCTTATAGAGTAGGCCTTCGTGCCAAACTTTGTCGAAGGCTTTTGCCACATCCAGGAATATAGAGGAGCATACCTTTTTTTCTTCTAAAGTTCGTTCTATTATCATTGTTATTCTGTGTACTTGATCAATTGTTGAATGTTTGTTTCTGAATCCAAACTGATGAGCGGGTATAATGTTTCTTTCATCTAAGATTGGCTTCAGTCGTTTTCCAAGTAGTTTTTCAAACAGTTTTGACAATGTGGGCAGTAAAGAAATTGGCCTGTAGGAGGATGCTTCATTTGGTGGTTTTCCTGGCTTGGGAATCATCACCACCTCCGCGGTTTTCACAACAGTTGGCACATATTTAAGCCTAAATGCTGCGTTGCAGAGGTTTGTTATCATAACTATGGTTATTTTAGGTAATTTTTTTAAAATCTCACCTGTTATTAGATCAAACCCAGGTGACTTTTTGGTTTTCATTTTTATAATTTCTTTTATTACCTCTTTAGGAGTAACGGGAGGTATTCGATTTCCTTGGATTATTGCAGAATTAGTCGTTTCTTCCATACTTCTGTCTTCATTTGGAGTGAAGGATTGTTCCAAGTAGTCGGCAAAGACTATGGCTTTGTCTTTGTCATTTCTAGCCCAGGTTCCATCCGGTTTTTTTATAGGCGGAATTTGTGTGATTGGTTTTTTAAGTCCTTTAGTCGCCTTCCATAGAGAATAATCTGTGCTTGCGTCACTTGTCATTTCTTCAAGGCTTTTGTTTATTGACTGTTGCTTAATCTCTTGAATCGTTCTATGTAATTCCTGAGTTAACCAATTTAATTTAGTTTTGATTGCTGGGTCCCTGGTTACCTGCCAACGTTTTCTCGTTTTTCTTTTTTCCATAACTATCTCTCTTACTTCCTTTATGTAATTATTACCTTTCACTTTTCTTGGAATTACAGGCGTGGCTTCCCAAGCGGATTTCTGTATATCTGTCATTAATCCAAGAGTTTCATCTTCTATTTGTGAGATATTGTTGATTGGTACTTGTAGATTTATTCTATTCTCCAGACTGAGTTTGAACGTATCCCAGCACGTATATTTTAAGTGTTGGATTCCTTTCTTTTTTAATTATCGTTTCGCTTAAGGTGAGAACAATTGGCGAATGATCCGAATCCAGATCAAATTCCTCTTCCACTTCAATATAAGCTGACGATAGATTTTTAGTAATAAATAGATCTATTAGGTCTGGGATCTTATTTATGTCAGTGGGCCAGTAAGTAGGTTTACCTGTAGAGCGAACTTCACATTTATTATGTTTCGTGGCTTGGTAAAGCTCTCTTCCTTTTGTGGTAGTTAACCGTGATCCCCAGAAACGTTTTTAGCATTAAAGTCTCCACCCAGAATTAGTTTTCCTGTGAAGTTGGTCAAGAGGTTTATATATTGTTGTGCCTTTATGTTGTGTCTTGGCGGAGAGTATATGGCTGCTGTTGTAATCATTCCATTAAAGGTTTTGACTTTTACAGCTGTCACTTAAAACTCTTCTGCATCAATTTTGATATCTTCGTAGTGGGAGATGTTCTTGTTTATGATGACTGCACTCCCACCTCTAGCAGAATTACTAGGGTGGATAGTATGATAAACACTGTAGCCATGCAAATTTATATATGACTCTCTGGTAAAATGGGTTTCAGAGATCAGACATATGTCTATTTTTTGCAGGTTTAATATGGCTAATAGATTATGTTGATGCTGTAGTAACCCATTGGCATTCCAACACATTATTCTGAGATTATTTACCATTTTGATTTTTTGGAGTTGCCCTTTTGGCTGAATTTTCTAGTTTCTCTAGTCTTTTTATAATAGAGTTGTTGGTTTTCTCTTGCTTGTCTAATTTTTGAAGAATAACCTGAAGTTGTTGACTTACTGTTATATTTTCTTGTGGTGCAATGTTCCTTTCAATTGAAGGCTTTTGTACAGTTGCTTCAACTTGTTGTTTCCTTGGATTGACTTTATCGGCGTAGGTTGGGCCGTTAATGCTTGCAGCAGTCTCATTCCTAGTCGAAGAAGTTTTTGCAATTTTTGTACGATTTGGTTGGCCACTCGCTTTATCTCTTAAGGCCTGGAGTTCTTTGGGTACAATGCAACCTCTATAGTTTGCCGGATGTTGCTCATGGCAGTTGTAACATTTTGGGGGATCTTCCTTCTTTTTCTTGCAATCTGTCGATTCATGTGGTCCAGCACATTTCACACATCTTGGATCTTTATGACAGAATCCACGGGTTCTTTAGAGGAAAGGTTTCAACTCTCATACCTCTAATGTCGGAAATTCCGAATATCTTGTTGATATCCTCACTACTTTCGAAGATCAGCATGAAGACAGGAAGAGGTTCTTTTGTTTTATATTTTAATATGTTGACTGCTTCCATTATCTTGAATTTCCTTTCTTTTAGATCATCTACAATATGTTCAGATTTACAGGATTTATGGCGCTTTTTAGCAATTACCCGTATTGGTCTAGTTTGCTTATTTTCGTACGATGTCCATGATAGTTTGTTTTCATCAAGTAGTTGTGAGGCTATTTTGTAATGTTCCTCTGTTTCTACATTTAGTTTCAGTTCACCGCTATTCATAAGTGCTACCTTAAAACAGTTATTCAGCTTTGTGTTAAGAAGATTATAAATGACTTCATATTCTTTCACTTGATAAATTATTATCGGGGGTGGTTTAGGTACCTTGGCGGCTTTTTTAGATGTTGTTTCATCTTGGCTAGCAGAAACTGCCTGTGGCGGTGAAAGTGTTACCGAGGTGTCCATTTTTCGCTTTTTATTGTTTTTCTTCCCATGTTTTTGTACAATCCATTCCGTTTCTTTAGCTAATTCTTCTTCGTCTGTGAAATAATCATCCTGATTTTTATTTTCCTGAGCAGGTTGGATAGTTTCCTTATCCTTTTTTAACTCTAAGATTTCATTTCTCATTAATTGAACTTGTTCATTAAGTTGATTCATGAGGTCAGTCAATGTTTTGTTTTCCTCTTGTGATCTAGTTAAAGCAGCATATAATGCATGCTTGTTTGATGTTTGCACTTTGATCACTTGCTTAGTGGTTCCCGGTGACATTGGTTGCGATGCCATTGTTATTGTTTTTTGTCTATTCCGAGACAACACTGACCTAGTGGCCCACACGCGGAATGTTTTGAAACTCGATTCGCGGCGCGAAAACACCATGCGTTGAGGAGCGTTAAAAAAACGTCTGCTCGGTTCGAAATGTGGTACACGACTAGCTACACTTATTAACACTTATTGTATTCTTTAAATGTTGTACAACCAAAATATGCAATGAAAAATAATTAGTTTTTGAATATGTTACACCAGAATGTACTTTTAACATTCTGGTGTAACATATTCAAAAATTAATTATTTTTCTATTGCATATTTTGGTTGCACAACATTTAAAGAATACATACACAGTAAGATGTAAGAAAATAATTCGAAAAATTAACAATTCCAAAGCCAAAAGTCGAGCGGCCCGCCAAAGCCGATTGTATCGATTATCGGAAACTTCTTTTACCACCTTCCATACAAACATCTTTCAATATTTTTCAGCAATTCTTTTCTGTAGTGTACCCAGAGTTGTCATCTTTAAAATGACATATCAATGCTTATTAGGTAATTTTTCGAACTTTTTTGTGATATTTTTACATTGTATTCTTTAAATGTTGCGCAATCAAAATACGCAATAAAGAATCATTAGTTTTTGAAAATGTTACACCAGAATGTACAATTAAATGTGAATTGGAATGTACTATCGTGGCCATATATTATGTCCCCTCTTGTGACGTCGATTTTCTCGCCAATCTAGGGGCGAAAAAATTTGAAAAAATTCTGATGCATTCCTTGATTAATATCCTACAACTCATAAAAATTAGAAGGCTGTATATGTTGGCGTTTGCCCGATTTTTCCAAATTAAGACGAATTGGCGCTGTTTTTGCCCCATAAATTTCATTCGTTTAACTTTAGTACTTACTTAATTACTCCGGAAATAATCCATAGATTTCAACGAATTAAATATTGAAATCACCTGCGGAATGGCAGCTTTTAATGTGTATTTTTGTAAAATGATCTGATTAGCGGTTGACCCACAAAAAGCTATATTACGCCATGCCAGCAATTCCGTTATTAGAAGAGCTAGGATGATGAAGTATCGATCATAGGCTACCTAATAAATCATATGTTTAAAGTTTATTACAGAATCATTGTTTATCTTGCATTTCCCTACAAAAGATCGTGTTGAAGCATCTCATGATCGCCGCAATTGACGCGGCGCTTTTCGGTCTTTGGGGCGATGCGGGGGAAGGGTTCGACAGCGACGCTGCCTGTAGTAGGGGATCGCACGGTGTAATAGTAAGAGAATAGTGTTTACGGACACAATATAACGACCTATCCGTTTTATACGCTCAGAGGTGCCGTTTGTAATATATGTAATATATCAAGAGTTGTATTTATGTTATATTGTTTTTGCCTGTATTTAAATATTACAAACAAATAAGCACAAAAGCGGACTCAGACGGAGTCACTGACCGATCTGCGCAAAATATTGTTCATGTTTATTTCGGTCTTAAAAATTAACAAATGGTCGGAATGTTATTAAATTCAAGGGACATGTGACGCAGTAAATAAGGATTATATGCATGCTAACTGCGTTGTCGTGTTAACATTCCTTACTGATCTATCCGCTTCCATCAAAATCTTGTTTACAACCTTATTGTATAAAAACTGAAGAAAGCAAAAACGCCCATCGATAGAAGCGACTCTGAATGCAACCTGAACAAACATTGAAATTTTTGTGGTAAGCGATTTAGGAGAAAAAAATCGGAAAGACTACCGTTAATTTAGAAATGCAAAGATCGGGCACATTTTTTCACTTCTCTCACGCTCATCTTTATACCGAGAGGCAAAAAATTTTGTAGTCTTACAAAATATGAAGAAATGATTGAGGAGTATGACACACTTTATTCCAATTTTTTCTGTTCAGTAGTTTTAAAGTTATGAGACGTCAAAGATAGGAGTCAATACTATCGAAACGAGAGATGGCAGTTAGGGTATTTCTCTCGTAGCGGGTATACATATTATAATCAAAATTCTGAATTAAAAAATTAAGAATTTAATTCTGTAAGTTAAAATTACTACCTTGACAAGTTATCGTTCTTTTTGTGTATTGGTGATCAGGCTGTCCGCCGTTCTCTCACTGGCGACAGCACCGCTACCGACACCCTTCCCCGCATCACGCCAAAGATCGTAGAGCGTCGGAATTCACGCGGCGTTTCAGCACTATCTTTAGTATGGAAAATGCAAGATAAACAATGATTATGTAATAAACTTGAAACCTATGAATTACTGGGTAGCCTATAGTCCACATTTCATTATTCTAGCTCTTCTAATAACGGAATTGCTGGCATTGCATAATATAGCTTTTTGTGGGTCAACCACTAACCCAATCATTTCACCAAAATGCACATTGAAGGCTAACATTCCGCGGGTGATTTTACTTTTTAATTCATTGAAATCTATTGATTATTTCCGGCGTAATTAATTGCTAAAATTAAACGAATGAAATTTACGGACCAAAAACAGCGCCAATTTTTTTTAATTTGGAAATATCGGGAAAACGCCAACATATACAGCTTTCTAATTTTATGAGTGGTAGAGTATTAATCAAGGACAGCATCAGAATTTTTTCAAATTTTTACGCCCCTAGGTTTGCGAGAAAATCGACGTCAAAAGAGGGGACATAATATATGACCACGATAGTATGTTGAACGTGTCATAAAATTCTTGATAAAGATAAAAAATACTGAAGAAAGCATTCTAAACTGCAATAAAAGGGTTGGTTATTCAACTACGAAATAGATATGCCTGTTTTTCTTTACACTTCAAAATTTGGAAATCAAAGAAGTGTTTTATTTATATTTATATAAAAGCTTATTTTATTTTTTTAATTTTTTTCCCTTTCTCGGTATTATGTCTTGTGAAAACAACAGTGCAATTATCTCTAATTAACCTTAAAAAAATAAATTCGGCTCTAATTGTTCTTAATAATCTTCACCCAGAACAACTCAAGCCAGATCTCCAAATCAAATAAAAACAAATGTCTGACAAATTCTTATAACACATCTGTAAAAGAAGGTAAGTTTTGGTTTAAAGAATTAGATTTTGTGGGGGTTGTATGAAAAATGGCACCTCAAATGATAGCTTGGGCAATTGGTTGTGCTATGGGGTCGAAATTGAGTCCAATCCTGTCTCAATACATTATGGATGCATTGCTCGATGAATGTTTGCCCAAGCTTTCATTTGAGGTGCCATTCATGAAAAAGCTTGTTGATGATATCATAACCGCGGTACCAGAAGATAATTTAGATGAAATGCTTGAAATATTTAATGATTATGACAAAAATCTAAAATTTACGATAGAAAAAGAAGATACTAATAACGGAGTACCATTCCTAGATACAAAGGTCATTAGAGATATAGAAGGCAATTTAAAACTAGATTGGTACCAAAAAGCAACCTCATCTAATAGATACATCAACTTCTACTCGCAGCACTCAGTGGGAGTGAAGGTGAACTTTATTAAGCAAATAAAAAAGAGAATAACAGCAATCAGTAATAAAGAATATAGGGCAAAAAATTTGAGACGGTTGGAGAAAGTTTTGATGCAAAACTCGTACCCAAGAGCGCTGATCACTAATTTGTTATACAGAACGTCAAATGACGATAAAAACGAAACAGGAGACAGGAACACTCCCTTACCACAAAATATAAATACCTTGAACAACAAAAAATACCAGTCAATATTAGACATTACAAATTTAACGAATAAAATTATAAAAATCATTAAACAAGAAAACATCATAATAGCAAAACGCAGTATAAAAAGTATTAACAATATTTTTAGTAGGCTGAAAGATAAAACACCAACTCTCATGCAATCTAATGTGATTTATGAGTTGAAATGTCTGGATTGTCAAAAATATTACATAGGCCAAACAAGTCAATTATTAAAAAACAGAATTGCGGGACATAAAAGTGACAGTAAAAACAACTTACAGAGATGTACTTTAGCAATACATGTAAATGAAAACCATCACAAAATCGATTATAATGAAGCAAAAGTGTTAAATATTGAGCCAAACTATTATAAAAGATCATTTCTAGAAATGTATCACA
Source organism: Aphodius sticticus (assembly GCA_963966075.1). Lineage (NCBI taxonomy): Eukaryota > Metazoa > Arthropoda > Insecta > Coleoptera > Scarabaeidae > Aphodius > Aphodius sticticus. The sequence continues at coordinate 57,528,766 of OZ014506.1, forward strand.
TACATAAAAGAAAAGACTCAATAAACAAAAAATCTGACATTAAAAATTTAAGCGGTATTTACACTTTTCTTTTGCAATATAAAGACAACAATAGAGCCGATGGCGACAGTTTATTTGAAGACGCAATCACATTTTAAAACGTCGAAGTTCAAAAATACAGAATCACCGGGGTGGGACTATTGGTAACACGTTGCTGGAAGGGGCAAAAAACGGTACACATGTCATGAAATGTAGTTTGCTGTTGTGTGTTTGGAATCCGAATTATTATTAAACAATTAACATTACAATTAACAATTAAACATCACCAAAAGAGTTTTAATGATTGTGATAGTGTGGTTGAGACGATGCACAATTATTTGTACCTTATATCATGTAAGTTTTTGTTCACCATTTTCTAATTGGACTTAGTTTTAAATTGTTTGTATGTACAATTTGTAGTGCCCTGATGAAGGCGGTAGAAATAAAATACGCCGAAAGCTTGGCTAAATGAGGAAAGAGTAGTAGAGTTATTATCTCCCGTCGAATTCCCCTTATCGAGAATATCTTCAATATTAATAGACGACAGTGACTCCTTGTGAATATATATATATATATATATATATATATATATATGTATATACTGGTTCAAATCCAGGCGAAGGTGCTTTTTCCAAAAAAATTATCCTCACCTGGATTAATTATCATTCGCTTCTTTCGTTGATTATATATGCATATATATATATATATAGGATAATCGTAATAACGGGTATTCGACCGGAGACTTTAAATGAAACTACTCTTTCTGCATAAGTCGAGCTTTCGGTGCTTTTATTTTATCACCTTCTTCAGGACACTAAAATTTACAGAGAACAGAACATTTCAGAACATTTTAACAATTTAAAACTAATTACATGTACAATACAATGCCTATACATAACCTAACTTACGTTGCAAGTGAGGATGCTAATAAAACCCCGCCAACGAATCTTCCAACGCATAAAATACAATAAGTATGAGGACATTCACTAATATTTCGAGTTAATTGCGGGCTCCAATTAGCCTTTGTCGTACGGATGCTGTTAATTCTCTTCGATAAACTATCTCTGCACTGATCTCGCTTCTTCGATCGACATTTGCTGTTTAGACAATGGTTCACCGTGGTGTCGCTAGATGGCGCCAAGAGTGTCAGCGTCCGTGTGAAGTTCGTCTATTTGTTTTTAAATGTTTATTTCATAAAATTTGGTTGTGAAAAATAAAAGCTGTAATTACCCAGGAATTAAATGTTCTTTTATTTATTGACCTTGAATATAACTTGGCTGCCGAAGGTTTAGAATGTTATGGCTTCGTTGAATAAGCTGTCTGTTTGATTGCGGTCATTTTTATCCAATTCCAGTACATATGTATATAATGCGCTTAGGTCTTGTATGTCTGATCTTTTGTTTAAAACCTGTTCGGTTTTGTGTATGTGGTACATCTCTAAAAAGGACCGTTTAGCATAATTTGGTTCGATGTCTAAAATTTGTACTTCATCGTACCTTATTTTGTGGTCCTCTTTGTGCACGTGTGTCGCTAGCATGCATCTATCTGGATTCTTTGAGCAGTCGCTTCGGTGTCCCGCTAGTCTGTTTTTGAGGAGTTGAGACGTTTGGCCAATGTAGTACTTTTGGCAATCTGCACATTGAAGTCTGTAAATCACATTTGCCTGTGACAGGACCAAAATTTGCAATACCAGTGAAGAAAGAAGAGATAGCAGTGAGGAAACTACTGGCAGAGGTGGAGCAGATTATACATTTGGTGGACGACGATAAGAGAAACCTGTACAGGGCCAAGGTAACAAATATCATTACTAATCACCTTACAAATAAATCCATGGAACTTGTACCTCTGAACAAGATGTTAAAATCTACCAAACAATTCTTAAAAGATCATAACGAGGTAATTACATTACAGAGTGACAAGGGAGGAACAACGGTGGTGATGCTAAGGCAGGAATACGATACAAAGATGATGGAGATACTGGGCGATAACGAAAATTTTAAGAAACTAAGAACGGATCCAACCCTCACGGTGCAAGGAAAGGCGAACCAACTGATAACTGAGTTAGAAACAAAGAAGGTAATAACAAAGGAAGAAGCAAAGAAGTACAAAAGTTACAACACATGCTGCCCAAGGATCTATGGTAACCCTAAACTACATAAGGAAAATATTCCTCTTAGACCGATTGTTTCAGGCCTCCGCAGTCCAACCCAGAATATAGCCAAATTCATTGCAAACATCTTGGATACAGCTTATGAAAAGGAAAACAACTACTATGTGGGTGACACTTTTAAGTTTGCTGGATGCATGAAAAATATGTCTGTTCCACTCAACCACAGACTTATATCGCTAGATGTAATAAATCTTTTTGGCAATATCACACAAGACCTGGTGAAAAAAGTGCTGAGTCGAAAATGGGATGGAATAAAGGACCACGTAAAGGGAATGAGCGAGAGTCATTTCTGGAGGTTGGTAAAATTTGTACTAGACAACAGCTATTGTGTATTCAGTGGAATTCATTACAGACAAATAATGGGCTGTGCGATGGGTTCGGAACTGAGCCCCATCTTGGCTCAATACATTATGGATGATCTCTTGGAGGAAAGTTTACCGAAGCTGACATATCAGGTTCCATTTATGAAGAAGTTTGTAGATGATTTGATTACCGCTGTGCCTGAAAATGGCATCGAGGAGATCTTGCAAGTTTTCAATGGGTACGATACCCACCTCCAATTCACCGTGGAAAAAGAGGACGAAGAGGGCTCCGTTCCATTCTTGGACACAAGGGTCGTGCGAACAACTGATGGAAAAATAATCTTGGACTGGTATCAAAAACCGACAGCATCAGGTAGATATGTCAACTATCTTTCAAGCCATTCAATCAAAATCAAAATAAATTTTATTAAAGAAATGAAAAAGAGAATCCACACTATAAGTGACGAAAAATACCTGCAAGCTAACTTGAAAAAGCTTGAGAAGATCCTCCTCAACAACTCGTATCCACAAGGTCTAATAAGAAACTTACTCTACGCAACGTCGATTACACCAGATGACACAGAACAGGCGGTGGAACCACAAAGAGTGGCGGAAAGCCAGAGGTATAGTGTACTTATGGATATACCAGACCTTACTAAAAAATTGATTAACACTTTTAGAAATGAAGAAATAAAAATCGCAGTAAGGAAGATAAAAACGGTAGCAGAGGTGTACACACGACTAAAAGACAAAACCCCGACCCTGTCACAGGCAAATGTGATTTACAGACTTCAATGTGCAGATTGCCAAAAGTACTACATTGGCCAAACGTCTCAACTCCTCAAAAACAGACTAGCGGGACACCGAAGCGACTGCTCAAAGAATCCAGATAGATGCATGCTAGCGACACACGTGCACAAAGAGGACCACAAAATAAGGTACGATGAAGTACAAATTTTAGACATCGAACCAAATTATGCTAAACGGTCCTTTTTAGAGATGTACCACATACACAAAACCGAACAGGTTTTAAACAAAAGATCAGACATACAAGACCTAAGCGCATTATATACATATGTACTGGAATTGGATAAAAATGACCGCAATCAAACAGACAGCTTATTCAACGAAGCCATAACATTCTAAACCTTCGGCAGCCAAGTTATATTCAAGGTCAATAAATAAAACAACATTTAATTCCTGGGTAATTACAGCTTTTATTTTTCACAACCAAATTTTATGAAATAAACATTTAAAAACAAATAGACGAACTTCACACGGACGCTGACACTCTTGGCGCCATCTAGCGACACCACGGTGAACCATTGTCTAAACAGCAAATGTCGATCGAAGAAGCGAGATCAGTGCAGAGATAGTTTATCGAAGAGAATTAACAGCATCCGTACGACAAAGGCTAATTGGAGCCCGCAATTAACTCGAAATATTAGTGAATGTCCTCATACTTATTGTATTTTATGCGTTGGAAGATTCGTTGGCGGGGTTTTATTAGCATCCTCACTTGCAACGTAAGTTAGGTCATAGGCATTGTATTGTACATGTAATTAGTTTTAAATTGTTAAAATGTTCTGAAATGTTCTGTTCTCTGTAAATTTTAGTGTCCTGAAGAAGGTGATAAAATAAAAGCACCGAAAGCTCGACTTATGCAGAAAGAGTAGTTTCATTTAAAGTCTCCGGTCGAATACCCGTTATTACGATTATCCTTTTAGATATCGACAGTTAGTAAATCAAGATATATATATATATATATATATATATATATATATATATATATATATATATATATATATATATATATAGGTGTAAGATGGTTACCGTGCAACAACTATTACCCTATTTATATATTTTGTCGCGATGTAAGTCAAAACTACCCACCTAGTCTTATTATTTTATTTCTTGACTATTTTGTTATTTATTTATTTTACGTAGGCCTATTTGGGCTTTGTCTAAGTAAGTGCATTGACGCTAAAACCATGGTATAAATTGATTGGAATAAGTAGAAGTTGTTATTGAAAGAATCATCAGACACGCCAAGTTTTATTGAGAGCCGTTTTACACGACCGAGAATACTAACGAAAATAATAGCGAAATTAATAGCCAAAACTGTAGACAATAAAATCGGACGTGGACGAGCCGTTTTACACAATTCCAACGAAAATAATAGCGAAAGTATTAGCCATATTGTTACGAAGTATAGTTTAATTGCATTGTACAATTGAGGTCAGGACATCCAACCCAATCTGCAGACAGTTGCTTGTCCAGAAATGCAGACGTCAGGCTTTTCATATCGGAACAAAGACATTCCTTTGTGGCAAGCGTGCAAATTAACTATGATTTATATCAAAGGCCGTGTGCAACCAAAAATCCTAACTCAGGATTTTTGGGGGCTCAAAACAGGTCATGACGTCTTGCCAAATTCAATATAAAAGCCACGGCAAAGGATGGGAATGGGATCAGTAGTTTGCAGCACCTACTTGTAGTGTAGCGCGACTATTGTATTTTAGATATCAGCTGTAGTATTGGAATTCTGCATGGTCAGCAATACACGAACGATGTAAACAACACTGCGACTTTTATATTTACATCTCCATCCTGACCTAGAGCCGCCCCCATTAAGAGCTACGTAACAATATTTATCTATTGCAGATACGTATGTGATTTTGGGTTACGAATATGTCAGATGTTCTGATCTGAGACAATCGCGCTAGTACGCACGCACATGACTAGCATTGTAGCAAAATTGATTACTATTGTCAAATGTGTCAAATGTCAATAATTCTCACCAAAACTAAACTGTTAATTTTCGCTATTATTTTCGTTAGAATTTTTGGTCGTGAAAAACGGCTCTTATCTAGCACACATTTTTATACTCCCACATTTACTGCGGTAGGATCTATTGAGTTTGACCAGAGTTGGGCATTTACTAAGCGAGCTATTGAGTGACGAGTGATGATTCATAGTATATTATTATACAAGTTATATAACTTATATAAGACGTCAAATTGGAAATCTGTTAATCTGACGTCGACCGGAGGATCTTCCACACGCGTCTATATATTTCCGTTTGCCATTGCATGATTGTTAGCGTATGCATTTAATTATAAAGTGTAAGTAATTCTAGTCTGCTGTTGTGTATGTTCTGATTTGTTTGCTTTATTCGTAACCCTATTCTCCCGCGTATTTACGTTCTGGCCATGAGCCTCAAGTATTTTCAATATTGACACTTTCCACCACACAAACCTGTAAGTTACTCTCATAATGACAACCGTTCGAGTTTTATAATGATTTTTAAAAAATTTTGTCATTAGGCCTTTGAAAATGCCCCAGACCAGAGGGCGAAACGGCGGCTATGTTTTGATATAAGTTGGAAATAAACTATTTACAGACTGAAAGAAGCGTTATTCACTCGTCACACTACCTTTGGCAATATTATAGCAGGCAACCCACACATGTTTAAATATGTATAGAATATTGATATTTCACAGTTTATGCGAAATGCAGGCGATTCAAAAGAGGCTGTACGTTTGACATGGCATTTGATATCAACGTGTCCAATCTTAGAAAAAAACAGTTACTAAAAACGATGTTACAATTTGTTAATTGTAACACCTAAAACAGTGTTACAATGTGTGCATTGTGAATGCAAAGTAGAAAAATTATTTTAATTAATCATCACTCGTGTGATTGACGATTTTTCACTCGTCACAATGAGTGATGATTTATTTTCTCATCACTCATAACTGCCGTAGACGATTGAATATTCACCACTTATCATTTGCGATTAACGCGCAATGAATGATGAGTGTTCAATATAAATTCCACTGTTTTACAAAATAATAGAAAGAGATATACTTTTCACACTGATGAAAGTAAAATAGAGGCCCGGATTTTATTTTTCATACAACCCCCACAAAATCTAATTCTTTAAACCAAAACTTCTTTTACAGATATGTGTTATAAAAATTTGTCAGACATATGTCTTTATTCGATTTACGCAACATTTAAAGAATACGCTGTAAAAATATCACAAAAATATTTGAAAAATTACCTACTAAGCAATGATATCTCATTTTAAAGAGGAGAAGTGTGGGTACACTACAGAAAACAATTTCTGAAAAATATTGATAGATGTATGGAAGGTGGTTAAAAAAATTTCCGATAATTGAAATACAATCGGCTTCGACGGGCCGCTCGACTTTTGACTGTGGAATTGTTAATTTTTCGAATTATTTTCTGTTGTTTTACAGTGTATGCATTCTTTAAATGTTGTGCAACCAAAATATGCAATAATAAATAATTAATTTTTGAATATGTTGCACCAGAATGTTAAGGGTACATTCTGGTGTAACATATTCAAAAATTAATTGTTTTTTTTATTGCATATTTTAGTTGCACAACATTTAAAGAATACAATAAGTGTTAATAAGAGGAAGTGTTAATAGAATCGGATATAATTCGAAACAGTTATTTAAATTCGTTTAGTTTCATTTAACACATAAGTTCAATTCAGTTTAGTCAAAATAAAAATATAAACCGTTCGTTAAGGTATTTATTCCCCATAAAAATGCGCATTTATTATAAACGAAAGCGGGATAAATTAAACCAAAGTATACCCACATGACATTTACCGTAAAGTGGGTTTACTTTGCTAAAATTGTTAAATTATATTTTCATTTTTATAATTTTAAAACAATATTAGGCAGTCGCTACCGGCAGTCAAAGTTATGTAAAAATAACTACAACTAATCTGAATACCTAAATTACCTACTAACTTAATAAGCAAATCAATTACCTTTTTTGTGTAAATATCAGAACACCAGAAGGATTTAATTTTAATTAAAAGATACGTAAAAACTGGTCGATGCCCTAGCATCTTAATAGACAACCTTGTCCGTAATATTACAAGGTACGCACTTTCCCTTCATTAGATTGAATATTCGTAGTATTAAACTTATCTTATAAAATAAATATGGCTGATCAACATGGATTTCTACAATCGGAATGGTCAAATAATTTATACCTAACATTTACTTGACTAGATTGCTTATTGTGGAGTTGTTAACTAAAATTTCTCGCATCACCTTTTTAATATTTCTGCTTGAGTACTTGATTCAATAGGATTTGTGGTGAACAAACGAAAGGGTATGTGGGATTTATATAATTGATTGATGTAATAGCACCGCAAATAATTTATTTAATTTTATTTCATTAAATGATATTTGCGGACACTAGAATAGTTGACAAAGAGCAGACTATGCCATTCAAAATAATTAACAAACGATAAAAACATGCGGGATATATCCGAGGGCAGAAATAAATACGAAAATCCTCATATAAGATATATTTCTTGCGCTGTCACCTCCACAACATTACCAGCGTTTTTCGGATGTCACAGCGTGTATTGTACGATACAAAACACGCAGTCATATATGCGGAGGTGACTTCGTAGCGGCCGTATCTTGTATGGGCGACACTAGCGCTTTATAATTTTAAATCAATATTAAGGGGAATCCATACCCCCTACGTTTTACTTGCAAAACACGCAAAAGTTCTGAGGCTTTTTCTCAGCAATTAGTCGTAATCGTAAAAGAAATTAAAAACAAAATTAAAGATAAAAGATATATAATTTTGCGTCTAGTGGTAGATTTTTGATAGTTCTGTTCGTTTTTGACACATCTATTTCTGAATATGACATAAAACTGGCTGATTTTGCAATTTTTTCACGAAGAACTCAGGTTAAATTTGAAAAAGTACCACATCTAAGTTTCACCTTGCTCTATAAGTGTACAAAATTTCACGTAAAAATATCAATATCTTACATGCTTTTTTCACTCAAAACTTTACTTCTTCGAGTACATGAATAAGTTATAATTTATCACGTAGCGTGGATACAACAACAACAAGTAATACATATACATTACCACAGCAAGTAATACACCTTTATCTATAATTTGATGTATAACATGAGAGAATTAATACAATATTAAGCTGACTATGAATGCTTATTTTATAGGACGTACCAGCAGTAGTGATTCCTCTTAAGCAGTCGCTACCGGCAGTCAAAGTTGTGTAAAAATACCTACAACTAATCTGAATACCTAAATTACCTACTAATTTAATAACCAAATCATTTAACTTTTTTTGTGTAAATATCAGAACACCGGAAGAATTAATTAATAATAATAATAATAAATTAATAATTTTCATTAATTTGAATTAGTAGCGCAACATATGTAAAAATTGGTCGATGCCCTAAAATCTTAATAGACACCGTTGTTCATAATATTACAAGGTACGCACTTTCCCGTCATTAGATTGAATACGCGTAGTATTAAAATGTGAAAACTTATCTTTTAAACTAAATATGGCTGGCTGATCCAAATGGATTTCTACAATCGGAAAGGTCCAACAATTTATACACAACATTTACTTGAGTCGATTACTTATTGTGGAGTTGTTAACTAAAATTGGCCGCATCACCTTTTTAATATTTCTACTTGAGTACTTGATTCAATGGGATTTGTGGTGAACAAAGGAAAAGGTATGTGGAATTTATAGAATTTATTGATGTAATAGCACCGCAAATAATTTATTTAGTTTTATTGCATTAAATAATATTTGCAATGTAAGCAGCCTATGCCATTCAAAATAATTAAAAAACGATAAAAACATGCGGGATATAACTTTGAAATAAAAAATGCAGCCACGACCTGGATTTGAACCAAAAACCTTTGTATCTCGCGTAAAATTCACAACCCAACTGCGTCCGAGGGCAGAAATAAATACGAAAATTCTTATATAACATATGTTTCTTGCGCTGTCACCTCCACAACGTTGCCAGCGTTTTTCGGATGTCACAGCGTGTATTGTATGATACACAACACGGAGTCATATATGCGGAGGTGACTTCGTAGCGGCCGTATCTTGTATGGGCGACACTAGCGCTCGTGATCTACGCTTGAACTAACATGACTTGTCCGTACATATATAATGGACTTTATCGGCTTGGACGAAATTTTTGAATTTGAGCTCCCTGAGCCACCTAGACCACATTTCCGTTGAAAACAAGGCGATACGTTGTCACCACCGATTTTGGAGCCATTAGTTTTTAAATGGAACACCCTGTATAATATGTGCTGTAATAACCCTTTATTTCGCTCCAATTTACATCTAGTATGTTATACACCGAATGTTAATATTTTTTGTGATATTTGCAATTTAACGAAAATAAGTGGCGATAGAAGAGATAATTTAGAAACGATTTAACCAGCTTGATCCTCGTACAAAGTATTACCGTTATCAACATATTAACAATTTTATATGAAATTTTGTAAGTATATTTTGCCGTCTATCGTATGGCAACCGAACACGCCAGTTAAAAATTTCAAATTACTGCTATAGTAAACCCTAAACTATTGTGAAAATTTGTTGACTTCGGAGTGTTGAAAATAAGATTTTCTTTGATGTGATTTATGTGCTCACACACAAAAACCAAATATGCAACAAGAGCACTCTGATAGGCGTCTTTAGATTCAGATTTTCAATCATAGCAAAAAAAATCTATTATAAAACTCTTCCACATAACCCACTTTCCATTCACTTTATCAATATTACTCATACTATCATTCATTGTACCCCAATTTTGAATTCTCTTTAGAAAAATAACCTATTTTAAACCAATTAACAACAGTCAGTAGATATTGTTGGTTGTTTTTTGTACTGAATACAAATCCGTTCTCAAACGTGCTCATCAAGACAGGTTTTAGCGTTTCTGCTTGTTTTTGTGTATGAGCGCACATACTATTACAATGATACGTCTCCGCACAATTTTCACACAAGTGAACAATTTTTCAAGACAGTCCCCCTAAAATTACACTGCTTCTGGTTTACTTCGGAGCCGAACTGAAGTTACTAGGTCTTCAGGTTCGCTCGCTGTACGTTTGTAAAAATTGCAATACATACTTATAAAATTGTGTAATAGGTTGATAACTTTTAATATGAATAAATCTAGTTAAATAGGTTCTAAATGGCTTCTTCTATAACCTTTTAAATATTTCACATCATGCTACCAAGCACATTGGATACAGAGCAATATTAAGATACTAAATAGCATACTACTCTTTAAATTCCAAATATCACAAAAACTAGTAAAAATAGATAAACGATGTAGTGAATACAAATTACAAAGAACTTAAGGGACATTTCAGTTAGCAAATAATATACAGGGTGTTCCATTTAAAAATCTCTAAAAACAAACATGTAAAAATGTTTAAAAACTAGTGCATGCTACGATCACCATGTATAGCGCATCTAATTTTTCATATCATCAGCATTTACCTATGAGTTTAGTTATTATGTGACAAAAGTTTTAGGACTGTATCTGCAAAAATGTAGTATTAACGAAGGCCTAAAATTAATGGCCTTATTCTCTAAGCCTCTGTTACGCTTTACATTCTATTACGCCGCTGTTACGCTGTTAAATTATAGACTGTTAAGAAATTGGTATTCCGTAAGCCAATGTTAACAACAGCTGTATATAATGCCTCTATAAAAGCTCTGTACAGTAACAGCGGCAAAACTGTCGCCTTTATCTAACAGTACTTGGCGGTTTGGGGTTATGTGATGATCTCTATCAAAATGTGTACAAATGTAGTAATGGATACAGAAAAACTCATTGTTGTTAATGAAAGAATATTCGGAATAAAAAATACCAAAAGTTGTGTGGATTACCACAGAATCCCTATTTTTATTTATTTATTTTTAAGAGAAGTATAAAATAGGTAAGTACCTGTGATATGCACTTGTGAGTACAATATTATGTACAAACTGCTTGCTAATATTCATGAGATATTACCTAATTAATTACAATTACATTTAAAAAAAAATAGTGGGTAGATAGTACATAATAAGGTACAACAAAAATGTGTACCTACTTATTGAAGATCATTTTATATTTTTATTTTAGAAATTATATGAGAATTAAACGAAACAAGCTATCGGACACCCAAAATCCATTCGACATACCAAATTATAATTTTATAAAATTGTTAATCAAAACATCAGCGTTTGACACTACCTACTTCATTAGACTGAAAATGTGTCAAATCCTGGGTTACTAGTTTTATATTAATGCAGACACGATCGATCTCGATCAAATAGAATTTGCTCATGCAGCTAAACTATGAATTTTACCAAAAAATGTCATGGACATAAATTATACATAATGTCCTCTACTTTAATTTATTATTTAACTATTTTGACGAAATTTCAGAAATGGCGGCTCATTTTCAAAATCCTTGAAAAATGCTTAGAGGAAACGTCCAGTTCCTTTGGACTCTTTTGAACAAAAACCTTTTTAGCTCTAAGTTTGGTCATGAAACTTCTAAATATGAAGTTTCGTCCCGATACCTCTAGTAGTTTCTCCAGAATCGTCGCAACAACAACGAGTACACACACGCACATACACACAGACATTTTTTTGTACCTTGGTGAAAAATGTTCAGGGGACCCAATAGGACATATTTCTGCTAAAATCCCAAATTTTTTTTTGGTACCGTTACAATGTATACTATGTATGATGAAGTAAAAATATGTTATTAATAATAATAATAAGAAATGTTCTTTTAAATTTTAGATTTGTGATTTGTGACTGCGTTTAATTTTTCGGCCAATTCTTCCCACTTCTTATTCAAATATTTTGGGTCAATATTCGGGTTTATTGTGACCGTTCGAAAAACTGCATCCGTCTCCATTACTGTCAAATACTCCTCGTATTGACTGCCTGAGCTATTTGCCAGTCGCTTTCGCTTTGAATCTATCAGAAAACAGTATACAAACCGTAAATATAAGTATGTACTGTACACAAGGTTGTTGCCATATGTTTGGTTATGGTCACCGTTCGACAACGACAGTGACAGCCGCAGTTGCGGATACGTCCGAATAATTCAGTTAGCAGTGCACCATTGGCGGAAATAGGGTATTTGACTGTATTAAAAATATGGCATGTATTATAGTCATCCTAATAGATTACAGTTTAAGAAAACTATTTGTTATTACTTTTCAAAAAAAAAATGCTTTATTTCTATGAAAAACCAAAATTAAAATTAAATTTTGTTCACGTCCTATCACGTGATTGAAAACGCTCTGTAATTGGGTCATCTCCAGTGATGTCATTCGTTAGTCCGCCTTAGAGCGCGTTCGGTTTGTCAGGGTATGGTATGGGGAGAGCAATGCTCAGATAACTTGGGTCGGCTGTCTCTCTCTTATATGCAGATAAACGCCGTATGACGTTAGTCCGCCTATTATGCAGCGCGTCACTCTCACCGTAAAATACCGGGTTATCCGAACGCGCTTTTATGCTTTTCCCGTTTGAATTTAATAGCACGAAAGCGTCATGTAAGCATAACTTTGTAGGTTAGGATAGCCCTAACCTTCAGCTGTCAGATCAGATAATACCTTTCGAAAATACGATAGATAGCTTATTCTAGTCAGTTTTACTTATGTCGAAGTAATCTTCACAACAGAAAACACTTGTATTGGCGGCTATTTATTTCATTTGGATTTCAACGAGCCAACCACTTTCTTCGCAGTTTCAAATATTGCGGAACAGCTACAAATAGTTTATCCGGAGTTTTTCTTGACGTATCTCTGCATTGTGGATTTATACACCATTTATAACCCATTTTTATGTAGAAATTGTGAAAGCAACACATCATACAACACAATTACCAAACGGCGACGATGCCGATGCTGACAGACCATATGGGCCGATTTGACATCTTGACATCACATCATCTTGACATCTTGACATCACTAACCGGTGACGTCACACAACAGAAAGTATCGTTTTGGCGGGACTTTTTGTGATTCAATTTTTAACGCTGATTTTTATGAAATATTGAGGAAATAATTACAAAAAAAAATGCATTTACAATGTAGAGTGAAGGAATAAACACATTAAGATGGTTTTCCAAAAATAGTCAAATACCCTATTACAGAGGTCGATAGAGAATCGCTTTCGCGAGTTGCTCTGTTAAATTCTCTGTTAGATTTCGCTGTTATTTAAAATTCTGTTATAAAACATTCTGTTATGCGGTTTTTAGAGAATAAGGCCCTAAGTCTAAAACTTATGGTACGTTCAGATACGCGCAAGTTACGCAACTGTACGCTGCGCAGGCGCTACAATGACGCTAGCGTCGCCGTTATGTCTACGCTCGGCCACGGTCGCATGACGCATAGTTTCTCCTACGCTCACCTAAACGCTGGAGCGCTCTTAGCGCTTGCCACGGTAGGATCTCTGTCTAATGACTCTAATGTCACGTGTTCGGTTTACGTCAGTTTTGAGATGCTTTTGAGGTTATCGTATAAATTATAGTCCATATCAGTGCAATAGAAACTACGTTTTATGGAATTCTTTATAGCAACATGTTCAAGAAAGAACCTAGATTGTTCTACGTCTGTTTGCGAAGAAACTATAATGGATATAGAGATGTAAGTAGAATATCTGGTGAGTTTGTTGTTTTTACTAAGTACATATTTTATTTATAGCAGAAGCATAAACTCATCGGGGCTTTATGTTGAGATAATCTACAACCACGAAACCAATATTCTAACAGAACCTTGCTTGTTGGTAGTATAGAATCTGTGGATACTATTATGTTCAGAATGGTAGGTGGAATTTTTATCTGATCTGCTGTGAAGAATGGGAGGTCTAATGCCTCGATTAGTTTTATGGTGTCGGTGTTCCCTGAAATCTCATAGTTTTTTAAGTACAGTTGATCTTTGTTAACATACATGTACAGTTGACATAACTATTAACAGATGGCGCTCCATGTACCGTCGTATACAATACGTTCTTTATGATGTGTACCCTTGATGTGAAGTTAGTTGTTATTTTCATAGTGCTAGTAAAACCGTTTGAAACAGAAGCTGTGTTTAATTTAATAGGTTATGGGCCCAGAATGCGCTAAAGAAAAAGCCAAGAATACAGCAAAAACGCCCAGAGAAAGCAGAAAGCGACAAAGTAACGGCCACAATAAGTGAAATCAGTGAAATAAGGGAAGAAATCAACAATGATGTCAACTCCTGTGTGTTTGCCGCAGTTGGGACAAGGAAATTTTAACAACTGGAAATTCAGAGTAATAACAACACTAGAAGAAAAGCAAGTGAAAGTTGCCCTTGAAAAGGATGTAAGCGACTATGCAGAAGAAAAAGATAAAGCTGAATTTTTACAAAAAGACGCAAAGGCAAAGTCAATAATCGTACAATGTACAACTGATAAACATCTAAATATAATAAAAGACGCAAAAACGGCAAAAGAAATGTTGAAATTACTGGAAGATGTGTTTGAAAGAAAAAGCGTGTTTAATAAGCTAACCCTCAAGAAGAAGCTCCTAACCTTAAAATTAAAAAAGGGCGGGAAATTAGAAGATCACTTCATGATGTTCGACGAGCTGATACGGGACCTTGAGAATGCTGGATCGAAGATGGAAGAGTCTGACAAGGTATGTCATCTACTGCTATCGTTAAACGAAATGTATGACTCCGTGATAACAGCGATTGAAACCATCAATACGAAGATAACATTAGAATTTGTCAAATCAAGACTGCTAAATGAAGAGATGAAGATGTCTGATAAAAATCCAAAGAAAAATGAAGAACTCGATGTCAGCTTCAAAGCAATAACATGCTACAAATGTAAAAAGGAGGGACATATAGCGGTCAATTGTAGAAGCCGAGGTAGACCAAATTATAAGCGAAGAGGATTCCGAAGAGGTCAGGGATCAGGACATTTTGAACGGGCCAATGAAGCAAAAGGTGGTGAGGATAACGTCTCATTCATAGCACTGAACTGCATTAGTGAAATAAATAATAAAAATGTTTTTATACTCGATTCTGGAGCAACGCAACATATGGTATCTTCCGATGTTGAAAAATATATGACAGATATTGAAGAGCTGAACAAAGAAGTTAAAATAAAAGTAGCAAATGGTGAAAATATGGTTGCAAAGAAGAAAGGAATATTACATGGAAAATGTGAAGATAAGAATATAACAATACCGGCATTAATAGTAGAAGAAATGAAACACAACTTAATTTCTGTTGCACAATTAATAAACAAAAATATAACAGTAAATTTTAAAAAGATAGAGCAAAGTTGATTGGCAAGAATTTTGAAGTAAACTGTGAAAGATGGAATAATTTGTTTATATTAAAGATGGAAATAGAAACAAACAAAAATGAAAATTGTTATCAAGCTAAGGTGAAAGATGATATTTGGCATAGAAGATTAGGGCATTTAAATCGACAAGGTCTAAAGATCTTACACCTGCCAATTAGCAACAGGTCATGCACAGAATGCTATCAAGGTAAATTAACTAGAAAACCTTTTTACCAAACAAGAAAAACATCAAAAGATATTGGTGATTTAATACATACTGACATAGCCGGCCCTGTAACCACACCTACACCAGAAGGATACCGATATTTTCAAGTACTGATTGATGATTATTCACATTTTGTCATCGTAAAACTATTGAAGACCAAAGATGAAGCAGCTGAAAATGTGGTCAACTTTATAAAACTAATTAAAACCCAAAAAGGAAAGAAAACAAAGAAAATACGTTGCGATAATGGAGGAGAATTTATCACAAAGGATTTCAAAAGGTATTGCCAAACCAAAGGAATAGAAATACAGTACACTATACCCTACACACCGCAACAAAATGGAATTGCAGAGAGAATGAATAGGACACTCATGGATAAAGTCAGAGTAAAATTTGCCGAAACAAACCTACCAAAAGAACTATGGGGAGAAGCAATACAATGCTCAGCATACGAATTAAATAGATGTCCAACGAACGCCAACCAGGGAGTACCACCAGCAGAAAAATGGTATGGAATAAATGATCTAGATAAGCTAAGAGTTTTTGGAAGCAAGGCATGGACTCTAACATTACCCAGAGGAAATAAATTGCAAGCACGTGCCGAACTTCTAATAATGGTGGGATATTGTGGTGGAGGCTACCGACTATGGGACTTCAAAAGAAGCAAAATAACATTGTCAAGAGATGTAAAATTTGATGAAGAAAAGATACAATTTAGAATGGAAAATCTAAACATAGAAGAGAAAGAAGAAGAACCGACCGTTAAAAGGGATGATAAAGCAGAAGAGAGAAATGAATCAAGTAACAAGGAAGAAAAAGAAATCGATGAACAAGAAGAAAATATAGATAGAAGAAAAGAGACAACAACAAAAACAGGAAGAAAAGTAAAATTACCACAACATTTGAATGATTATGAGATCTACACTGCATATTGTTTAATAACTAAAAATAATGATGACCCACAAACCTATGAAGAAGCTATAAGAAGTAAAGAGTGGCAAGAAGCAATAAGAAAGGAGATAAATGCACTTGAGAAGCTAGAAACATGGAAAGAAGAAATACTACCTGATAAAAAGACAGCGATTGAAACGAGATGGGTATTTAGAACAAAAGTAGACGGAACAAAGAAGGCTAGGCTAGTTGCGAGAGGCTTTCAAATTAAAGAAGAAAATGCTCTGAATCCAATTTATGCACCTGTTGCACGTATGACAACTATAAGAGTTATGCTAAGTCACGCAGTGCAGAACGGATGGATGCTAAAGCAGTTGGATATACCAACCGCTTTCTTAAATGGAAAATTAGAATCTGATATATACATATACTGTCCAGAAGGGATAACAGCAAGAACACAGACACTAAAACTTAATCATTCGTTGTATGGACTGAAGGAATCGCCAAAAGTGTGGAACGAAACATTTAATGAATTTGCTTTAAACAACAGATTTAAGAGGTCTTCATACGATTGTTGTTTATATTATACGGATGATGTATGGATGATTGTCTATGTAGATGATTTGCTGTTAACAGGATGTCAAAAGAAGATGAACGAGATAATAAAAAATTTGAAAAATGAGTTCAAAGCAAGAGATATGGGAGAAGTGAAACACTTTCTTGGAATTGAAATAAACAGAACAGAGATGACACTGCAGTTATCGCAAGCGAAATTAATAAATAAAATACTCGAAGAATTTGGAATGAAAGAGAGTAACAGTATATCAACACCAATGGAAACCAACTTTCAAGTCACTAAAGATGAAGAAATAATTGAGGTGCCATATCGAAAATTAATAGGAAGCTTAATGTACCTTGCGACCACTACTAGACCCGACATAACATACTGTGTATCATAACCTAAGCAGATTTTTGGATAGACCTACCGAACAAATTTGGAAAGCGGGAAAAAGAATACTAAGATATTTGCAGGAGACCAGGGACCTACAGTTGGAGTTCAGGAGGAATAGAGAAAGGAAGTTAGAAGCATTTAGTGACGCGGATTGGGCTACAGATAAAATTGACAGAAGAAGTGTTAGTGGCTCAATTATATTTTACGCAGGAAATCCAGTTAGCTGGTCCTCAAAGAAACAAAATTGTGTTGCCCTATCAACAGCAGAGGCCGAGTATATAGCTGCTGCCAGCACCGCACAAGACATTATAAACTTGAAAGGCATTGTTAGTGAATTTGGGGTAAATAATGACTGTGTACTTTACATTGACAACACAAGTGCAATTTTAATGTCAAAAACTTATGAAAACTCCAAACGTACTAAACATATAGACATTAGAAACCATTTTTTAAAGGACTTAGTGAGTGAAAAAGTGTTCGATATCAGTCATGTGTGTTCGTCCGATAATTTGGCAGATATGCTCACAAAACCTTTATGTAAAGAGAAATTTATTAAATTTAGGACAACATTAAATATTGTGTAAAACATATTTGTTACTATCTATGTATGTAGAATACGATTTTATTTTTTTTATTTTTGTAAATTAAAATCGAGGAGGAGTGTTAACATACATGTACAGTTGACATAACTATTAACAGATGGCGCTCCATGTACCGTCGTATACAATACGTTCTTTATGATGTGTACCCTTGATGTGAAGTTAGTTGTTATTTTCATAGTGCTAGTAAAACCGTTGAAACAGAAGCTGTGTTTAATTTAATAATCTTCTGCGTTTAGTAGCAGCGAATAGATGTTGCGATTAAAAAAATTATTTGCTCATACCCACATTGCTTGTGGTTGGTTTGTTAAATTAATCGTGTTGTTCAGTCGCTGCGATCAAATGTTGAAGATAGTAGATTTTATACCAACCGGCATTATAAATCAGTATCGTATTGTCACTGTGATGATATTGTTGAAAATACTTATCTAACCGTTTGCTAACAATAAATGCAACTGAACGCTGAGTACTTCAGTAGTTCAGTAGATTATGTATTACTTTGAGTACGAATGGTACAGAAGTGGTTCCGTGTAATCGATATGATACGCTTTGTAATACCGGTTTAATTAGAATATTTAGAATACACCATACTAATAATTTATTTATGTTGTCAGGTAGATTGTTATTTGTATTTAAAACTCAATGTATTTCTCTTTATTATTTTAAATATTTATTACATACATTTGTTTTCTGCTCAGCTCAGTTGTTAATTTGTATTATGTTTTTGTAGTGTTTAAATTCCCAAGAAAATTTACTGCTGCAAAATGAGAAACCCTGGATGAAAATAAAGGAATTGCGAGAAGATGCTCACATTAAATTAGGACATTGTAAGTAATCGTGTACATATTACATACATTTGTGTAAAATTTGATAATATGTATAATAGGGTGGTCCTAATTTTTCAATTTAAAATTTTTTTTGGCTTCTTTCCGTAAAATCTGAATCTGAAAGTAGAAATTTTGACTTTAGTCTAGATTTTCAGAAAAGCAGTGCTAAAAAGCTGTAAAAAAACTAAACATGCATTTTCCCTGAAAAACTAGATAGAATTGGGAAATTCCTACTTTCAGTTTCAGGTTGTACGTAAAAAGGCATACCAGAAACCGTTTTCACTTGTCCCATTTTGTGCTTTGTTGGTCAGGATAGTCATTTAGCTTAGTATTATTATATATTTATATAATATATTATTATATATTATTATTATATTTTTGACAAACTACGTACATGGAAATATGTGAAATGCTCTGATATAGACTTAAACGTTAATAGATTATTGGTTTTTAGATTAAGCTAAAACATCATTGAATTTCAAATAATTGACCTGACTCACAAAGGTCCTGTATACTCCCTATAATATGCATTATAAGATTGTAATATTATATATTTCCAGATTGGGTGACCACATAGTAAAATTGTGTGGACATTCTACAATATTGTTTCATCTTGCTGTGACTTGCGGTTGAGAAATACGGTAAATACGAAGAGTTTACTTCAAACAACACAAATGCATGTCTCGTCGAAATTCCTGATACATGATAGCGGACCACGAAGAAGGACGATAAATCCGAGGAGTTTACGCCAAACAACAAAGATGCATGTCTCATCGAAATTCCTGATTATTGTTTTTTTTTAAGTATTTTATATTTAAGATAGAAATGGTGTAACTAAAAAACACTGCTTACTTTGCACTGTTTGGAACAGTTCCCTTTTTTAAACAAGTAGTTGGATTAAAAGCCAATTGTTTGATTTTTTTTCAATGCTCCTTTTCAATTAAAAAACAATCTTTTTCACAAGGTGATGTTAGACCATTTGCGACTTATGCTGTTAATGCCTCTAATAATATTTATTATTTTACTTATTGCACCATAGGAAAACAAACATTTTGCTAGTTTCTGGTGGTTATTACTTTATTGGAATTGTAAAAATAAATTACTGAACTACAAACTATGTTTACTTATTGGTTTATATACGTAGGTTATAATCAAATGTATTGAAAATTATAATTACTAAAATACCTACTTATATTCATGAATAATTAATACAATAATTATTAGTATAATTACTAAAATAATATTCATTAGTGATACCAATAATAAATACAAACGGTAGAACTGAAGAAGCGAACAACACAGTTTGCAAACGTCAGCAAATATGATTTTTTTTTTCTAAATAGCCTTACTATAAATTACTTTCCTATCTGCTTCAGTTAACTAACATTTACTGTGATCTTTTTTTAAAATTTAAAAAAGCTAACATAGTATTGTAATGAGTTTTGGTGCTACAATTTTAAATAAATACAAAGATTACAATGAAAATAAATTAAAAAAAGGAATACTTATAAATTATGTGAACCAGAGGAAAAGAAGTGCTGTAAATAAGTAAGTATAGAATAGTATCGTGGTAAAGTTAATTATTAGCCAAAAACAGAAAAAAAAATACAAAGTCCTGAATTACCTACATTTGTTTATAGGAAATATCAAATAATTAGACGATGCATATTGTGATCCTCAAGATCAAAACCTGAGTAAAGTAATTAATGATAACTGAATTTTTCTTATAGAAAGAAGCTTACATAAAATAACAAAAATATATAATATGGCGATTGGGGGTCACATTAATATCTAGGAGAAACAAAGCACTTGCCGAAAATAGTGAAACTTACATATGTTCAGCTTAGCTTGCTAAAAATTGCTCCAAAAAAGTTATGAGCAATCGGGATTTGAAGTTTTTACTTATCTTAAAAGATAAGAATTTAAAAAAAATGTGTTCATCAATACAATGCTACTGTATAGATACTACTGTATATTGATAGGCAACCAAATAAACATTTTAAATTAACACAAATTGCACAATCACATACAAAACGTTTGGTAAAACCTTTTTTGATGAATTATAATAGGCCTCTCGCGATTCCTGTGGTACACTACAGGTGTGGTTCTTCGTTGCAGCAAACCTTATCGTCTTTTATTATGGGTAGTGATGGGGTCTTCTGTGTATGCCTTCTTATAGTACACTGTGTTCTATACTATCATCTATCGATGTCTAATTGTAAGAGACACTCTTGAAATTCCTGTCGTACACTACAGGTGTTTTGGATATTTCTCGAAGCATACCTTATGGTCCATAAGTTATGGACCTTTGTTGTAGATGTGTATAGGGTTTTCCATGTGTTTCTTCTTATATAGACTGTGTTCCATTCTATCTTTGTCTCAACTGATTGAGCTCTTCTCAAATGAGGTAACATACAACTGTAAAATTAGTAATTCATTCCAATAAAACATGTTCAATATGATACGAAAGTAGTATTTCAACGTATTTCAACCTAAATCTTATTATGTTCTTGGTAAACAAAAGTATATCCTCCGTTAGTTTTATAGTTGCACTGTGGTTGCACTCATTCTTTGTAGATATCCTATGTACTGCTTCCTCGAAACCACTTAACCACGTCGCATATCTTCAATCCTAAAATACAATAAAAACATTGCTTTAAAATGTGTTATAAATAATAATAACATGTACGCATACCTAATCGCAATCTTCAGACACGTTCCAATATGTATTTATAAAATACTCCATAATATACACCAAAACTCTTTACGAAAAGCCGCGAGCAGCCGCGAGATGATCGCCCGTTGCAGTATGTTTAGGGGTTATGTCACGGGGAGCGCACTCACGATTTGTCAAACTGTCGCCGTCGGCGCTGCTAGAAAAATTTTAATGCGGTTCACGCAGGTTCGCGCCTGCGCTGATAACCCTAAAAAGATAGTGCCAGTGTCATCAGTGTTTGGTAACGCGTCATCAACGTGTGCCGATTTTCTTTATTGTACGAGCGGGTTTCTAATTATTTTAAAGGCAATGGTTGTGTATTCATGTGTGCGGACTTGTCCGACTACTAGCAAAACGCATAGTATGTTCAGATTTCCTGCTGGTCGACAGGTAAGTTGTTTCTTAAATATTAACCTTAAATTGTACCTAAGTTAAATAGTACAACTAATATACAACTGTTCGAAGTCTATAGTAATTTTAAAATTTTTAGTTGCTTGAGAAGTGGATTGAAGTGGTAGGCAGACAAGATTTGTTGAAAAAGGACATTGCGAAGATCAGGAAGAGTTATCAGGAGACATTTTTCGACATTTTTCAAACAGATGTTTCCTTTTAATAAGAACAGAGCCAATTTAAAGAAATTTGCGATTCCTGACTTGGATGTGAATGGTAAGTTCAATAAAATCAATGTTTGATGTAAAATGTTTTGAATATCTGCAGCAGGGTCCGATCTTGGTAAAAAATATATACTGGTGATGTAACTAACACAGCCGAACAGATAACTGTAGGGTCCAAAAGTGGTTACCAGCAGATAACTGTGGGGTCTGAGAGCGTTGAACAGATAGCTGCCGGGTCCGAAAGCGTTGAACAAATAACTGCGGGGTCCGAAAGCGTTGAACGCCGTTGTGGAGGCTGGAGAAGAATTAGCAAGATGGGGCTTCATATTGCCAAGGACTTGCATGTGAGGACCAAGCTGTTCGAACATTCTTCTAACACCGAATGCATAACTGGAGCGATGGCATATGCAACAACTGCAAACTATTTACATGCGAAATTGAACAAAGTTACATACAATTCTGTGTTGAGCCAGCTGAAGCAGAGGCTCCGAAGTAGAGGACGTACAAATGTAGTTAATATTTTCAAAGGGTTACATACTAGAAATATAAATGATAAGGTAAAGAAAGCTGCCATGATGGAAGTGCAAAAATATAAAAAAGCAAGATAGAATTAGGTTAAATGAACAGCTAATTTAAGGGTGGATTGCATATGGGATGGGTATGTGTTCGTAAAAACACTCGCACCGACAGTGTCCGAAATAAGTACATATAAGGATTCATTTCTTTACTTTTAAAAACCAATCATATTAATGTACCGTGCACAGCAAAAGTAGAGCTTTGGATAGAAACTATGGAAAATCACAATAAAAGTAATTAAAGATTCATTTTTAATTAGTTTTAAAATTCTTTATTTAGTTTCTATCCAAGCCCCTATATTCGCTGTACATAGTATATTAATATGATCATATGATAATATGCTTCTTGAAAGTGAACAAATATACCTACGTACAAATATACCTACAGCGTTTGGAGCGTAGTCGAGCGCAGGCGAGCGCAGGCGAGCGCAGCGCACCGCAGCGTAGCGTCAGCTTATGTGAATGCCATTTTAGTTTTAACAAAGGCCTAAAATTGACAGTTTTTTGACAAACAATTGAGTATCTCGGAAACTATTTACTTTACACAGTTACAACATACACATCACGCCGAAATCCAACACCCTGTCTGTATAAATGAAAATAATTTTACGTTATAGAAACGGTTACGGTCATAGTGATAAATAGGTTATTATTAATAATTACCGGTTATTATTAATAATAGCCAACTGGCGAGGTTAAAGTGAAGAATTTATCACATGAACCGGCTATTATTAATAATTTCTAGCTTGCTATGGTCAATGTGATATATTTCAATTCGATATTGCATTAAGGTGATGCTACAATATAATAGAGCCTCAGATTTGGAATTCGGTTAGTATCTACATAATCGCCACACAACGAATATATTCACTGGGTTTTCAGTGTTGAGCCTTTAGTGACGTTAGTCCTGACTAACTTATTTAAAATAAGGAAGATTATCAAAACGAGACAAAAAATGCCAATCTATACTAATTGCATGCACGAGTGTGTAACTCTTTGGGTCATGCTTATTTGCCAATTCTTAAAAGCTAAGTAAGTAATAAATTAGAAACTCGGTTTGTATTATTCTGCCAGTGCATACGTACAGAGTGGATCTGTATTTTGCAATTCGTGGCTAGAAAAATTATTTTTATTTATAACTTATTATTTATTATCATTTTAATACAAAACTTTAAAAAATGTTTTATATTTAATTTTGAATACAAAAGTCCTTCTAGACCTTTATTTTTTTTTGTGGTAGTACAACAATTACACCATTTATATTGTAAAAATAAAGCAAGATAAAGCTTTTAACAATAGGATGTCATCTTCTTTTGTTTTTTGTATTTTTAGTTTATCATACGTAGTATGTAAAGTATTGTAATCGTGGCAAAAAATTTTTTTTACGTTTTAGCGGTAATATGTCTTTTTGGGTCCCCTGAACATTTTTGACCAAGGTACAAAAAAATGTCTGTGTATATAAATATATATATATATATATATATATATATATGTGGATAATGGTGTATTAATTGATCGTCAATTCAATAAAGTATGTAGTTGATTTTTTGGGTGTCGATCAGTGGCTTTTTTTTGGTTTAAATAAAACTCATTTAAATCTTACAACATTTCGGATCTTTATTGACCCTTCTTCAGGTATGGTTCTGAAATATCAAGAAATAGGTAATACAATTCCATCTCCAGGTGTGTCAATCCTACTTACTGCGAGTTTAAAGGAGGTAGCGAGACATTAAAAGCTGGGTGCGAACATTAGGAACGGAGCACAATTAAACAATTTCACCTTTTGTAAACGATGCGGACATTTTTACACTATTCACGAACAAAACAAGACGTACAACATGTGCAAACGTGGATCGCCATGAATATAAACAAAACGCTTTTTTCCCTTCACAGCACTATGACAAGCGCAAGTCCACGTAGACACAGCGCCGGCAGCCATCAATCCTTCGGTCAACGAAAGAATTCAACCCCAAAATTTTAAATTAAAAAAAAAAGCACCTAGAACGCAAGAGTTGAGTATTCTATCTCCCTTGGCGGTCTTCTTTTCAGATCAAAATCAATTAAATTAGAGTATATGTGACTAACGTTTGCAACATCCTGCTTGAAGTTTACATTATTTTCCGTTATGTTAATATTGTACATCTCTAAAAACATTCTGTTATTATAATTGGCATCGGAATCCAATATTTCTACTTCACTGAAATTAAAAGAGTGTTTGTGGTTTATCGCGTGGGCCGCCAAGGCGCATCTATTCTGCTTGGTGTTACAATCGCTTTTGTGCAAACAAGTTCGGTTCCGCAGCCACTGACTGGTGACGCCAACATAACATCCATCACAGTTCAAGCATTTAACTTTGTAAATTACGTTAGATCGAAATAACAACGGTACTTGGTAAATATCGTATTTAATTTGTTGGGATAATGTTCAACTATTTTCATGTTTTCTTGTAGATAGGGTTGAATTATTTTTCTTATCTTTGTTGTAACTGTCGGAATGGACTGTATTTTTAGGTAAGTATCTATCGGTAACTGTGGTGAATCAAATATACTGTTTTGAGTTGTCTGGATCTGAGCTCTAGTCGAGAATAAGCCTCGACTAGACTCGACTAGAGCTCAGATCCAGACAACTCAAAACAGTATATTTGATCCACCACAGTTACCGATAGATACTTACCTAAAAATACAGTCCATTCCGACAGTTACAACAAAGATAAAAGAAAATAATTCAACCCTATCTACAAGAAAACATGAAAATAGTTGAACATTATCCCAACAAATTAAATACGATATTTACCAAGATCAAGGATGAAGTACCGTTGTTATTTCGATCTAACGTAATTTACAAAGTTAAATGCTTGAACTGTGATGGATGTTATGTTGGCGTCACCAGTCAGTGGCTGCGGAACCGAACTTGTTTGCACAAAAGCGATTGTAACACCAAGCAGAATAGATGCGCCTTGGCGGCCCACGCGATAAACCACAAATACTCTTTTAATTTCAGTGAAGTAGAAATATTGGATTCCGATGCCAATTATAATAACAAAATGTTTTTAGAGATGTACAATATTAACATAACGGAAAATAATGTAAACTTCAAGCAGGATGTTGAAAACCTTAGTCACATATACTCTAATTTAATTGATTTTGATCTGAAAAGAAGACCGCCAAGGGAGATAGAATACTCAACTCTTGCGCTCTAGGTGCTTTTTTTTTTAATTTATAATTTTGGGGTTGAATTCTTTCGTTGACCGAAGGATTGATGGTTGGCGGCGCTGTGTCTACGTGGACTTGCGCTTGTCATAGTGCTGTGAGAGGGAAAAAAAGTGTTTTGTTTATATTCATGGCGACCCACGTTTGCACATGTTGTACGTCTTGTTTTGTTCGTGAATAGTGTAAAAATGGCCGCATCGTTTACAAAAGGTGAAATTGTTTCATTGTGCTCCGTTCCTAATGTTCGCACCCAGCTTTTAATGTCTCGCTACCTCCTTTAAACTCGCAGTAAGTAGGATTGACACACCTGGAGATGGAATTGTATTACCTATTTCTTGAAATTTCAGAACCTTACCTGAAGAAGTGTCAATAAAGATTCGAAATATTGTAAGATTTAAATGAGTTTTATTTAAACCAAAAAAAGCCACTGATCGACACCCAAAAAATCAACTACATACTTTATATATATATGTAAGCACCCCCAATCAACAAGCGACAAATCTCTACTAAAGTTCCTCAAGCCAGTTGCTGATATGAACCTCCGTGACACAACAATATCATTAGCGGGGATTTTCCACCTACTCCTGATATAAATTGCATGGTGATCCGATATAAGAGGATCAAATACTTGCACATCAAAAAAAGCATTGTAAAAATTATTTGTGAAGAAATTATCTATACAATTTGATGAGACATTAGTTATTCTTGTTGGCTTGTGAATTTGTTGCTTGAGACCAAACGATTGGAATATATCAATCTTAGTCAAAACCTGTACATGCGCGACTCCCTTTAGGCTGTACATTTGGCGTGGACATTGTTAGAAACGATACTGAAAATGTTAAAAAATACCTGCGGTCATAATCTGCACTCCAGTAGGGAAATATCTAACACACATGAACAGAGTGTTGGCAAAGAGGATCTGCTTCCGGACTTGGCGAATTACGTCCCAGATAATGCAAGTTCCGTCCGTACTAGCGCTGGCGGCTTCATCGTCCGAAATGTTTATGTGAATTGCTGAAACGGGTCCTTTGTGTTCCTTGAGCGTACACATCAGCTCGTGATGATACGGCGTCACCTTCCACAATCTGACTTGACCCTCACAACCTCCGCTGATCAACGTCTTGCCATGGTGACAAATTGCCAATGCCGATACACCCTTATTATGCGCATTCAGAATGGCATATATCAGTCGACCAGTCAACGGCGTAAACGCTCTTATAATTCCGTCATTCCAACCTGTCAAAATTGACTTTCCGTCATGCGCAAACACTACCTTAGAGCAAATGAAATTGGGCACACAGATCCGTAGAAGTTCCTGCAGGGTACTGATGCTCCAAACGCGAACGTCATCTTTACTCGAAGTTGCAAAAACATCTGAGAATTGACTGAGAACAAGAAAATATAAATTAGTGATTTTCGAACAAATTAAATGCTATGCCCGATTGCACCACTTCCCTTTAAACTTAAAGTGACACTTAACTTTAACTGTAGCTCATACTAATGGTTAGCGGATTTTGCGCCCGGTTACTAGACATAACGGTTGTCTCGTGCAGGTACTTTATGGTGAAGTGGTGCGCGGGTGAGAAGGGTCAAAATATGCACACTGGCGGCACAGCCCACGTCATAACCACGTGATCAGTTACAAACACGCGCTAGGCATCGCTAGAGGCCAGCCAATAGACACCATATACACACATTCACGTTCACGTCAAGCGGTCCAGGCGGGTTTTCCTAGGAGGTTTTTACGCAGCGTACAACGTAAAATGCTTTGCGGTACACGCCGCCATGGGGAAGCAGTGTGACTGTTTTTCTACAGACCGGAAAACGTATCAGGAAAGCCTTGTACGTCGGGTGCGATAGTCCGACTGATTTTAGAGGAGTCGCAAGCTTGAAGCACATCTGTCCGGCTCGTACCGGCTCGCATCGGCTCGGAAAAATTCGGACGAATGGTAATCAAGTGTTTTCTAGTAAGCGCGCACCATGGCGCGCACACTAAAGCTTGAAGCACGTCTGTCCGGCTCGTATCGGCTCGCATCGGCTCGGAAAAAATCGCATGAATGGTATCCATGTATTTTCTAGCAAGCGCGCACACTTGTCCGGCCGGCATAGGATCGCAATCCGCCTGCATCGGAAATTCCGATGGGATTGCTATGGCAAGCAATCATCGGCAAACTTTCGTTCCGAGCCGATCCCGGCCGGGCAAGTGTGCGCAGTATAGTCAACCCGCTTAATCAGCAGGCTTGGGATTTGTATTGTTCGTTTAGGTTCGGAATAGGTATATCGGTGAAATAATACTGTCAATTCCTTTTAGATTTCATTTAATTTGTTATCAAGCATGGACGAAAAGCTAATTATTCTGGTACAATAGTATATTATTTTAAGAGCACATAATTAAGGATATAAATCTAGAGCATGAAATATATACGCGAGCCGTACGCGAGGGTGTAAACATGTGAGCGATTTATATACGTTGTGTGCGCGTCGAATACGACGCTTTATCTACGACTCATTAATTCCATTTTATATATATAAAATATTTTAAATGTATTTGTCAATGGTGGCGAGACGAACTGTCAAATAACTGTCATCCAGGTAGGTTTTGACAGACTTTGACAGTACGTTCATATAATCATTACAGTTCGTTTGAATTATGAAGTCATTATTCGAACGAACGATCAGTATTATACAAAGCTGCTGTCATCATAATCATCAGCGTTTATTATGGTAGGGATTATATAGTCATACACATATGCAATGAACTTATTATATACTAGTTGACATTTAGACCGAATAGATTGGTAGACCGCAAAATTCGATCGCAGAATCGATAGACTGATAAGACTACTCAAATAAGTGGATAATTCAGTAGATTGTACAAAATATAAATAAATTATTTTGTTGTATAGGAACTTTAATAAAAAATTTTGCTACAATAATTTTTAAGGTAACGTTATCGTACCCATGCCATTCGAAAGTACTGAAGTACTTACTTATGGTACGTCTACTGATACGGAATATGCGTAGAATAGTACGTGAACGCTAAGTAAACTGAAGTTAGGTATAATTAACATAACACCTTTAAATAAACTATAATAGGATACATAGGTATCATGATAATTTAAAAAAACATTATCCGATCTAATTACCTGATACGCCAAAAGTTGTCTAATCACCTTAGAAACTCTTAAGTTGACCGGACAGAATCTTTTCCGCCGAAACTTGCTCTAAGTTTTCAATTTTTGTGTCTTTAAATTATCTTAGCGGAATCGGAAACATTTTATGACCTTACATAAAAAAATTTTTGAGAAACGGGCCATTGAAAATTGTGAAATGTTGATAACTCTGAGGACCATGGGTTCTGTGAATGGAATATGAAAAAACCTTTTGGATATAATTATTTGCCGGACTCAAAAGTTTCCTAACGCGTTAGGTTTTCGAAAAGGTGAAATCAAAATCTAAAAAGAGCGCATTCGTAATGCTTTGATGTCAGCTGAACACAGGCGCCGCCATAAACGAAACAGCAAAAACACGATAACCTAATGTCATATATAACAGAACGGATTTGCATTCAATACACAGAAATCAACGGATGACCCCTATTCGCTTTTCATTCCGAAACAAAAGTTATCAATATTACCCATCGAGATGAAAATATATATATTCAAGGGAAAATGGTTAATTACGTAAACTCGTCAGTAATGTAGAATCAACTAAAGAAGCGAATGATAATTAATCCAGGTGAGGATAATTTTTGGAAAAAGCACCATTAATTACCATTCGCTTCTTTAGTTGATTCTACATTACTGACGAGTTTACGTAATTAACCATTTTCCCTTGAATTTATTCATCTGTATGAGCTTTTAGCAATAAACATTTAGCGATTCCTAGTTACCAAACTTCCATCTATCCCCAATAGGTGTCACGACGGGTTTGTTTAATTCGAAATTCGGCTTGCAAATCCTGAAGTGACAAATAAAACCTATAGATTTCCACTACCTCTGTAGCTCAAATGGGAGAGCAGTCAACCGGAAATTAGAGGGGTCCTGGTTCATATCCAGGCGGAGGTGCTTTTTCCAAAAATTATCCTCACCTGGATTAATTATCATTCGCTTCTTTAGTTGATTCAAAATCTATATATATATATATATATATATATATATATATATATATATATATATATAGGAGAAAGGTATTTGTCGGGCAATTCCGTCATACGAAGATCGAAGATCTTGCCGTCGATTAGCCAGCTTACCTATATATATATATATATATATATATAGAAAAGCAAGTCAATAATATGGGAAATTCGGTCAGAAATGCTATTTAAAGGAAACTCCTTTTATCTCAGTTCGAATTTTCGCTTTAATTTAAAGCTTCTTCAGGAACAAGAAATAGAGTTAGAGAAAAGTTCGCATGGAGAAATGCATCATCGGACAAACCATGCCAAAACACAATCACAACAGAGCACAAACGGAAACGACGGTAACATTATAACATTTATAAACAAACTGTTGAGACGACACACTGTCTCCTACTTGCAGACAACTGTCAGTTGTCTAACTATTGCTTCATCAGCAAATAAATCATCTTTAATTTCATTAAAAAATAAAGGTAAATTAATACATCCTTCAAAGGATGTTATATTAATATGCAAAGAATGTGAGCGAGTTTGTCGGCGGTTACCAAACTTGAGCATTGAGCAATATACTTGAAAATTTAGTACACTCTGTTTTTGTGCAGTATACACACATTCATTTAATTCACTTAAAAGCGGCATTATAAACTATGAGCTTGGTAATAATCACATTGTATTATTAATAAAGGAAATAGCGAAAATATATTTGACGTGCAGACTGCATTATATTGCCAAAACTCACAATATTCATGTTAGAAAAGCAAGTATAAGACAAAAATATACGAAACTTGTGCTTTTTAATAATCAATAAGCCACTGTATAAAAAATGCTGTTTCATTTTATTATTTTTAATAACATACCCTGCTAACCTTAAAGAAAATAATGTTATAACATCAACCAATCCTTTCAATTTCGTTTAAAAAGCAGAATTGCAATGCTTCCAAAAATTGCTAGTTACTTAAAACATTACGAGTTTAATTTCAAATAGTGTATATTTCCATCAGTACTGTGATGATTTGATCATTAACTTCTGTAACTCATATTATGCATCATAAAGTGATAATTACTTCCCTTTTTACTTATTTAACAGACTAAAAATAGGTTATAAGTAAGAGAACCATTTAAATATTACATTGTAGTATTTGAATTTGCCGCGCGTCGCCCTCTGTATGGCCCTATGAGAACTAAACAACTTTTGACCCGTTTTAGCAGTGGTGGGGACTATTGCATGCTACCTCCAGATTATATAATATATATATATATATATATATATATATATATAGATATGTATATATTATTATATATTATATATTATATTATATTATAAATATATATATATATATATATATATATATATATATATATATATATATATATATATATATATATATATATATATATATATATAGTAATTGATGATTTATATATTTTTCAACAATATTAAATCAAATTAGTTAGCCTTATCAAAATATTAAAATTGTTTATTCTTTTGGGGTTAAAGGCTTTACAGGTTTTGCACGTAAAATACACTTAAACTACACGTACACTAACAAAACATTTTAAAAACTTGTTGACAATAATATCTGACGTTTCGACGCACCTCGCGTCTTGGTCACAGATGTACTAAAAATTGTGAAAACTAAATCTAAAACATATGGTACATTTCGCACAGTCCAAGAAAACAACTTTTCCATATGCGAACATAACTGGTTTACATAATATTTACCTAGCAAAATTTATTACAATGTTTTCCACTCTATGTGTTTTTGTCTAGAATTAATCTATAACATTTTGATAAGTTAATGTCTGATCTATAGTTCACAGCTTTTTTATTTTTTAGAATTTCAATTGTCTCCACAACACACCTTGCTTTTAAGTTATTTTCTTTTCGTAACACACTCACTTCCTTGAAGTCAAATTGATGTCCTGTTTCTTCTTGATGTTTTTTAGCGCTGTTATGTTTTTTGCGTACTTGTGACCTTTTAATCTTTCCTCAAGTAGTTGTTCCGTTTGTCCTATGTACACTTTCTCACAACTGCAACAAGGAATTTGATATACGCAGTGGGATTGTTTGAGAAGTGGCGTTGGAGCTTTCAATCTGGTTTGCATCATCGAGAGATTATTGGTATTTTTGTGTGCTATTTTGATGTTGAACGGTTTCACTATATGGCCTATTTTCTCCGATAGATTCCTAACATATGGAAGTGCTATATATTTAGTTGTATCGGGTTCATGTGGTAGCGTCGTGTTTCTTGTGTTGTTGTTAATTGCTACTCGGCTATTAATAATTTTTCTGATTAAATCCTCTGGATAGTTGTTATTGTATAAAATATTCTTAACTTTGTATATTGCTTCCTTACGGTATTCAGGACTTGTTAGTTTAATCGCACGATCCGCATGACCTCTAATAACACTTATTTTATATGTTTGTGGTTGTACCGAGTTGTAGTTGAGGTATCTGTGTGACGATGTCGGTTTTGTATACCATTTTGTATAAATTCTGTTGTTCTTATGTATCAGCGTTACGTCAAGGAAGTTAATTATATTGTTCTTGTTCATCTCCATTGTAAATTGAAGTCTAGCGTTGTAGTTATTAAATATATCTAGCACGTCAGTTTCTCGATCTTTTGGTACAGCAACTATACAATCGTCCACATATCGCTTAAAGAATGGTATGCTGATAGAAATGGATGAAAGTACTGTAGTTTCTAGCTCTTCCATAACTATTTGTGCGACAACACTTGACACTGGAGAGCCCATTGCACAACCGAAAACTTGTTTATAAAATTTTTCTTTGTATTGGAAATATGTGTGTGTTAGTGTGATTTCCACTGCTTCTAAAAATTCTGTTTTTGGCAGGAATGCAATGTCATCCAACAAGTGCCATCTCTTATTTATGGCGTCTTTTGCCAATTCGATAGGTACATTTGTATATAGGGAAACCACGTCTAAAGAAATAAGTTGGTATGAATCGTTCAACGTTACTTCATCGATAAATTCTTTAAAACACCATGAATCTTTTATATAATGTTCATTTTTTCCAACGATGGTTGTTAAATTATTAGTCAGTTGTTTAGCTAATTTATAAAATGGCGACTGAATACAAGAGACTATTGGCCTAAGTGGTACATCGGGTTTGTGTACTTTTGGCA
Organism: Aphodius sticticus; assembly: GCA_963966075.1. Taxonomy (NCBI): domain Eukaryota; kingdom Metazoa; phylum Arthropoda; class Insecta; order Coleoptera; family Scarabaeidae; genus Aphodius; species Aphodius sticticus. Next base: position 57,562,329 of record OZ014506.1, read on the forward strand.
ATCCATATATTTTAGGTGGTTGTGAGTTGTGGATTTTAAGTTGGGTAGATAGTTGTTTTGTTATTAGTTTCTTAGTCAGCCACTTACTAATAAGGTCGTTGTTCTTTTTTCGTATAGTTTTGTTGGATTATTTCGTAATATGGTGTATGTAGTGCTATCTTGCAAAAGTATGTCCATTTTTTGTTCGTATTGTGCTGTATTCATTATGACAGTTTTGTTAGTTTTATCAGCTCTTAATACACAAATTTGTTTGTTTTCTTTTAGGAACTTTTTTGTGGATTGTATGTTTTTATGTAGTTGCCTATCTTGTAAGTCTTGTTTAATGTTTTTTGTTTTAAAATTGTGTATGGTGTTGCTTACCTTGGTGGCGATATCACTTCTTTGATCATCATTAAGGTTTTGAATTCCACCCTCAATATTGGCAATTATGTTGGTGATTGGTAGATTTTTTTTCTCATATTCAACAGCAAAAGTTGCACCCAAGCTTAAGATGTTGTTCACTTCTACAGGTAACACAATGTTTGTCAAATTGACGATCCAATCACTATTGTTTGAATGTGTAGGAACCTTTTGTTGTTTATTTTGAAGTCGGTTAATTTTTCGTTTCTGCGTCTCTTTTATCTCCATGTTTCTCCTTCGTATCTTCTGTGAGTAATTCCTTAAGTACTGTTGTATCAATTGATGTTCAGGGATTTCGTTAATTTGACGTTCAATCGTTGTGATCACACGTAAAAGATGTTTTATTTTCTTCGTGACATCGGTGAGCAGTAGTTGAATTGTGGAACATTGAAACGTTTGGAAATTGTTTAAAAATTTTTGCTTTAGGTATTGTTGTTCAAATTTTATGTGTTTATGGTTAAACTCTAGAAAGGTTGGTGTTAATCCTAGCGTCTTGGTTCTTAACAGGAATATTCGTTGGTTTTTCACTTTCATTAACTTTTCTTGGCATCTCATCAAATTCTTTATCTGGGTGTGTGTCTGTTGTCCAAAATGTGTTTGAATATCACTTAAAGTTGGTACATTCTCCATTTTCCTCCAGGAGTATATAGTAATTGATGATTTATATATTTTTCAACAATATTAAATCAAATTAGTTAGCCTTATCAAAATATTAAAATTGTTTATTCTTTTGGGGTTAGAGGCTTTACAGGTTTTGCACGTAAAATACACTTAAACTAAACGTACACTAACAAAACATTTTAAAAACTTGTTGACAATAATATCTGACGTTTCGACGCACCTCGCGTCTTTAGTTTTCACAATTTTTAGTACATCTGTGACCAAGACGCGAGGTGCGTCGAAACGTCAGATATTATTGTCAACAAGTTTTTAAAATGTTTTGTTAGTGTACGTTTAGTTTAAGTGTATTTTACGTGCAAAACCTGTAAAGCCTCTAACCCCAAAAGAATAAACAATTTTAATATTTTGATAAGGCTAACTAATTTGATTTAATATTGTTGAAAAATATATAAATCATCAATTACTATATACTCCTGGGGGAAAATGGAGAATGTACCAACTTTAAGTGATATTCAAACACATTTTGGACAACAGACACACACCCAGATAAAGAATTTGATGAGATGCCAAGAAAAGTTAATGAAAGTGAAAAACCAACGAATATTCCTGTTAAGAACCAAGACGCTAGGATTAACACCAACTTTTCTAGAGTTTAACCATAAACACATAAAATTTGAACAACAATTCCTAAAGCAAAAAAATTTTTAAACAATTTCCAAACGTTTCAACGTTCCACAATTCAACTACTGCTCACCGATGTCACGAAGAAAATAAAACATCTTTTACGTGTGATCACAACGATTGAACGTCAAATTAACGAAATCCCTGAACATCAATTGATACAACAGTACTTAAGGAATTACTCACAGAAGATACGAAGGAGAAACATGAAGATAAAAGAGACGCAGATACGAAAAATTAACCGACTTCAAAATAAACAACAAAAGGTTCCTACACATTCAAACAATAGTGATTGGATCGTCAATTTAACAAACATTGTGTTACCTGTAGAAGTGAACAACATCTTAAGCTTGGGTCCAACTTTTGCTGTTGAATATGAGAAAAAAAATCTACCAATCACCAACATAATTGCCAATATTGAGGGTGGAATTCAAAACCTTAATGCTGATCAAAGAAGTGATATCGCCACCAAGGTAAGCAACACCATACACAATTTTAAAACAAAAAACATTAAACAAGACTTACAAGATAGGCAACTACATAAAAACATACAATCCACAAAAAAGTTCCTAAAAGAAAACAAACAAATTTGTGTATTAAGAGCTGATAAAACTAACAAAACTGTCATAATGAATACAGCACAATACGAACAAAAAATTGACATACTTTTGCAAGATAGCACTACATACACCATATTACGAAATAATCCAACAAAACTATACGAAAAAAAGAACAACGACCTTATTAGTAAGTGGCTGACTAAGAAACTAATAACAAAACAACTATCTACCCAACTTAAAATCCACAACTCACAACCACCTAAAATATATGGATTGCCAAAAGTACACAAACCCGATGTACCACTTAGGCCAATAGTCTCTTGTATTCAGTCGCCATTTTATAAATTAGCTAAACAACTGACTAATAATTTAACAACCATCGTTGGAAAAAATGAACATTATATAAAAGATTCATGGTGTTTTAAAGAATTTATCGATGAAGTAACGTTGAACGATTCATACCAACTTATTTCTTTAGACGTGGTTTCCCTATATACAAATGTACCTATCGAATTGGCAAAAGACGCCATAAATAAGAGATGGCACTTGTTGGATGATATTGCATTCCTGCCAAAAACAGAATTTTTAGAAGCAGTGGAAATCACACTAACACACACATATTGCCAATACAAAGAAAAATTTTATAAACAAGTTTTCGGTTGTGCAATGGGCTCTCCAGTGTCAAGTGTTGTCGCACAAATAGTTATGGAAGAGCTAGAAACTACAGTACTTTCATCCATTTCTATCAGCATACCATTCTTTAAGCGATATGTGGACGATTGTATAGTTGTTGTACCAAAAGATCGAGAAACTGACGTGCTAGATATATTTAATAACTACAACGCTAGACTTCAATTTACAATGGAGATGAACAAGAACAATATAATTAACTTCCTTGACGTAACGCTGATACATAAGAACAACAGAATTTATACAAAATGGTATACAAAACCGACATCGTCACACAGATACCTCAACTACAACTCGGTACAACCACAAACATATAAAATAAGTGTTATTAGAGGTCTTGCGGATCGTGCGATTAAACTAACAAGTCCTGAATACCGTAAGGAAGCAATATACAAAGTTAAGAATATTTTATACAATAACAACTATCCAGAGGATTTAATCAGAAAAATTATTAATAGCCGAGTAGCAATTAACAACAACACAAGAAACACGACGCTACCACATGAACCCGATACAACTAAATATATAGCACTTCCATATGTTAGGAATCTATCGGAGAAAATAGGCCATATAGTGAAACCGTTCAACATCAAAATAGCACACAAAAATACCAATAATCTCTCGATGATGCAAACCAGATTGAA
>OZ014506.1:57570923-57668423 GCA_963966075.1 Aphodius sticticus
CTCTAGCTCGTATGAAGCCCTGAAGAAGCTGGCGAACGACCAGCGAAACGTCGGCAATATACAAATGTATAAGAGTAATAGAACCTTATCCAGACTGACAAGCGTTATTTTTTATTATCTGAAGCACACACGGTCGTTAACCATTAATTTCTAATTGTTGTATTCTGCATTGATTAAGAAACGACGAATTAAACAATCCCGAGCTCAGTGGTCGAAAAAATGGCTACTAAGAAGGAACATCCATTCGCATATAAATTTGCTTAATGATTTGAGGGAAGACCGGGATGAATGGCGAAATTATTTGCGAATGGATGAAAGTGCAGGACAATCATCTGTACCAGTCGATGATAAATTGTCTTGAATACGTACGTACGTCCGACATTTTATATACGGTCAGACCAGGGGGGTTCCAGTGGCATTACAAATCATGCCACATATTGTCATTTCTTTCTGACGCGCACAGATTAGGACAGATGACCCACTAGATGTTATTTGACAATCCTTTCAACCACCAAGGGTGGTGTAGATGGCGCTCGAGTAAATGAATGTGCAATGGCGGGAATTTTAAAGCGTATATTGGACTACAGTTAAATTTATTATCACCAATAATTTTTCAAATAAAATTACTTAGATTTTTCCTTTTTTTATTCAAATCATTAACTAATGAATAATTCTAACGTATTTTACTAGTATAACCTAACAGGCACCAATTGCTGGTCTCTCAGTAAGTCCTGGTATACTGGTCACATTTTTCTTGCGCACTACGCAGCATTGTCTGCTTTTATAACAACTCACATTTACACTAACTAAAACAGCTTCGTTTTCTTGAGTCTTCTGATCAATCCGGTGTTATCGAGGAGCTAGATAGCCTTAACGTTTACGTGATGATGAAGCAAAATAGTTTCTTCACGTCACTATCAGTATCAAAACTACCGCAGATAATATACATCCGCATTGTAAGTCATTTCTTTTTTATTCAAAGACTTTTCAAACAAAAACGTGGACAAACCTGGACAAAACTGACTTGAATTGAAATGTCAATTCAAATGTTCAAATCAACACCTGCCTGTGACACCCGCCAATTGCGATCCAATCGCAGTCACTGTTTGTGTCCGCCGCCAGGTATATGAATCTGCTGCCATCTATTAGAAAATTCTGTCACTGCTTACAGATATCCGTAGAAATGCGTACCGACTGTAAGCGATAGTAATGCCCCCTGGCTATACCTTGGTGGTCAAGTTGCTATGATGACAGATTTATACAAACTGTACGCGTCAGAAAGAAATGACAATATGTGGCATGATTTGTAATGCCACTGAAACCCCCCTGCTGACGCGTACAGCTTGTATAAATCTGTCATCATAGCAACTTGACCACCAAGGTATAGCCAGGGGGCATTACTATCGGTTACAGTCGGTACAAATTTCTACGGATATCTGTAAGCAGTGACAGATTTTTCTAATAGATAGCAGCAGATTCATATACCTGATACACAAACAGTGACTGCAATTGGATCGCAATTGGCGGGTGTCACAGGCGGGTGTTGATTTGAATTGACATTTCAATTCAAGTCAGTTTTGTCCACGTTTTGTATTTCAAAGGTCTTTGAATAAAAAATAAGTGACTTACAATGCCGGTGTGTATTATCTGCGGTAGTTGATACTGATAGTGACGTGAAGAAACTATTTTGCTTCCCAGAAAACCCCGAGAGGTAAGTAAATGGCTATGTAAAATATATACCTACATACGTCTATTATGTATATTTTCATGTAATTACGTGTAACAGATGGATGCCAAGGCGCCTTGGTACATTAGGAATGATCATCACTACCTCAAAATGAAATTTATGTACAAAGAAATACCTAGAGTTGAACGAGGAAATGTTTCATAATCACGTAAACGTTAAGGCTCCTCAACAACACGTGCGCAAGAAAAATGTGACCAGGTTACCAGGACTTACTGAGAGACATCAATGTGGTGCCTGTTAGGTTATACTAGTAAAATACGTTAGAATTATTCATTAGTTAATTATGACTAGATTGTAATGCACTTATTGAATTAAAAAAAAAAGGAAAAATCTAAGCGTAATTTTTTTGAAAAATTATTGTTGATAATAAATTTAACTGTAGTACAATATGCGATTTAAAATTCCCGCCATTACACATTCATTTACTCGAGCGCCATCTACACCACCCTTGGTGGTTGAAAGGCATGTCAAATAACATCTAGGGGGTCATCTGTCCTAATCTGTGGGTCAGACGGTCTTCCCAATTCACTCTCTACTAAACATCTAGACAGACGAAGAACGGCCTGTACGCCGTACCGCGTACGTACCCCATCCTAACGCGCAAATCTAACTGCACAAACCAGAATCGTGCATGCAAAATATTTGGCAGTGCGACGTTTGCACAGGCCGCGCTTATGGGTTTGCGCGGGCTATAGTTTTGCCGGCCTAACGCACGGGGTTCCCGATACATGCCAGGTTGCGCAGGCACGCTTGTCGTAAAGCATGCACGTGTAGCCGGGCTTTTACACCCCTCGGCCATGGCACTACTTAGCAAAATGTTAGAAATTCCCGTATATAACCTACGTCTCCTAACCTCTAATGATTAAAATCGAGAAAATTGTCTGTCCGTGTAGTTTTTTCTAATGAAAATTGCATAGCACCTGATTTGCTTGCGTTGAATCGATGCAAACTTTACTAAACATGGTAACTTGAACACCTATTACCTGCGTTCCGTCGCACCATAATTATTTCGATTGCGGCGAAACATTCACCCGTAAACGTCAGTTAACCTACGAAATGCACTACATACACGTATGAACGCAAAAATGCAACTGTAAGTTTTGACAAATTAATTTTACGTTTCTCGGATCGGCAGACTCTGACGTCACACGCCGCCATTTTTGCTTAGGGGATCTGCACGACTCCATTCGGGGGCGTATGACGAGTCGTAGATAAAATTATAAAGAAATATTCTATGCAAGTATGGCCAGTTACCAAACCAAGTTCCTATATAAGAAGTGGTGTAAAATGCTCAAAGTGTATACCATCTGATGTCTCGCTATCTGGTCTGAAAGGGGACGGTTCAAAGTTTTATTTGATACCACATATTAACATAACGTTACTGTTTTGCATGTACCTATTCAAAAGTGTCATTTATCAGGCAATTTGAAGTCGGTCAAATTTTGTTGGCCAGTGTAATCTAAGTTACACCTTATAACCTACGCATCGGACGCGTCATGTCAGTTTTGATTTTATCTGACCCGATTCGATCAGATTCGATCTGATACCGTTCAAGTGTGCGCACTCTGCTCCGTATTCAATATGTTCCGTGCCGATACGAGCCGGCCAGATGTGCTTCAAGATTAAACGTCGTACGTCGCATCGTACGTCGTACGATGCGGCTCGGAACGAAAATTTGCGGATGATTGCTCGCCATAGCAATTCCAACGGAATTTCCGATGCGCGCGGATTGCGAGCCTATGCCGGCCGGACAAGTGTGCGCGCTTACTAGAAAATACCTGGATCTCATTCGGAATTTTTCCGAGCCGATGCGAGCCGATACGAGCTGGTCAGATGTGGTTTATACGTCGTACGTCGCGTATTATCTCATAATTACTCATATTATTTGATACTTATTTGATACTTATTATTTGATAATTAATTATCTCATAATACAAAATGTCAAAACTTTCTATCGTATTGTGAAATGTGACATGAGCGAGTTACGATGCGATTGTCATGCATTCACTCTTTCTATGAAAGATTTAGATCAACGTTGGACGTACACTCATGGAATTAAGTAAGTTCTATAAATATTTAGCAGTGTGTCGATGATACAACCAACTACAAGTTTTTTGTTATTCTGGTCGACCGCTCGGCCGCTAAGTGCAAAAAATTGTCCGTTTACGCTTCAACTCGTATATCGGAAATTTATTATTTGCGAAACCTTGTTCGAATGCTTTGAATTGGTTTGTAATGATTTATATGTTTCTATTTATTAGCTTAATGTGTCATTAATTAATGTAATTCATTGCAATGTAATTATTTTGATTAAATATGACGTTAATTTTATATTAATAAACATAAAAGTTTTCGATTACATGAAATGAAAATCTCATTTCAAGATATTGCATACAACACAACAAATTATACTTACAACCTTATTGCATCTAATAGCTTTTTTTTGTGTTAATAAATACAAAAATCAATTTGTTGTTATTTCAGGTTATTTCAGAACTGACATATGTATTAACATTTATTCACAAAATAGAAATAAATTAAAATTAAATTGCTTTAAATTTGTCTTTATGGTAATTTGTTAATTGTGATTTACTGGTGCTTTCGAGATATTTAGCTTCAACGATATTTTGCAGTGTTTTAACTTAATAAACAGAAAGGAGTATGTATTTTGTATAGCATGAATGTATCATTACTATTTTTCTATATTATTATTTTGTATTTACTTTACAGCAATAGGTTTCAAATATCTGACAACTGAAAATAATGACAATTATGTATATCACTAATTTACAAAAATGTTTGGAAGCAAGCTCTAAATTTTCGACGAATTTTGATGGAATGTAAATATGTTATAATTATTATTTTAAAAAAAATAAACTAAAATAAACGACCATTTAAAAGAACATTTATACAACATTAAAATTATTTCATCAAATTTGACCTGGGATGAGTATAAATTGTGTTGGTAACGGGTATATAATTTCCCAAAAGGAGACGCTTCAGAAAGAAAAGTTGTTGGTTTCTCTTACGTATAGCTTTTATTGCATATTAATTACTCACAATCATATGCAATAAAAGGCGCCGGTATACGTAAGAGAAACCAACAACTTGACGATTTGAACCAGGGACCTTTGCGTCGCTAGCACAATGCTCTCCCATCTGAACTATTGACATTGTGCTAGCGACGCAATTAAAGGGCCTTGGTTCAAACCCAGGTTGTGGCTGTAATTTTTGATATATTTAAAATTTTCATCCCGCCTGTATGTTACCATATTATTAACTTATAACATTACTTTGACAAAGTATGTCGTGTAAACATTTTCAGTTACAGTTTATATTGTTTGGAAATTAAAAAGACCTTCATTTTTAATGTATATGCATTTTAGCTAACCTTACAGTAAACAATTCATAAGTCAAAATTAGGGTTACCAGACGTCCTCTTTTAACCTGACAAGTCCTCTTTTTTAAGGGTCATGTCCGGGTCTGGTATCTTTTTCTGATTTTCCCCGAAATGTCCTCTTTTTTAACAAAATCATAAAATAACTTAATACCGGACAAAAAACGAAGGTATAGTTTGATTCAACAATTAACTATTTTCTAGGGCGCATTGAGAGAAGCGGCGTAATTTGTTTGTCCTAAACAACCTTTCTAGGAAGTAAATATTCGCAAAAACTATACTGTCGGAGCGATGTTCTCACGAACAGTTTCTGAGAATTATCCATTTCGTCGTCCATTTCTTATATGCAGTGTTGAGTGCTTGCAAATTCGGGATATCTGTGTTCCTAGGGGAATATTTTAAACAATTTTGTCACATTGTTTTAAGTCATCCGAGATTATTGTTTAGTATGTCACCATATTATTAACCTATAATTATTGTTTAGTGTTTGTTTACGGTAATATCGGGTAAGAATGTTTCACTTTTCTGTTATTAATTGTCTTAATATTTTGAAGTAGTAATTACTATTAATTGAACGGAGGTTATTATTTTTCCTTGTCCTAATTTTCTCTTTCACTTCTGATTTCTGAATTTACATTGAAATTTGTAAGTGATAACTATAATAACCATTTTCAAGTTATGATTTTTACGAGGAGTACCAATATAAATATTTTTTTACTCCTTCAAAAGGCGAAATAATTGTAACGTTCGGGAGTATACCAGGGGTCATTGTAGAACATCTTGACCGAGCAGAATGACGGCCACATCGCTTAAACTTCCATCGATCATACTCTAAATTTTTAAAATACAATAAAATCAAAAGGAACACTACTTTGATTGGTTGAAATTACTGAAAGCTCCGACAGTTCAGATTTTAACATCTTTGTCACCACTGGGAGTAGTTTTTCAGAAACTACGGGGAACTTTTAACATTGAATTACATAACAGTTATTATAACGTTCGTAGTTGAAAATATGCACATATATGGGATTTTCCTTAAATTGTATATGACCGCAAAGAAGATTCACAAATGAAATAATCTCTGTTCATTGTCTACATTAAGTAAAAGCTTGTCTGTAAGCAAGGCCTGTTTCTAGACTCTGGAAAAGATGCTTAAATGTCAGTAACTTGAAAAATATTCATTGCTCTGCTCTGAATTAACTTTTGGATAAGCTTTCTTTGGTTAGAGAAACGTTTTTTGCAAATAATGTTGCTCTATACTGTGTCCGGTGAAAAAAAGTGGCATAAATATTAGCGGGAATTAAGTACGAAATTCTAATTTCTTTCGTCGTTGCATGAACACCCGGTATATGGAACTTCAAAGGTGATTATAATTTCATATTTACTGTCTCCTAATGTTTTGAAATACTTTTTAAAATAAGATTTTGGAATAGCTGACAAAATAAAAACAGCCGGTATATGCAATGGAAAACATGATTATAATTTCGTATTTGATGACCCATAATATTTTTAACTACTTTTTTTCAAATATCATATTTGCATAGCTTTGAACATAAAGCTACGTTACTCCTAAGAGTATGTTATAGATTTGGTAATACCCGGTACACGCAAGCAGATAATTACATTATAATATTTGCGTTATAGGTTTAAGACGAAAGAACAATTAAATCAGAAGTTTTTATGAAGAAGACAATTTTCTGAAAAGGTAATATTAATAATTTTGTCCCGTTAGTGTTGTCAAACTTTCTACTGGACACGGTATAATATCTATATGCTGCCCATATAATTTTTAATTAGTGATAAATAATAATTGTTGTTAATTTCAAGATCGGTTTATATTGTTATTCTAAATTAGTGAACAGCTTTTTTTATTATTTCCGTTTTCTATACCTAAATTCATTTTCTTGTATGTGATTCGTTTGATAAATTCGTATCAGGTCGTTGTAATTTATATTATCTCCTGTATATTATGATAAAAAATAAATAAATATAAGTATAAATATAAATATAATAAAATTATTATAACAATGGCGCTACGTTTTTGGACCCTTACCTTTTGGTCCAAAAACGTAGCGCCATTGTTATAATACTTGTTATTGTGTTGAGCCTATACGGTTGTTTTGTTTTACCACCCTACGTGCAGTAGTCAGCAGAATCTTATTGGGCAATTTTAATTAAGACCCCGTATTGTATGAGTCGCATTTTATGTACTAGACGATCTCTAGCTCGTATGAAGCCCTGAAGAAGCTGGCGAACGACCAGCGAAACGTCGGCAATATACAAATGTATAAGAGTAATAGAACCTTATCCAGACTGACAAGCGTTATTTTTTATTATCTGAAGCACACACGGTCGTTAACCATTAATTTCTAATTGTTGTATTCTGCATTGATTAAGAAACGACGAATTAAACAATCCCGAGCTCAGTGGTCGAAAAAATGGCTACTAAGAAGGAACATCCATTCGCATATAAATTTGCTTAATGATTTGAGGGAAGACCGGGATGAATGGCGAAATTATTTGCGAATGGATGAAAGTGCAGGACAATCATCTGTACCAGTCGATGATAAATTGTCTTGAATACGTACGTACGTCCGACATTTTATATACGGTCAGACCAGGGGGGTTCCAGTGGCATTACAAATCATGCCACATATTGTCATTTCTTTCTGACGCGCACAGATTAGGACAGATGACCCACTAGATGTTATTTGACAATCCTTTCAACCACCAAGGGTGGTGTAGATGGCGCTCGAGTAAATGAATGTGCAATGGCGGGAATTTTAAAGCGTATATTGGACTACAGTTAAATTTATTATCACCAATAATTTTTCAAATAAAATTACTTAGATTTTTCCTTTTTTTATTCAAATCATTAACTAATGAATAATTCTAACGTATTTTACTAGTATAACCTAACAGGCACCAATTGCTGGTCTCTCAGTAAGTCCTGGTATACTGGTCACATTTTTCTTGCGCACTACGCAGCATTGTCTGCTTTTATAACAACTCACATTTACACTAACTAAAACAGCTTCGTTTTCTTGAGTCTTCTGATCAATCCGGTGTTATCGAGGAGCTAGATAGCCTTAACGTTTACGTGATGATGAAGCAAAATAGTTTCTTCACGTCACTATCAGTATCAAAACTACCGCAGATAATATACATCCGCATTGTAAGTCATTTCTTTTTTATTCAAAGACTTTTCAAACAAAAACGTGGACAAACCTGGACAAAACTGACTTGAATTGAAATGTCAATTCAAATGTTCAAATCAACACCTGCCTGTGACACCCGCCAATTGCGATCCAATCGCAGTCACTGTTTGTGTCCGCCGCCAGGTATATGAATCTGCTGCCATCTATTAGAAAATTCTGTCACTGCTTACAGATATCCGTAGAAATGCGTACCGACTGTAAGCGATAGTAATGCCCCCTGGCTATACCTTGGTGGTCAAGTTGCTATGATGACAGATTTATACAAACTGTACGCGTCAGAAAGAAATGACAATATGTGGCATGATTTGTAATGCCACTGAAACCCCCCTGCTGACGCGTACAGCTTGTATAAATCTGTCATCATAGCAACTTGACCACCAAGGTATAGCCAGGGGGCATTACTATCGGTTACAGTCGGTACAAATTTCTACGGATATCTGTAAGCAGTGACAGATTTTTCTAATAGATAGCAGCAGATTCATATACCTGATACACAAACAGTGACTGCAATTGGATCGCAATTGGCGGGTGTCACAGGCGGGTGTTGATTTGAATTGACATTTCAATTCAAGTCAGTTTTGTCCACGTTTTGTATTTCAAAGGTCTTTGAATAAAAAATAAGTGACTTACAATGCCGGTGTGTATTATCTGCGGTAGTTGATACTGATAGTGACGTGAAGAAACTATTTTGCTTCCCAGAAAACCCCGAGAGGTAAGTAAATGGCTATGTAAAATATATACCTACATACGTCTATTATGTATATTTTCATGTAATTACGTGTAACAGATGGATGCCAAGGCGCCTTGGTACATTAGGAATGATCATCACTACCTCAAAATGAAATTTATGTACAAAGAAATACCTAGAGTTGAACGAGGAAATGTTTCATAATCACGTAAACGTTAAGGCCATCTAGCTCCTCAACAACACGTGCGCAAGAAAAATGTGACCAGGTTACCAGGACTTACTGAGAGACATCAATGTGGTGCCTGTTAGGTTATACTAGTAAAATACGTTAGAATTATTCATTAGTTAATTATGACTAGATTGTAATGCACTTATTGAATTAAAAAAAAAAGGAAAAATCTAAGCGTAATTTTTTTGAAAAATTATTGTTGATAATAAATTTAACTGTAGTACAATATGCGATTTAAAATTCCCGCCATTACACATTCATTTACTCGAGCGCCATCTACACCACCCTTGGTGGTTGAAAGGCATGTCAAATAACATCTAGGGGGTCATCTGTCCTAATCTGTGGGTCAGACGGTCTTCCCAATTCACTCTCTACTAAACATCTAGACAGACGAAGAACGGCCTGTACGCCGTACCGCGTACGTACCCCATCCTAACGCGCAAATCTAACTGCACAAACCAGAATCGTGCATGCAAAATATTTAGCAGTGCGACGTTTGCACAGGCCGCGCTTATGGGTTTGCGCGGGCTATAGTTTTGCCGGCCTAACGCACGGGGTTCCCGATACATGCCAGGTTGCGCAGGCACGCTTGTCGTAAAGCATGCACGTGTAGCCGGGCTTTTACACCCCTCGGCCATGGCACTACTTAGCAAAATGTTAGAAATTCCCGTATATAACCTACGTCTCCTAACCTCTAATGATTAAAATCGAGAAAATTGTCTGTCCGTGTAGTTTTTTCTAATGAAAATTGCATAGCACCTGATTTGCTTGCGTTGAATCGATGCAAACTTTACTAAACATGGTAACTTGAACACCTATTACCTGCGTTCCGTCGCACCATAATTATTTCGATTGCGGCGAAACATTCACCCGTAAACGTCAGTTAACCTACGAAATGCACTACATACACGTATGAACGCAAAAATGCAACTGTAAGTTTTGACAAATTAATTTTACGTTTCTCGGATCGGCAGACTCTGACGTCACACGCCGCCATTTTTGCTTAGGGGATCTGCACGACTCCATTCGGGGGCGTATGACGAGTCGTAGATAAAATTATAAAGAAATATTCTATGCAAGTATGGCCAGTTACCAAACCAAGTTCCTATATAAGAAGTGGTGTAAAATGCTCAAAGTGTATACCATCTGATGTCTCGCTATCTGGTCTGAAAGGGGACGGTTCAAAGTTTTATTTGATACCACATATTAACATAACGTTACTGTTTTGCATGTACCTATTCAAAAGTGTCATTTATCAGGCAATTTGAAGTCGGTCAAATTTTGTTGGCCAGTGTAATCTAAGTTACACCTTATAACCTACGCATCGGACGCGTCATGTCAGTTTTGATTTTATCTGACCCGATTCGATCAGATTCGATCTGATACCGTTCAAGTGTGCGCACTCTGCTCCGTATTCAATATGTTCCGTGCCGATACGAGCCGGCCAGATGTGCTTCAAGATTAAACGTCGTACGTCGCATCGTACGTCGTACGATGCGGCTCGGAACGAAAATTTGCGGATGATTGCTCGCCATAGCAATTCCAACGGAATTTCCGATGCGCGCGGATTGCGAGCCTATGCCGGCCGGACAAGTGTGCGCGCTTACTAGAAAATACCTGGATCTCATTCGGAATTTTTCCGAGCCGATGCGAGCCGATACGAGCTGGTCAGATGTGGTTTATACGTCGTACGTCGCGTATTATCTCATAATTACTCATATTATTTGATACTTATTTGATACTTATTATTTGATAATTAATTATCTCATAATACAAAATGTCAAAACTTTCTATCGTATTGTGAAATGTGACATGAGCGAGTTACGATGCGATTGTCATGCATTCACTCTTTCTATGAAAGATTTAGATCAACGTTGGACGTACACTCATGGAATTAAGTAAGTTCTATAAATATTTAGCAGTGTGTCGATGATACAACCAACTACAAGTTTTTTGTTATTCTGGTCGACCGCTCGGCCGCTAAGTGCAAAAAATTGTCCGTTTACGCTTCAACTCGTATATCGGAAATTTATTATTTGCGAAACCTTGTTCGAATGCTTTGAATTGGTTTGTAATGATTTATATGTTTCTATTTATTAGCTTAATGTGTCATTAATTAATGTAATTCATTGCAATGTAATTATTTTGATTAAATATGACGTTAATTTTATATTAATAAACATAAAAGTTTTCGATTACATGAAATGAAAATCTCATTTCAAGATATTGCATACAACACAACAAATTATACTTACAACCTTATTGCATCTAATAGCTTTTTTTTGTGTTAATAAATACAAAAATCAATTTGTTGTTATTTCAGGTTATTTCAGAACTGACATATGTATTAACATTTATTCACAAAATAGAAATAAATTAAAATTAAATTGCTTTAAATTTGTCTTTATGGTAATTTGTTAATTGTGATTTACTGGTGCTTTCGAGATATTTAGCTTCAACGATATTTTGCAGTGTTTTAACTTAATAAACAGAAAGGAGTATGTATTTTGTATAGCATGAATGTATCATTACTATTTTTCTATATTATTATTTTGTATTTACTTTACAGCAATAGGTTTCAAATATCTGACAACTGAAAATAATGACAATTATGTATATCACTAATTTACAAAAATGTTTGGAAGCAAGCTCTAAATTTTCGACGAATTTTGATGGAATGTAAATATGTTATAATTATTATTTTAAAAAAAATAAACTAAAATAAACGACCATTTAAAAGAACATTTATACAACATTAAAATTATTTCATCAAATTTGACCTGGGATGAGTATAAATTGTGTTGGTAACGGGTATATAATTTCCCAAAAGGAGACGCTTCAGAAAGAAAAGTTGTTGGTTTCTCTTACGTATAGCTTTTATTGCATATTAATTACTCACAATCATATGCAATAAAAGGCGCCGGTATACGTAAGAGAAACCAACAACTTGACGATTTGAACCAGGGACCTTTGCGTCGCTAGCACAATGCTCTCCCATCTGAACTATTGACATTGTGCTAGCGACGCAATTAAAGGGCCTTGGTTCAAACCCAGGTTGTGGCTGTAATTTTTGATATATTTAAAATTTTCATCCCGCCTGTATGTTACCATATTATTAACTTATAACATTACTTTGACAAAGTATGTCGTGTAAACATTTTCAGTTACAGTTTATATTGTTTGGAAATTAAAAAGACCTTCATTTTTAATGTATATGCATTTTAGCTAACCTTACAGTAAACAATTCATAAGTCAAAATTAGGGTTACCAGACGTCCTCTTTTAACCTGACAAGTCCTCTTTTTTAAGGGTCATGTCCGGGTCTGGTATCTTTTTCTGATTTTCCCCGAAATGTCCTCTTTTTTAACAAAATCATAAAATAACTTAATACCGGACAAAAAACGAAGGTATAGTTTGATTCAACAATTAACTATTTTCTAGGGCGCATTGAGAGAAGCGGCGTAATTTGTTTGTCCTAAACAACCTTTCTAGGAAGTAAATATTCGCAAAAACTATACTGTCGGAGCGATGTTCTCACGAACAGTTTCTGAGAATTATCCATTTCGTCGTCCATTTCTTATATGCAGTGTTGAGTGCTTGCAAATTCGGGATATCTGTGTTCCTAGGGGAATATTTTAAACAATTTTGTCACATTGTTTTAAGTCATCCGAGATTATTGTTTAGTATGTCACCATATTATTAACCTATAATTATTGTTTAGTGTTTGTTTACGGTAATATCGGGTAAGAATGTTTCACTTTTCTGTTATTAATTGTCTTAATATTTTGAAGTAGTAATTACTATTAATTGAACGGAGGTTATTATTTTTCCTTGTCCTAATTTTCTCTTTCACTTCTGATTTCTGAATTTACATTGAAATTTGTAAGTGATAACTATAATAACCATTTTCAAGTTATGATTTTTACGAGCAGTACCAATATAAATATTTTTTTACTCCTTCAAAAGGCGAAATAATTGTAACGTTCGGGAGTATACCAGGGGTCATTGTAGAACATCTTGACCGAGCAGAATGACGGCCACATCGCTTAAACTTCCATCGATCATACTCTAAATTTTTAAAATACAATAAAATCAAAAGGAACACTACTTTGATTGGTTGAAATTACTGAAAGCTCCGACAGTTCAGATTTTAACATCTTTGTCACCACTGGGAGTAGTTTTTCAGAAACTACGGGGAACTTTTAACATTGAATTACATAACAGTTATTATAACGTTCGTAGTTGAAAATATGCACATATATGGGATTTTCCTTAAATTGTATATGACCGCAAAGAAGATTCACAAATGAAATAATCTCTGTTCATTGTCTACATTACGTAAAAGCTTGTCTGTAAGCAAGAAGGCCTGTTTCTAGACTCTGGAAAAGATGCTTAAATGTCAGTAACTTGAAAAATATTCATTGCTCTGCTCTGAATTAACTTTTGGATAAGCTTTCTTTGGTTAGAGAAACGTTTTTTGCAAATAATGTTGCTCTATACTGTGTCCGGTGAAAAAAAGTGGCATAAATATTAGCGGGAATTAAGTACGAAATTCTAATTTCTTTCGTCGTTGCATGAACACCCGGTATATGGAACTTCAAAGGTGATTATAATTTCATATTTACTGTCTCCTAATGTTTTGAAATACTTTTTAAAATAAGATTTTGGAATAGCTGACAAAATAAAAACAGCCGGTATATGCAATGGAAAACATGATTATAATTTCGTATTTGATGACCCATAATATTTTTAACTACTTTTTTTCAAATATCATATTTGCATAGCTTTGAACATAAAGCTACGTTACTCCTAAGAGTATGTTATAGATTTGGTAATACCCGGTACACGCAAGCAGATAATTACATTATAATATTTGCGTTATAGGTTTAAGACGAAAGAACAATTAAATCAGAAGTTTTTATGAAGAAGACAATTTTCTGAAAAGGTAATATTAATAATTTTGTCCCGTTAGTGTTGTCAAACTTTCTACTGGACACGGTATAATATCTATATGCTGCCCATATAATTTTTAATTAGTGATAAATAATAATTGTTGTTAATTTCAAGATCGGTTTATATTGTTATTCTAAATTAGTGAACAGCTTTTTTTATTATTTCCGTTTTCTATACCTAAATTCATTTTCTTGTATGTGATTCGTTTGATAAATTCGTATCAGGTCGTTGTAATTTATATTATCTCCTGTATATTATGATAAAAAATAAATAAATATAAGTATAAATATAAATATAATAAAATTATTATAACAATGGCGCTACGTTTTTGGACCCTTACCTTTTGGTCCAAAAACGTAGCGCCATTGTTATAATACTTGTTATTGTGTTGAGCCTATACGGTTGTTTTGTTTTACCACCCTACGTGCAGTAGTCAGCAGAATCTTATTGGGCAATTTTAATTAAGACCCCGTATTGTATGAGTCGCATTTTATGTACTAGACGATCTCTAGCTCGTATGAAGCCCTGAAGAAGCTGGCGAACGACCAGCGAAACGTCGGCAATATACAAATGTATAAGAGTAATAGAACCTTATCCAGACTGACAAGCGTTATTTTTTATTATCTGAAGCACACACGGTCGTTAACCATTAATTTCTAATTGTTGTATTCTGCATTGATTAAGAAACGACGAATTAAACAATCCCGAGCTCAGTGGTCGAAAAAATGGCTACTAAGAAGGAACATCCATTCGCATATAAATTTGCTTAATGATTTGAGGGAAGACCGGGATGAATGGCGAAATTATTTGCGAATGGATGAAAGTGCAGGACAATCATCTGTACCAGTCGATGATAAATTGTCTTGAATACGTACGTACGTCCGACATTTTATATACGGTCAGACCAGGGGGGTTCCAGTGGCATTACAAATCATGCCACATATTGTCATTTCTTTCTGACGCGCACAGATTAGGACAGATGACCCACTAGATGTTATTTGACAATCCTTTCAACCACCAAGGGTGGTGTAGATGGCGCTCGAGTAAATGAATGTGCAATGGCGGGAATTTTAAAGCGTATATTGGACTACAGTTAAATTTATTATCACCAATAATTTTTCAAATAAAATTACTTAGATTTTTCCTTTTTTTATTCAAATCATTAACTAATGAATAATTCTAACGTATTTTACTAGTATAACCTAACAGGCACCAATTGCTGGTCTCTCAGTAAGTCCTGGTATACTGGTCACATTTTTCTTGCGCACTACGCAGCATTGTCTGCTTTTATAACAACTCACATTTACACTAACTAAAACAGCTTCGTTTTCTTGAGTCTTCTGATCAATCCGGTGTTATCGAGGAGCTAGATAGCCTTAACGTTTACGTGATGATGAAGCAAAATAGTTTCTTCACGTCACTATCAGTATCAAAACTACCGCAGATAATATACATCCGCATTGTAAGTCATTTCTTTTTTATTCAAAGACTTTTCAAACAAAAACGTGGACAAACCTGGACAAAACTGACTTGAATTGAAATGTCAATTCAAATGTTCAAATCAACACCTGCCTGTGACACCCGCCAATTGCGATCCAATCGCAGTCACTGTTTGTGTCCGCCGCCAGGTATATGAATCTGCTGCCATCTATTAGAAAATTCTGTCACTGCTTACAGATATCCGTAGAAATGCGTACCGACTGTAAGCGATAGTAATGCCCCCTGGCTATACCTTGGTGGTCAAGTTGCTATGATGACAGATTTATACAAACTGTACGCGTCAGAAAGAAATGACAATATGTGGCATGATTTGTAATGCCACTGAAACCCCCCTGCTGACGCGTACAGCTTGTATAAATCTGTCATCATAGCAACTTGACCACCAAGGTATAGCCAGGGGGCATTACTATCGGTTACAGTCGGTACAAATTTCTACGGATATCTGTAAGCAGTGACAGATTTTTCTAATAGATAGCAGCAGATTCATATACCTGATACACAAACAGTGACTGCAATTGGATCGCAATTGGCGGGTGTCACAGGCGGGTGTTGATTTGAATTGACATTTCAATTCAAGTCAGTTTTGTCCACGTTTTGTATTTCAAAGGTCTTTGAATAAAAAATAAGTGACTTACAATGCCGGTGTGTATTATCTGCGGTAGTTGATACTGATAGTGACGTGAAGAAACTATTTTGCTTCCCAGAAAACCCCGAGAGGTAAGTAAATGGCTATGTAAAATATATACCTACATACGTCTATTATGTATATTTTCATGTAATTACGTGTAACAGATGGATGCCAAGGCGCCTTGGTACATTAGGAATGATCATCACTACCTCAAAATGAAATTTATGTACAAAGAAATACCTAGAGTTGAACGAGGAAATGTTTCATAATCACGTAAACGTTAAGGCCATCTAGCTCCTCAACAACACGTGCGCAAGAAAAATGTGACCAGGTTACCAGGACTTACTGAGAGACATCAATGTGGTGCCTGTTAGGTTATACTAGTAAAATACGTTAGAATTATTCATTAGTTAATTATGACTAGATTGTAATGCACTTATTGAATTAAAAAAAAAGGAAAAATCTAAGCGTAATTTTTTTGAAAAATTATTGTTGATAATAAATTTAACTGTAGTACAATATGCGATTTAAAATTCCCGCCATTACACATTCATTTACTCGAGCGCCATCTACACCACCCTTGGTGGTTGAAAGGCATGTCAAATAACATCTAGGGGGTCATCTGTCCTAATCTGTGGGTCAGACGGTCTTCCCAATTCACTCTCTACTAAACATCTAGACAGACGAAGAACGGCCTGTACGCCGTACCGCGTACGTACCCCATCCTAACGCGCAAATCTAACTGCACAAACCAGAATCGTGCATGCAAAATATTTAGCAGTGCGACGTTTGCACAGGCCGCGCTTATGGGTTTGCGCGGGCTATAGTTTTGCCGGCCTAACGCACGGGGTTCCCGATACATGCCAGGTTGCGCAGGCACGCTTGTCGTAAAGCATGCACGTGTAGCCGGGCTTTTACACCCCTCGGCCATGGCACTACTTAGCAAAATGTTAGAAATTCCCGTATATAACCTACGTCTCCTAACCTCTAATGATTAAAATCGAGAAAATTGTCTGTCCGTGTAGTTTTTTCTAATGAAAATTGCATAGCACCTGATTTGCTTGCGTTGAATCGATGCAAACTTTACTAAACATGGTAACTTGAACACCTATTACCTGCGTTCCGTCGCACCATAATTATTTCGATTGCGGCGAAACATTCACCCGTAAACGTCAGTTAACCTACGAAATGCACTACATACACGTATGAACGCAAAAATGCAACTGTAAGTTTTGACAAATTAATTTTACGTTTCTCGGATCGGCAGACTCTGACGTCACACGCCGCCATTTTTGCTTAGGGGATCTGCACGACTCCATTCGGGGGCGTATGACGAGTCGTAGATAAAATTATAAAGAAATATTCTATGCAAGTATGGCCAGTTACCAAACCAAGTTCCTATATAAGAAGTGGTGTAAAATGCTCAAAGTGTATACCATCTGATGTCTCGCTATCTGGTCTGAAAGGGGACGGTTCAAAGTTTTATTTGATACCACATATTAACATAACGTTACTGTTTTGCATGTACCTATTCAAAAGTGTCATTTATCAGGCAATTTGAAGTCGGTCAAATTTTGTTGGCCAGT
This sequence comes from Aphodius sticticus, assembly GCA_963966075.1. Classification (NCBI taxonomy): domain Eukaryota; kingdom Metazoa; phylum Arthropoda; class Insecta; order Coleoptera; family Scarabaeidae; genus Aphodius; species Aphodius sticticus. Next base: position 57,588,869 of record OZ014506.1, read on the forward strand.
GTAATCTAAGTTACACCTTATAACCTACGCATCGGACGCGTCATGTCAGTTTTGATTTTATCTGACCCGATTCGATCAGATTCGATCTGATACCGTTCAAGTGTGCGCACTCTGCTCCGTATTCAATATGTTCCGTGCCGATACGAGCCGGCCAGATGTGCTTCAAGATTAAACGTCGTACGTCGCATCGTACGTCGTACGATGCGGCTCGGAACGAAAATTTGCGGATGATTGCTCGCCATAGCAATTCCAACGGAATTTCCGATGCGCGCGGATTGCGAGCCTATGCCGGCCGGACAAGTGTGCGCGCTTACTAGAAAATACCTGGATCTCATTCGGAATTTTTCCGAGCCGATGCGAGCCGATACGAGCTGGTCAGATGTGGTTTATACGTCGTACGTCGCGTATTATCTCATAATTACTCATATTATTTGATACTTATTATTTGATAATTAATTATCTCATAATACAAAATGTCAAAACTTTCTATCGTATTGTGAAATGTGACATGAGCGAGTTACGATGCGATTGTCATGCATTCACTCTTTCTATGAAAGATTTAGATCAACGTTGGACGTACACTCATGGAATTAAGTAAGTTCTATAAATATTTAGCAGTGTGTCGATGATACAACCAACTACAAGTTTTTTGTTATTCTGGTCGACCGCTCGGCCGCTAAGTGCAAAAAATTGTCCGTTTACGCTTCAACTCGTATATCGGAAATTTATTATTTGCGAAACCTTGTTCGAATGCTTTGAATTGGTTTGTAATGATTTATATGTTTCTATTTATTAGCTTAATGTGTCATTAATTAATGTAATTCATTGCAATGTAATTATTTTGATTAAATATGACGTTAATTTTATATTAATAAACATAAAAGTTTTCGATTACATGAAATGAAAATCTCATTTCAAGATATTGCATACAACACAACAAATTATACTTACAACCTTATTGCATCTAATAGCTTTTTTTGTGTTAATAAATACAAAAATCAATTTGTTGTTATTTCAGGTTATTTCAGAACTGACATATGTATTAACATTTATTCACAAAATAGAAATAAATTAAAATTAAATTGCTTTAAATTTGTCTTTATGGTAATTTGTTAATTGTGATTTACTGGTGCTTTCGAGATATTTAGCTTCAACGATATTTTGCAGTGTTTTAACTTAATAAACAGAAAGGAGTATGTATTTTGTATAGCATGAATGTATCATTACTATTTTTCTATATTATTATTTTGTATTTACTTTACAGCAATAGGTTTCAAATATCTGACAACTGAAAATAATGACAATTATGTATATCACTAATTTACAAAAATGTTTGGAAGCAAGCTCTAAATTTTCGACGAATTTTGATGGAATGTAAATATTTTATAATTATTATTTTAAAAAAAATAAACTAAAATAAACGACCATTTAAAAGAACATTTATACAACATTAAAATTATTTCATCAAATTTGACCTGGGATGAGTATAAATTGTGTTGGTAACGGGTATATAATTTCCCAAAAGGAGACGCTTCAGAAAGAAAAGTTGTTGGTTTCTCTTACGTATAGCTTTTATTGCATATTAATTACTCACAATCATATGCAATAAAAGGCGCCGGTATACGTAAGAGAAACCAACAACTTGACGATTTGAACCAGGGACCTTTGCGTCGCTAGCACAATGCTCTCCCATCTGAACTATTGACATTGTGCTAGCGACGCAATTAAAGGGCCTTGGTTCAAACCCAGGTTGTGGCTGTAATTTTTGATATATTTAAAATTTTCATCCCGCCTGTATGTTACCATATTATTAACTTATAACATTACTTTGACAAAGTATGTCGTGTAAACATTTTCAGTTACAGTTTATATTGTTTGGAAATTAAAAAGACCTTCATTTTTAATGTATATGCATTTTAGCTAACCTTACAGTAAACAATTCATAAGTCAAAATTAGGGTTACCAGACGTCCTCTTTTAACCTGACAAGTCCTCTTTTTTAAGGGTCATGTCCGGGTCTGGTATCTTTTTCTGATTTTCCCCGAAATGTCCTCTTTTTTAACAAAATCATAAAATAACTTAATACCGGACAAAAAACGAAGGTATAGTTTGATTCAACAATTAACTATTTTCTAGGGCGCATTGAGAGAAGCGGCGTAATTTGTTTGTCCTAAACAACCTTTCTAGGAAGTAAATATTCGCAAAAACTATACTGTCGGAGCGATGTTCTCACGAACAGTTTCTGAGAATTATCCATTTCGTCGTCCATTTCTTATATGCAGTGTTGAGTGCTTGCAAATTCGGGATATCTGTGTTCCTAGGGGAATATTTTAAACAATTTTGTCACATTGTTTTAAGTCATCCGAGATTATTGTTTAGTATGTCACCATATTATTAACCTATAATTATTGTTTAGTGTTTGTTTACGGTAATATCGGGTAAGAATGTTTCACTTTTCTGTTATTAATTGTCTTAATATTTTGAAGTAGTAATTACTATTAATTGAACGGAGGTTATTATTTTTCCTTGTCCTAATTTTCTCTTTCACTTCTGATTTCTGAATTTACATTGAAATTTGTAAGTGATAACTATAATAACCATTTTCAAGTTATGATTTTTACGAGGAGTACCAATATAAATATTTTTTTGCAATTTTAATTAGTGTATTACTTTAAATGATCCTATTAAAATGTTTCTGAGAATCCTACAATAAAGGCGTTTCTTCTTTATTAGAACTGTTTGGATTACGTATGTAACCAAACAAGTAACAATAAGATATATGGACAAATTTAGCTTTCGTCTTTTTTTAGAATTTCAAAATCACAATTAGATGTTCAATATTTTGATACTTTCTTAAAGTACAAGAAAACTTAAAAAAAAATAAAAACTTTAAATTTGAATTCTTAGAGTAAAAATGCCAAAGAGAAAATGTAAATTTAATGAAGAACTACCAAAGCAGTATAAAGTGTTGAAACCAGTCGAAGACAAGAGCCACGTGTTTTGTCCAATATACAAAATTTCACTTTCAACAACATTTGGAAACTCCGCTCAGAAGCACAAACTTATGCCACAAGCAGCAGCCGGAAGCAGCAAAGTAAAATGTTGTGTGAACTGTTTAATAACATACATCAATAAACGATAAAAAGTTCAGTTTATTTTTATCTGACTATATTTCCATTGAAAAACACCCCCCCCCTGCTTTCCAAACTTTCGGTGTCCTCTTTTTTACTCGAAGAAATATGGTAACCCTAGTCAAAATGTTACTTTTAACTTATTATTGTTGTTAATGCACGCCTCTTAATTTATTTAGAAAACATATTAAGAAATAAAATTTCCAATAATGTTCCAGCTAATATATAGTAAATGAAAAATGTGTGCTTATTGAACTGAAACTATATTACAATAAAACTTCTGTAGAGCTCTTTGAAATATTAACAAAAAAAGAAAAATAAAAAATTAATTAGTTATCAAACAATGCAAAACCAAAAATGAAACACAATAAATACATATTACAACAATAAAAAATTATTAATTATAAGTAAAATTTTAATAATTTGTCTTAACAAATGAACAAAAGAAAATAGCAAAATGTTTTGTTTTTTCTAGAAAGTAGAAAGTAATATGTTTCATATGGTCTTATTGGTTTTCTCTGTTCCTTCTGAAGTTGGAGCCGTTTAAAATATATTAATAATTCATTGTTAATAATTCAAACGACTGTAACTTTTTAATGAATTGAAAAAGTAATTTACTTTCTGAAAAAAATTGTGGGAAATTTTCTGAAAGAAACGTGGGACACCTGTATATATTGCTATAATTTAAATTATTTTGGTTGTCAAGCATGTATTAGATGTCATGAAAGATAATTGAACATTAACTGCTGTAAAGTAAATACAGATATAAAATTTCCATTGTCCTTCATACAAAATAATGCTTGTCCTAAACGTAAATTTAAATTATGTTTAGAGAATTTATTTACATTTAGTGAATATATTTTAATATTACAATTCTGAAATAGTCTATATTTAGTGATCATCCTTGGCATCAAGTTGATTTGCGCATTTACTTACTTAAGCCCGTCATCCTACTACTGGGCAAAGGCATTTACTTGCGTAATTAATATGTGTATTAGTTAACATAAATTTATATAATGTGTCATGATATTACGCAATATCTTAAAATGAGCTTTTCGTATCATATTATCAAACATGTTTATTAATATTATTATAAAAGTAATTCTATATTTAATTAAATGCATTACCTACTCGTAAACTTAACTGTAGTGATCATATTTCATTTATTACATTGCAATGAAGATATCACATTAAAGAAAAGGTCGGACACGCTAAAAATAAACTAAATCCCATCACATTATGTCCATCGAAAAACCACCTCGTGACGGACAACTTTTTGCGATGCGGCCGGGTCGAGGTAGAACAGTACACGAATATATAACCGACATACTATTTTCAAATCCTGCGATAGCGATACGAATTTACTTATTTCCATGACTGTACGTCTTTTTAGACGACTGTCACTTTTGACAACACGCAAAGATCCCTTGACCAAACTATATTTCGGTCACCTGAATAGCTGATGCGCCACGATTGGAAAACACAAACGCGCGGCCGGGATCGGCTCGGAACGAAAATTTTTGGATGATTGCTCGCCATAGCAATCCCATCGGAATTCCCGATGCGTGCGGATTGCAAGCCTATGCCGGCCGGAAAAGGACCGGGCGTAATTTAATAAAATTACGCCCGGTGCACAAATCAGTGTTTTAAAAGCACGGCGCCGCTGCTGCACCGCAACTGCGTTGTGAGATACATGGAGACATATGGGGTACTGCACACATCGATGCGGCAACGTAGCGGTACCGGACGTCCATGTTGCGTGCTGTTTTTGCCGCAGTTCCCCACGTACGTTGCACAGTGGCCAATTTAGCAATTCTAGAGGGACAAAAGTCAATTTCCACAGATACTTAAAATTGAATTAGGTAATTGGAAATGTACAGGGTGGGCCAAATTCGATGTTACTATAGGAGATCTCGGTAACTATAAGAAATATCGAAAAATGAGTAAGGTTGTTGTGTCGTCTTTTTTTGAGAGAAACTCAATGGTGAAAACCAAAATCAGCTATCGTCTTTTGTTTTCGAGTTATAACAGAAATCTCGAATTTTCGCTATTTTGATACTTGTCGGTATCTTTGTTGTTTCTTAAATCAGACGAATGATATTTGCACGTTCTTCAGGCACTTTTTCGATTAGAATTCAGTGGAATTAACAGATTTTAAATATCTCTAATAGTTTCGTAGATATAACATATAGTTGTGTTTTTTTAAATGGAAACCATAGCTGGCTATGACTGAAATAAATAGAGCCTTTTTTTCCCTTTTCAACGATATATAACATGCCGGTCCAAACATTGCAATTTGAAAAGTGTCGGATCACATGTTTTTCCCTCATATCCATTCATCACAGAAACAAAAAAAAAGTATTATAGTAGTAAACTTGCAGTCATTAATAGATCATACTACAAAAAGCTTGTGTGAAGTGCAACAAGACGTGCTGACGCAATTCAAAAATAGTTTAAAAAATTTTGAGCTGATTTTTAGGTAGGGCTGCGATGGAACTTCTGGATTCTGTCAGTACAAGCAAAAACTAACGGAAATCCCCGCTCAAGGAGAGAAAGACCCCACGGACAGTGCCATGTTTGTTATATCACTTGTATATAAAGACGAAAAAAATAAACCCCACACGGACTGGATCGCATTAAAAGTAACGGAGGAAATTCGGAAAAACCGGAAAAATCTGCGTTACTTAAAAATTCATATCTCCGCCATTTTCAAAGTTGTTGCCCAGGCTTTCCGCGAGAAAGTAGCGATTGATGGGTACTTTAAGTGTGCACAACGCAGGCGTTGTCCGATGATGAGTTTTTACATGTGATGTAACCCTAACTCTAAATTAATAGTATATTACATTACAAGAGCAGTAACTAGCATATTACGTACGAGTGGAAATTTAACATACGAGCCGCGAAGCGGCGAGTTTTGTTATTTTCCACGAGTATGTAATATGCGTTACAGCTCGAGTATTGTACATAATTTTACCTACGACCGACAATTTCAATAAATTGTATCAAAAATGACAAACACATACAGGTAAGAATATTTGACGGTTAACCAATCAATGTATTCGCGCGACATCTATTGCAACTACGGAGAACTTTGTCTGAAGTGTCGATCGAAAATTTCAGTACAAATTCAACATAAATTATCACGTGCAAGTAATAATATGTTACAGCTCGAGTATTGCACTTACTTACGACCGAAAATTTCAATAAATATAAATTGTATCAAAAATTACAAATAAATAATCAAAATATTCGCGCGACATCTGTCATTATGACATTAGGTCGTGCGTTAAAAACACAAACGCACAGCCAAAGGCACACGTATGTTATAAGCGATATACGAGCTAAGTAGTCCGTGACGTAAGGGACATTTACACATACGGTCGTAGGTAATAGTATATTACATTACAAGAGCTGTAACTAGCATATTACGTACGAGTGGAAATTTAACATACGAGCCGCGAAGCGGCGAGTTTTGTTATTTTCCACGAGTATGTAATATGCGTTAAAGCTCGAGTATTGTACATAATTTTACCTACGACCGACAGTTTCAATAAATTGTATCAAAAATGACAAACAAATACAGGTAAGAATATTTGACGGTTGACCAATCAATGTATTCGCGCGACATCTATTGCAACTACGGAGAACTTTGTCTGAAGTGTCGATCGAAAATTCCAGTACAAATTCAACCTAAATTATCACGTCCTAGTAAGAATACGTTACAGCTCGAGTACTTACGACCGAAAATTTCAATAAATATAAATTGTATCAAAAATGACAAATAAATAATGAAAATATTCGCGCGACATCTGTCATTATGACATTAGGTCGTGCGTTAAAAACACAAACGCACAGCCAAAGGCACACGTATGTTATAAGCGATATACGAGCTAAGTAGTCCGTGACGTAAGGGACATTTACACATACGGTCGTAGGTAAACATTTTTATTGATTTTCTGAAATAAATAGATTAGAAAATAATTACAAAATGCTATTTTATATAAGCACAGAATAGAATGCAAATATGTTAACGTAATAGTTTTGTTGCGGAATTTAGGTGGCAGACGATATTTTCTAAGCTTCTTATGTTTCAACTGATACATACAATCAGTTTCGCGTATGCGGCTATAAATTTTTTTGTTATTTTTTTGCTGGAATTGTAACCCTCCTGTAACCCCCTGTCGCGGAAGTGCGCCGGCAGACGTTCAGATTACTATTATACATTACACACATAACTCATACAAAAAAAAATGAAGCTTGCGAAAATGACCCGGAAATTTCTGTCGTTACCTCCCGGACTACTATATCTACATCGTAAAGTTCGTCATCATATTCTGAAAAGTCTTCAATATCGTCCCAATCTTCTAAATTATCCCTAATCAATACTAGGTACTTTTACACTTCGTAAAAGCTCTTTGGCGTCTTTGACTACAGTAACATGAGACTGATTAGAGAGATGAGACTTCCTTTGAAAATCGGTAGCGTTTGGAAAACTCCTCTCATCTCTAGCAGTCAAAGGGATTTTCGGCATCCCGAACATATCGCTTTAACTGAACAGGTGCTATATATACATCGTAAAGTTCGTCATCATATTCTAAAAAGTCTTCAATATCGTCCCAATCTTCTAAATTATCCCTAATCAATACTAGGTACTTTTACACTTCGTAAAAGCACTTTGGCGTCTTTGACTACAGTAACATGAGACTGACATATGAACAACCAATGTATGAATTTTTGTGACAGAAATCCGGCTAATACAGACTCAAGCCACCTATGGACCATCATCAACCAAGTATCGCACATTCTTTACTTGGCCGCGTGTTGATCAGTGATTTTCGGACTATTAAGGGGAATCCATACCCCCTACGTTTTACTTGCAAGACACGCAAAAGTTCTGAGGCTTTTTCTCAGCAATTAGTTCACCAACGTAAAAGAAATACACCAAATTAAAGATAAAAGATATATAATTTTGCGTCTAGTGGTAGATTTTTGATAGTTCTGTTCGTTTTTGACAAATCTATTTCTGAATATGACATAAAATTTACTGATTTTGCAATTTTTTTACGAAGAACTCAGATTAAAATTGAAAAAAGTACCACATAATAGGTCTAAGTTACACCTTCCTCTATAAGTGTACAAAATTTCACGTAAAAATATCAATATCTCACATGCTTTTTTCACTCAAAACTTTACTTCTTCAAGTACATGAATAAGGCCCGCTCCTACCAACTCCCTGTTATCATCCGGTTTAGATGCCAAGGGAATACGACTTGCCAAGGGGATATCAGGATTGTGGTTACTACCATGGGAGTTTATTTTTTATGGGAGGTTTGTCGCCATCAAGTATATGTAATTCGCAGAACGATTACCTAAGGCGCCACTAGTTCCATTTTAGCCATTTTTACCGATTTCTATTATATCGGTTCGATCGGTGACCGACGATGACGCGGTAGTCAAACATTAATTCGATATTTGAATTTTATGATATAAATCAATTTTACTGTATCTATTGACAGGCAATTGATAGTACATAAGATTACAATTAATTTCTATTACCGCATAATAGAACATTTCGAAAATGTCGCCGAAAGTGAGAAAGTGTTCTGTGCGCTCATGTAGAAGGCCTCATGCAATTCTGCATCGCTTTCCGGACCCGAAGAAGAAAATGTCGCTATTTAATGCGTGGATTGAAGCCGTGGAAAACCAAGACCTTTTGGGACTGAAACCGGATAGTGTTTCGAAATCAAGGTTTGTCTGCAGATGCCACTTTGCACACCAACATCTGTATCCCAAACGTCTCACGGCTGATGCAGTACCATCATTACTTCTTTCGGGTAAGTAATCTTTACAGTATGTTCTTATTAACGCCAATATTGTGTTAATACATAATAATAGTTGTATAATATTTTTCTTAGATACGGAAGCAGGCACAGAAGGACGGCTCAAGTGGAATTGACAGACCTGGAGAACCAAAGGAAATGGACCTGGATGGTGAAGTATAGATAGGTAGCACGCAGAGAGGTTAAATTACCGCAGCAATATACAGAGCCTATGTAACTCTTATGAGGTAATATATCGGTAAATTACGCTGTTAATATTACCAATGAGAGTAACATTGGCTCTGTAAATTAACGTGATTATTTAATATCTCTGGTAGAAGGTGTCTGTGGCTCACCTAGACCCCTGCGGTCGCAGTGGATGGGCTGGTTGAGCGTCCAACTCACATATTCTAATCTAAATAGAATCTAAGAAATGAAAAGTATTCAGTCCATTTAATAATTTATTTTGTAGGGATAATTCTCCGACGCAACTCATACTGCTGGTGGAGTACACTGTTATTGTACTCAAACTGTTGTGCATACTGCTCACAACTGAATTAAACGCTTTTTTAAAGTTGGTTTTGATCGGCCATTTGTTAGAAACGTACCATTTTGTGTTTCTTTTTCACTTAAAATATAGAAATATCTTAGTGGAGACAATGTAATATCAATTGTTTTCTCAACTCCAAGTTACAGCCGCTTGAAATATTAACTAAAAGAAAAATAAACATATCAAACAATGCTAAAAGTAAGAAAGAGCACAATCAATGCCCAAATCAAAATTAAAAGAATTTAAATATAAGTAAAAAATTCAAAATGTTAAAAATAAACTAAATAAATGAAAACAAAATACAGTGTGGCATTTAACGATGTAGTCTACCGGAAGTGTACCGTAGGTTCGCAATCCTAGCTTTAATACGCATTGTAGAGATATGAAATTTTTACAGTGGTTTTCTGATGCAGTATTGCATATTGGAAAGTATATAAAAGTAATAAAATATTAAATAACGACATTCATTTTTTTTGGTATACATTATTATTTTATGAAAATAACTTTCCAAAATAGAACATAAAAAAATAGAAAGGTTTTACCTATGAACTTAGCTTGAATTATTTATTGTTTTTACGTGATTTCGAACCCGCGATTTAGAAAAAAATTAGTTTTTCTTAGACACCTTTGACGTTAGCGTTTGTTTCATGCGTTTTTTTACGTCCTATGTCACCTGTGGTTAGCTTCCATTGCAAATAGTTTTTCTCAAAACACTAACAAAAATTTTCATTAGTGGGGTATACTTGCTCCTTAATATCTGGAAAAAAGTTTTGCGGGGCAAAAGATGAAACATTCTGTAGATGTGTACCTACTCTTGATTAAAAATAATGTAAGATATTTGAGTTACATATATAAAAACATTCAGCACATTTAATTGGATTCATAGCAAAATAATAAATTTATTAACAACGACAAAAGCCGCTAAGTTGACATACTTAACATGTAATCATAAGTTTCTGCTAAATCTTCTTCGATAACAGAATCAGAAAATATGGACGATTCGTAATATGGACGATGATGAAAAGGAAATGTCTGCTGTTGATATATCATGAGAGATATATCAGATGAGACTGATATTTTTATTCTTTGTTTTAAAAATGTTTTTTTTTTGATAAGAATAACCTTTAATATTGTGATAAGAGAATACCTTTTGATTTTCTGATAAAAGAAAAACCTTTATTTAGTAATTAAATATTTCCTTTTACTGCTATTTTTAATAACAATATAATGTTTATAAATACCCCTATAAATACCCACTTTAAGTATTAATAAATAGTAATAAATAAACCCGGGTATTTAACATCACTGCATACAACCCAGTTAAGCGTTGGGTAACTATTGTTTGTTCTATTCTAAGATCTGTTAAATGTTTAATATTGTAAATTTGTTTTATTATATTATTTTAATGTACTGTTAATAATAAACGTTTTTAATAAAATGCATATTTTTAGTATTGTGTTTCGTGCATATATTTATAGTCACTGTTAGTACAGCTCTGAGAATATAGTACTTGTATCTCTCTGAGAGCTCTACTAATAGTTATTCTACTTATAGTTTTATTTTTAGTAATGAATGGGGGGACAATATGAAATATTCAATTCCAATTTCCCGCTAAATTAATTTTAGTTTGGCAGAAAGACCAACGGTGGTGTACGTGGCTAAACATTTAATATGGATCATAGCGTTCTACTTCATAGGTATTCTATGGTTACTACCATCGCATTAAACCAAAGGTTAGCTTATTCCCCTGGCAAGATGACATGCCTAGGAATTTTTTCGAAAAATAGCAAACTTGAAAGTGTCGAATGACCAAATGTCATTTATTTGCTCTAAATTAGAACAGATATGACAGATTTGTGACATATATATGTCAGTGCTGGGTAGCACTAATTTTGTTTACAAAAATTAAAAAAGAAGAAATTGTAGTGTTAATTTATTTGTAGTTACTAGCAATAAACAATTATGCTTTATATGAACAACTTATTAGTAAGCAGCTTAAATTGATGGATAAATTAAACGAGGAAGTGGAGGCGCGATTTGCAGCACAAGCTGAAATCCATAAAGGATTTATTACTGATAGAGTATTAATAGATAGAATATACAAACTTAGCTGCTCTGGAATTAGCTACCAAAAATGAATTTCATAATGTGAAAAATATCAATACTTAAATGCGATTAATTTTTTTTTAGTTTACAACCATCGTATTACAATAAGAATTCTGAAAAATATACCACCATTCCTTGTCATCTGCTATCATTGCCATCTCTTTCACCGATAATTTTATCGATTTCATCGATAGTCATGTGAAGATATTAAGATATGTTGTGTGTTACCTGGACACTGAATCCTAATGTGAGTACAAAAACGGATGGCAAATGAGTTATTTCCAGTTGATTTTTTCTCATATCATCCCCTTCTGGTATTTTGCAATACCGTGGGCATAAGTTACCAATTGCAAAGCTGACTATGTTAGTTGTAGTAATAATCTTTATTCCAACATCTAGCTCTATACATTAGGTTTATTATTAGATAATTAGTTATATTATATTTCATTTGTTGCTAGGAAATCTGGAAACGATTTTCTAAGGGGGTGTGTTATTCCGGTTTTTTCGTACAGTAGGACATTAGGAGGGCTATGAAGGGGGTTGTTTGGATGTCTAATTCTTGTGATGGATCATCTAAAAGCTATTCTTTCAGCTATCATAAGTGATTCTATGGTTGATCTGCGCCGATTACTCCATAGTTTTGCTCCATATTCGATCATAGATCTGCGATGGTTTAATATATGTGGGTTGCTGTCTTCACACTGATTACGTGGTTTTTGTATGTTAGAGTTCTGAAGTGCAATGCTCTCTTCTTCATGTTTACTTTCGTTGTATTGACGTGTTTCTTGAATTTTGAATTTTTGAGTCAAATACTATTTACTATTTTAATTATAAGTGATACTGACAATTGGCAGATGCCGAAAAAATTGGCAAAAACCATATTTGAATTGCTGTAAGTATCTTGCAATAGAGACATATTTAACTATACAAGTTTACCTCTGACTCTAAGGTTTTATTAGCTGGTCAATTTTAGCTAGAAAATAGAAAATAGAATTCGATTGGTGGGTACTTTGAGGCCCGTATTAATAGACGGTACTTGGGTGAAAAACTCACATAAATCTAGTTTTAAAAAAGAGCTGCGCGAAAAGCCTGCGCGACTACTTTGAAAATGACGGAGTTATGAATTTTCTAAGAAACGCAGATTTTTCCGATTTTTTCCGAATTTCCTCCGTTAATTTTAATGCGATCAAGTCCGTGTAGGGTTTATTCTTTTCGTCTTTTAATTCTCTACAATTCGCCTGTTAAAAGCATCAAGATTGCTCCATCGGTTCAGCTTTTACAATCAAAAAACGAAAAAAAGCGCGATATTTTGAGATTTTTTCTTTATAGCAAACTAAGTAATGATATTTGCGAGTCGAAAACACATCACAATACATCTACCGACTGTTCAACGTGAGCTGGGACCGTCGGCTTGCTGGTACTATTTTTGTCACGAAAAAGAATCTATATTGCCTGGTCTACCGATATACCTACATCAATTTTTGGTGGCGACAGAATACGTAGTGACGTTATTTAACGAGAAACTGTGCACCGTGCATTATTTAAAACCTGATGTGTGCTCGCGGGGTCATATCGCAATTGCGGTGCCGCAGCGGCGCCGTGCGTTTAAAACACTGATATGTGCACCGGGCCATACGTTCCTGTCGACTTGAAACGCCTTTATTTGGTTGTACGCTGCGTAAAATACCTCCTTCTAGGAAAACTCGCGTTCGGTGTCATGTTTGTAGCGTTGTTTGAGGTTAATCGGGTTAATCATTTTATGTGGACAATTTTTTTTACTTTATCATACGCAGTATGTAAAGTATTGTAATCATGCCAAAAAAATTTTTTGAGATTTTAGCGGAAATATGTCTTTTTGGGTCCCCTGAACATTTTTGACCAAGGTACAAAAAAATGTCTGTGTGTGTGTGTGTGTGTGTGTGTGTGTGTGTGTGTGTATGTGTGTGTGTGTGTACCCGTTTTTGTGGAGACGATTCCGGAGAAACTACTAATGGTATCGGGACGAAACTTCATATTTAGAAGTTTTATAACCAAACTTAGAGCTGAAAAGCTTTCTGTTGAAAAGGGTCCAAAGGAACTGGTGGTTTACTCATAGCATTTTTCGAAGATTTTGCAAATGAGCCGCTATTTGTGTAATGTCGTCAAAATAGTTAAATAATAAATTAAAGGAGAGGAAATTTTCCATAATTTATGTATATGACATTTTTTGGTAGAATTTATAGTTTAGCCGCATGAGCAAATTCTATTTCATCGAGATCGGGCGTACTGCTTTAAAACTAGTAGCCAGGATATGTCAGATTATTTTGATTCTAATGACAGTAGCTAGTGTCAAACGCTAATGTCTTGAAAATGCTACTGTCAATATAGGCTGCGTTCGGATATTGAACACCGTTACACTTTTTACACCCAATAACACGTAAGTGTCATTTGGACGGTGTACCCGCTGTCAACGGAGTACAATATCCGAACGCAGCTTTAATCGAGATATTTGTCTAGTTCTACTAGTTTTATTTTAATGCAGACATAGCCGATCTCGATCAAATAGAATCTCATGCAGCTAAACTATTAATTTTATATATAGTATGATAAAGTCATGTGCCTGGCCACATCAGATTTTTTTGTAGTGAAATAACAATTTCACATTTTGTCCCGCGTCCCGCGGGGTTTGAAAAATGTCCCGTCTTTTGAGAAAATCTTAAATATTTTATTTAAAAAAATACTTAGCAAGTGATATGCAATACATATTATAGGGTGGTTCTTATTTGATCTATACGTACTTCTTCTTTTCAAATCGTAAGATTAAAAGCAGTAACAGTATTTCAATTATTGTATTTTAAAATAACACTGAGGTCGCTATCAATTTAGGGATGTTAGTGATTTTCTTACAAAGAAAAATATAAATTACTCGTTAGTATTTTTACTATTTACTATTTTTAGATTAGCTTCTCAACTGCAAGAAACTTAGCTGAATGAGTATAAAACAGTACATTTCTGACATTTGCACATGAAGATTGTCCCATCGTACAAAAAGATAAAATTCACATCAGTATAATCGGTTTCAATTTAAACTCCATGAAGTCAAATTAGCAAAAATAACTCGAAAACCAACAACAAAATTTGTATTTTCTTTATCTGTCACTCAACGGATTGCTATCATCAAAGCCCGCCCAGCAGTGCATTATATTTTTTGTCCAATGTATCATTTTTCCGAGAATCAGACATATTCAGTACAAGCAAATCGGCGCTTGCAATTGCACATTAAACAGTGCAAATTTATTTATTTTTATTATTCTTTTCATGAATTGTCAATCTTAATACGCAATCAAAATTATAGTGATAATATGTAAACAGTTTTAGGCGGCCTATATCACATTTTTGTTTGTGTTTTAAAAATCTGAAACGAAATTTCTGTTAGATTAGATAGAATTTGATGAGATCTTCTTAAACCTAAAAATTTGTGATATTAACTATAATTAAATAATTAAGTTTTGTTCATGCCTCCCCACCATTTTAGCATTTAGGTGTTGACTTGATGGCCAATCTTACACACAGGTGAAATTTTGTTTAATTTCTATAAGTACATAAGTTATTTGAACATAGGTAACAATATACAGGGACTCCCACGGCGAGCTGCCATTAGAGGTATATGGAGAACCAAATGAAATGAGAGATTGAAAATTTGTGGACTTATATTGTTGGACACGATCGTCTCAACTAAAATATTTTGAGTCTTCGTTACTTCCGGTTACACAGGAAATGATGTCAACTTTTATATTTCAAATGGAACAGCCTGTATTTTATCGCATTTTTGAAATCTTGCGTAAATTTTAGATCAATTTTATGTTACATTCCCTATACCTAAAATGTGTTGAAACGAAAAACCGCTTTCATTAAATAAAAATACTATTTAATTTAGGCGTAGGTAAGTTTTTAGTTTGTATAAAAATCTTTTTGTGGTAAACTCGTCCGAAACAACCTCGACCACTTTGTGTTTTGTACCCTCAATGCGAGAATCCCGATATTATTTTATGAACGCGTCTAGAGTAGGGTTGCCATACGTCCGGTTCACCGGGACATGTCCCCTTTTGAACTAATTTTTCCCGGTGTCCCGGTCGACCTGTTAAACGTCCCGGTTACAAAAGAAAAACATATTTTGTTCAATTATATTTTCGCGGCCGTCACTATCTGGCCAGATTTGACAACTCTATAGAAATCATCAGGCTTGCATATTCGTTGCTTTTCGTTTGTTTACCTTCCCCACCTTGTCTACTCTCCGCGAGATGCTACTCGCTGTCAAAACAACAAATTGTGGTCAAAGAACTCAAGAACAGTTCTTGGAAATACAAACTTAAAAGGAATTTGATAAAATAAAAAACTATTTTCGGTATTCGTATTTTATCTTTTAATGTAGAAAGCGACCAATACTACAAAACGGCTATAGAATATTAACAACAGTGTAAGTAGTCGTCGAAAACACAGTTTTACACCCTTTACTCGTCAGTAAACGCGGTTTAGTTACGCGAAAAGGATGTAATTATAGTGGACAGTTGCTTAGACGAAATATTGTATTTAAGGACTTTATTGACATGCGAAAAGAAGATGATCTTTGGACAACAAAACGGATGCATGGTAAATAAGAGTATTTCTTTGAGAGAACGGACGTGGATTTTCTTCCCAAACAACTGAAATAACCCTTTTGCCGGATGTCCTGGTCGCCGCCTGGACAAATATAGCAACCCTAGTCTAGAGCGACCTCGCTCGCTAGACAAGTTTTAAAACCAGAAATCGAAAAGGAAGGGGACTACTTGAGTAGATTTCATAAATTTGAGTATTGAGTAGGTGACTACTGAGTAAAAGTAATACTCTGGAGTATTCTACTCAAACCGATTTGAGTAGATTTACTCAGAGTACGCATCTACTCAAATCGATTTGCGTATTTTACTCAGAGTACTACATCTACTCAAACCGATTTGAGTAGATTTACTCAGAGTACGCATCTACTCAAATCGATTTGAGTAATTTACTCAGAGTGCTACATCTACTCAAACCGATTTGAGTAGATTTACTCAGAGTACGCATCTACTCAAAACGATTTGAGTGTTATACTCAGAGTATAGATGCGTACCGTAACGATTTGAGGATTTTCCTGACTACTACATCTAATCAAACCGTTGTGTGTACTGCGTACTGTGTTTTGGCTTGTTTCGTGAATGCATACTTTCTTGTGATCTTTAAGAGATGTTTTCTGACGGGCGTGTTTTCGAAGGGTCGGGTATTTGCATTTTTTGTCGCTAGCGACACAAATTAACTAATAGTCGTGTAGGAATCTAGGTGGCGCACTTCAAATCGCTTATCTAATAACCGCGTCATTCTGGATTCAACTTTGCTTGATTTATACACGACTTTTTTTATTATTATCATTATTGTTATTATTATTATATTATTATTATTATTATTATTTTTGTCGCAAATCGGTCTCCAGCGTACCAGCACCCTTAGGGTCGTGTTTTTAAAGCGCTTGTTTCATTACACGCGTATGCCTGATGCGTTTTTCCGACGCGCGTGGTATCTGATGCCTTTTGTCACGTTTATGACGCGCGTTTTCTGTATTGCGTGTTTTCTGACGGGCTTGTTTTATGATACGCGTTTTCTGAAGCGTGTATTTTCTGGAGCATGCTTTTTGGAGCGTAAGTTTCCTTACACGCTTTTTTTGACCCGCATTTTCTGGAGAACGTTTTTTGACGCGCGTCTTTTTTTTTCTGACGCACGTTTTCTGCATCATTTATGACGCGCGTGTCTTTCTTATGTGTTTAGAAAAATCACGCGCTAGTATTAGTATTACGCGCTTAGAAAAATCACACGCGTCATAAAATACACTCTTAAAAAAATACGCGTGTCTAAAAACGCAAGTTAGAAAACACGCCACACATGTCAAAAATCTAGTTATTACTAGCCTTAGCAGCAGGATCAAATCATAAACAACGCAGGTTTCGCGGCGATCCACATCGGGATGGGAATAAGATATACCGCCGGCGCGCACCGGTCGATGCCGCGACACAAATATTTTCATATCGCCGCATGGCTCGGTAAAAGTTACGCGGCAGACCCGGCAAATGCACTCAGCACCTATCACTCCGACACGGTGGAACTTCGTTGCTTCAATACAGTAGTACTCTACTCATTTCATATTGAGTACAGTACTCAGTACTCAAAATCTTGAAATTCAAAATTTTTTTGGTAGTACTGAGTACTGAGTATCTACTCAACACTCAAATTTTAAAATTTTGAGTAGTGAGTAGAGACTCAATACTCACCGAACAAAAAAATGAGTATTGAGTATCTACTCAGTACTCAACATTTTAAAATTTGACTATTGAGTAGATACTCAGTACTCACCGAAAAAAAAATGAGTATTGAGAGTCTACTCAGTACTCAAAATTAAACAAAAATGAGTATTTAGTAATCTACTCAATACTCTACTCATGAGTAGAATTTGCCCCACACTGCTGTATAAGCCCGGACATTTGCTCTAGCGACTGGACTTCCCGTCCGACTGCCCACCCGGTCGTTCTGTTGGCAATTAAAGCTAGCGAATGATAATTACCGATCCGTTAATTCTTTTGGAAATTAAAGCTAACGAATGATACTTCCGGACCGATCGTTCTGTTGGCAATTGAAGCTAGCGAATAATATATATTTTTTTACAGTACCGCACCTCCGAGAAAAGTAAGTTGTGTTCTGCTGGTACCATTAAACGAGACTGTTAGCAATTGAGGCTAGCGTCATGCCGAACCGACATAACTTACTTTCGCTTGTATATTCCGCCGGTGCCGCTAAACAAGACTGTTGGCAATTGAAGCTAGCACCTTGTTTAATCGACATATTTCACTGTATATATTTCCTGTATGTAATTGTTTTGTTTGTTTATTTTGCCGTATAAAAGAATAAATTTATTTTGGTTTGAATATTTCCGCAATTATTATTATTTTACTACGAACCTTCTCCGACATGAAAGCTACTTGATCGAGGGAAAGTTTTTGATTCAAAGGTTATTATTGTGACGTCACGTCTCATGACCTGACACGTCCGTTACAGTGTCATTTTGACTTTAAACGTAATCTAGATTTGGCAATGTTTGCATTTTCTACTGAGATATTTAAAAATCGATTTCAGTAGGTACAAGTACATTGTACACATTGGGACATTGCCCACAAAGTTGATCTAAAATTTTCCATAGAATTGAGAAATGTATTCATATGTTAGGGTTGTTATTTGAAAAAAAACGACTTTTAGTACTTTTCTCGAATTCAACTTTGATCTTATAATTTGAACAGCCTGTATAAGTTTTAGAAGAATTCTACCGATATATCGATAATGTTATCTTCACAGCAATTTTTGCCGGATAACTTTTTTTCCAACGTTCACACGGGATAATTTATAAGTAATTGAAAGTTACCGTGCAACTGTAATTTTTGAATGAATAAAATGAATATCTCAAAAATGATATGTTAGGTATAGGGCATGTAACATAAAATTGATCTATATTTTAATGAAGAATTCAACAATGCGATAAAATGCAGAGTGTTCCATTTGAAATATAAAAGTTGACATCTTTTCCGGTGTAACCGGAAGTAACAAAAACTCAAAATATTTTAGTTGAGGCGATCGTGTCCAACAATATAAGTCTTAAAATTTTCAATCTCTATTTTTCATTTGGTTCTCCATATACTTCTAATGGCAGCGCGTCCTGGGAGATCCTGTATATATTTCTGGATAAATACATTTTTCTACTTTGCATTCACAATGCACACATTGTAACACTGTTTTCGGTGTTCCAATTAACACATTGTAATACCGAAAACAGTAACATTTTTGTCTAAGATTGGTACACATTGATATCAAATGCCATATGTCAAACGTACAATACATAACCCAACATAACCACACACTGCATCTTCTTAATCGCTTGCAATCGAATAAACTGCAAAATATCAATATTCTATACATATTTAAACATGGGTGTAGCCTGCTATAGTATGGCCAAAGGATTGGGGCTTTCTTAGTTTTGCTGTGTTCATCAAAATACGCCAGCATGACGTTTTCGGTGATGTTTTATGACTCTGGTAAGTGATCGTTATCATTCTTTTCAACTAAACATCAAATCTCCTTTTCAGATATAATTCAAGGACCACATTTACTTTAATAAGGTATTATGCGAAGATCAAACCTACATCGTAGATATGAACGATTTTAATTCCTGCTGCGAGATTGTATATGCGCAATAAATGGTTTATCAGCATACACGTACGAAGCTATAGTACGTTTAAAGTGTAGACGATTTCTTAGTTTATGTAACGTATAAGTTTTCGGTAATATTTTGGACGCTTGGATGCTCGGTTCAATTCGTATTCGTTTTTGTCTGTCGCTTTCGACTTCGTCTTAGTTCTGGTTGTGTGCAACGTATTTGTATTACCTCCATCACATGTAATTTTACTAAGTATAATTTATTCTAATAAACTACTTTGCCGAAATTAGAATTGGGTTTCAATTATAAGTGCTTGTAAATATATAAGCCGCAACGGCTACGTAGCGGAATTAGGTAGACACCGCTATTAAACGTTAAGCGTTATAACAATTCTTTAGTAAGTTCTTGTTCTTCGAAGTAACTAATCAGTCACCGCCAAACACTTCTATTCTGATTATTATACTTATGAAACCACTATTTTAAAGTTAACTTTTTAGGTTAAGTTTCATGTATTTATCACAGTAGGGTTAAAAGTGTTGCCCCAAGCTCCATTATGATCATCGTTGCGACCTCGCAAAACAACTCGTGCGCCAATTTCACGTCTTATAAAACTTGTATAATAATATACTATTTTATATGTTTACAATTCTGTTTACAATTATATGTTTACAATCCTTATACTAAATTTTTGTCAAAGGAAAGAGTTGAAGAAAAGTTAAAGATAAAATTTTCAGTTGACTGTCCTCCAAACGTAAATCGCCGTATTAACATACAAAATTACTCATAATTTTTCTGTTTTAATACAAAATCGCGCATTTTCTTACATTTGAAATTAATAACCATTTCTACCTAAATACACTAACTTTTTCACTATTAAAGTTACATTTAAGAGAAAAGGGCAGTTATTTCCATCAATGTCATTTTTGTAGATACTTCTACGATCCGCAATTTAAGGAACCAAATTAAAAGGTTCTTTTTCAAACAATATGTATTCAAAAGATTGAATAAAACTTTACCAACATTGAACCAACCTTTACCAACATTGATTATTTACAAATATTACAAATATTTAGTTAATTGAAATTAAATGGTAAAACAATTAATAGCTTTAAGCAAACTATGTAGTGTTATTTTTTATGTTAAACCATTATTCACCATCACCAAAACTTAAAATAATATCTGTGTATCAAACCAAATCAAAATCATATTGCCACTTTTTTTCTCGATATATACGCAAAACCAAGAATTTGTCGATTTTACGATAGCATTTGGTATTAATCACTACCCCCCTCGCTTATGTCCCGCTTTTCCTCAAGTAAATTCTGGCCACCTTATGGATGGGGCATGAGACCACCGTTGTAGTCTACTAACTATGGATTTTGCTAGCACGCAGTGCTTACCCGAACGCATATAACAGTGAAATAACAACAAGCGTTGAACAGCTGAAATTTTGTCAGTTTTCTTCAATTTTGTCATCACGTCTATCTACGACGTCTATACAGGGTGAGTCACTAGAGTCGCGGTGGTAGATATAGCAATTATCTTTAGAGATGGAAAAAAATATTTAATACAAAAGTTGTTTGGCATATCATTTTCTACAACGTAAAATTATTTTCATTTATACTGGGTGTTGCATTTAGGCGTAGCAGAAAATAAATTAACTTTTTTAAATGGAATGCCCTGTATATTATAACATATTATGATTGCGAAGAAAATTGTCTTACTAACTGTATCAGGTGATATTGACGTAAAGCTAATAGTTTCTGCAATATTCAATTTTGTATTAAAAAAATGGCCGTTGCAGGCCTTTTCCGAAAACTACGTAATAGCGTCATTTTTGCAGATATTTTCTTACAACTTTGTCAGAAAATAACCAATACTAATAGGGAGGTGATAGTGCCCAAAGAAATTTGATGCGCTATACAGGGTGTTCCTAGCACCTAATCAATTTTGATATTTTTCAAATGGCTTTTTCTTGAGTTTTTTAAATGGAACGCCCTGTATATTATTTGCTGGTTGCATTTCCCATTAAGTTGCCTTTAATTTATATTAAGTGTGGCATATACATATTTGTACCCGTTTTCGTGATATTTGGAATTTAAAGAAAATGTGTAATAAAGTATACCAATACAGTGCTTTAATATTACACCCTGTATAATTGAGTTAGTTTTTTTCATGTATTTTGTTATAATATAAATAAATTATAAATGTTGGTAAAGTTAAAAATGCTATTTTTTATAAAGATACATTTAAATAGCAGAGTTACGCTAATATTTTAAGTTAGCTTAGATTTACTTAACCTCGTTGTCATGGAAACAAAAACAAATAACAGACGTGTAGTTATTGCTGTCAACAGACTCAATATAGCTAACCAACATTTGTAATCTCTGTTAACGATGAATTTTAATTATACTAAAGAGGAACTGATAATTATTATTTACATCTATGGAGAAGCCGGCAAAAACGCTCTACTGGCCTCAAGAATTTACGCTCAGCAATATCCCGAAAGACGGCATCCCGATGCAAGAACAATTAATAGAGGTCGGGAACGTTTTGAATCAACAGGTACTATTACTTACAAAAAAAGAAAAAGAACAAAAGCGGCGACACATGAAGAGAATGAATTTCTGGTAGTTGCTAGTGTGGTAGAAAATCCATACTCAAGCACTAAACAAATAAGAAATCAAGGAATAACCCAATCATCTGTGTCCAGAATAATACGGCGACACAAGTATCATCCATATCATGTGCAACATGTACAGGAATTGAGCGAAAACGATTTAGAGAAGAGATTAAATTTTTGTAATTGGGCAGCTGCTAAAATTCAACAACAAGCAAATTTTTTTGACTTTGTTCTTTTTACTGATGAAGCTACATTTAATAAAAATGCGTATGTTAACCAACATAACTTCCATTTTTATGCAACAGAAAATCCTCGCGTTATCAGGCCTTTGGACCATCAACATAGATGGTCACTCAATGTATGGGGTGGAATAGTAGGTACCAATTTGCTAGGGCCTTACTTTTTTTAGGGTTCCGTAAATGGTCAAAGGTACTTACATTTTCTTAACAACCATCTACATGAATATTTAGATGATTTGCCGCTTAATATTCGCCAACTTAATTTTCCATCACGACGGAGCCCCACCCCACTTTAGTCTGAACGTAAGACAATTTTTGAACAACCAATACCCCAACAAATGGATTGGAAGAGGAGGCCCTACGTTATGGCCGCCAAGATCTCCTGATCTAAATAAGTTGGATTTTTTTTGTGGGGTCATGTTAAGGAATTAGTATACCAGACACCACCTACCACACAAGACGATATGAAGATTAGAATAAGAAATGTTTTTGCTGACCTTAGAGAAAATAAGAGAGAGATGTTAAGAAGTACTTCGAGATCTTTTACCCATCCGATTAATGCTTGTAGAAGACAAAATGGAGGGTATTTTGAACACCTACCAAATCAATAACTACTTGTTGTTTTATCTTTAATTGTTATAGTTTTTTACTAGTTTTATGTTAATGCTTATCAAGTTTAAAAAATAGTTTAATAAATGTTATTAGTTGTGGTTTCTCTTAATTATTTGTTTTTATTTAATTTTTAGTTGTCTCAAATTATATTAATTTTTCATATTGAGTAACTAAATGGTAATTCCATGTACTTTTCAATTTATTTTGAGCAATTCTGTCAGTTTTTTAATTCAACAAAAGTATTTGTTTCCTTTCTATGTTCTCTTTACAAAAAAAAATCATTAAAAAGGAACCATGTGATGCAGGGTGTAATATTAAAGCATTGTATTGGTATACTTTATTACACATTTTCTTTAAATTCCAAATATCACGAAAACGGGTACAAATATGTATATGCCACACTTAATATAAATTAAAGGCAACTTAATGGGAAATGCAACCAGCAAATAATATACAGGGCGTTCCATTTAAAAAACTCAAGAAAAAGCCATTTGAAAAATGTCAAAATTGATTAGGTGCTAGGAACACCCTGTATAGCGCATCAAATATCTTTGGGCACTATCACCTCCCTATTAGTATTGGTTATTTTCTGACAAAGTTGTAAGAAAATATCTGCAAAAATGACGCTATTACGTAGTTTTCGGAAAAGGCCTGCAACGGCCATTTTTTTAATAAAAAATTGAATATTGCAGAAACGATTAGCTTTACGTCAATATCACCTGATACAATTAGTAAGACAATTTTCTTCGCAATCATAATATGTTATAATATACAGGGCATTCCATTTAAAAAAGTTAATTTATTTTCTGCTACGCCTAAATGCAACACCCAGTATAAATGAAAATAATTTTACGTTGTAGAAAATGATATGCCAAACAACTTTTGTATTAAATATTTTTTTCCATCTCTAAAGATAATTGCTATATCTACCACCGCGACTCTAGTGACTCAACCTGTATAAAACTACATGTATTTGGTTGGATCTTTAGTCCTTTGTAAACATATTTAAATGTACTTTCTGCCCAAATCTGACCCAAATCACTGCACAATAAGTCCCAAAAATGTCAAGTTTGTAGACATGCGCAGTATGCACATACTGCTCTCATTCATAAATTCAGCGACAAATCGGCGTGCTAAAATGTTTGGTTGTGAGGTTATGGTGGTTATGTCGTCTAGTCCGAGTGAATAGTAACGATTATTTGATTACATGTTTACATTATAAGTACTGACTGTGATACACTGTGATACTGACAATAAACTAAATTTAGATTTCAATGGTTTTTACGATAAAGTGCGGTATGCCACATTGTAAAACGCTTAACAAGCAAATGAAATCAAAACGCATTCCAAACTAATTTAAAACTAAAACTAATTAAATTAAAATAAACACTAGAACTTTGTGCAGTTGTTGAGTTTATCCTTATTATGTTCAAACCTTTGGATGCAATAAATGCATATAATATTATACAAAAATTACAAAAGTACTTATAAATACAACGTAAAGAAATAATGAACAGTTTACTATTTACAATAACCACCAAGATAATTACAACAGGGTTAATTGTATTTCCGCACTGTAGAAAAAGTCACTTTTCATACTGCCACCGAAAATTGACTTTGTCCTCCGAATGGTGGTATGCAAAAATTAATTTGCATTAGCAATCGTGTACTGTAATTATACATTCTGGAGAGTATTTTCGAACTAAATATTTATCCAAAAATTCGGATAAACAGCCACGTTTCGTGTGTCTAGGGAAATCAAGCTTCTGTAGACCGTATGTGTTTTATTTCATTTCGTATAACCCCAATTCCTAGATGGTAAACCTATTTTGTAAAGTTTTCGTTAGTAAATAAGCGAAACAAAACTTCTATCAACGATTTTGTTGAATTGTTGATAATTTTTAGAAACATAACTTCACCCAACCTCACCACATAATGGCAATCGTCGTAACTCATATAGGTCAATTTATGAACGAGAGAAAAGAGATAGCAATATGTGCGCACTGCGCATTCCCGCAAAGTTTCGTTTCGGCCGGTACTTATCAGGCAGTCATTTGGGTCTGATTTCAAAGCGTAGGTACAGTATCTGCAAACTCCTCCCTTCCTACTCCGTGCTGAGAGATGGGATAAGCGCTGGGGCAGTGGCTGCAATTCATTGTAAAACAGCGGTCGCTTCAGGTAACGATTCCCGCAGCCGCTGCGTAGCGGCTTATTTCCGCTTGCTCGGAACCACGGTCCAACACGGTCTGCTCACGCACATCGGCCCCGCCTACAAGTGACGTCAGTGGAAGCGGAAGTACCGTTGTAATGACATTTATGCGCTGACGTCATTGCGAGAAGTAGCGTTCGTTGCCATGGTAGCTAATGTGTTGTGACGTTCAATGAATTTGAGAGGCGCAGTGAGCGGTCTGGTGACCGGTCTGGTGCACCGTGCTCGGAACCAAGCGGCTGGCAGTCCGGCATTTGACATATCCCAATTTATCTGCCGCCACTCGCGAACCGAGATGGCGTTGATGTCAGTGTACCGTGGTACCGTTGAATCCTTTGGCAAGGAATGCGTATGCATTGCTTTTCCGGTTGACGGACAAGTCCGTACGCAGCAGTGAAAAACAATATTGACAATAATTTAAATACAAACACAATGAACCACTACGCATCTGTCACAATGACAAATAAATTCTTGCAGTTCGATAGTACCACCCACAGACTACTACAGACAGTGCAGTGAGGTTTAAATGTATGCCCTGCTGTCATAAATCTATGTAGAGGCGCTGTTTACGACTGTAGAAACCTGTGTGCCTGAATCCACTGTACAGTGCACTGTACCCTAAGTTACAGATGCGGCCATCAGATGGATTTTATGAAAACAAGCCCTAAATGTCAGTGCTTGTGACAAATTGTCAAATATCATCTATATCTACAGGCAAAGGCGGTTTGAATTTTCTTTTATTCTTTGTGTACAAAGTGTATAAAGATGTTTTGTATTTTATCTGGTCGTTCGGAAGATGAAGTTGAAAAGCTGTTTTGCTTTCCGAGAAATGCTGAAAGGTATGTGTTTTACCCCGGTGAACACTACAAATGTCACATGGCAAAATGCTGTTAATCTATTAAAATAAATTTTAGTTTTCATTTTGTGTAATTATGATTATTATTATTATTATCACGGCCCCTGATATATTTCCTAATAATCTTAAGATATGCGTGACAGTGTTATAATTATTTTGTAATATTATAAACATAATATATAGTAAACAAGTATCATTTATTGATATTTGTCTACACTATAACAATATAATATTGTAAAATCAATGATAATTCTTTCAACCGCATCTTACAACAGCTTTAGTAAACTGAACTAATTTGAAATCGATAATTTGAATTTGGCGCGCAAATGCTACCGGAGCGCCACCTACGTTGGTTTATGACAGCACCGCTTGTTTTTGTAGGTACACAAAATAACCTTGACTGCACTGTCTGAGTAGTCTGTGGTACCACCGTTGATTGTCAACGAATATAAATCGTCAGCCATGGGTTAGTTGGGGCCTTAACATCCAGAGGGCAGGGTTTTCTGCAAGATTCATTCACAAATTATAGCGTTTTCGACTTATACACTTGTATGCACGCACTTGGTGCGAACTGGCTGAGGTCGAGCATAAATATATCATAAATATATAAGTCGAAAAGGCTATAATTTGTTAATGAATCTTGCTCAAAACCATGCCCCCTGGATGTTAAGGCCCCAACAAACCCATGGCTGACTATCTATATTCGTTGACAATCAACGGTGGTACTATCGAACTGCAAGAATTTATTTGTCATTGTGACAGATGCGTAGTGGTTCATTGTGTTTGTATTTAAATTATTGTCAATATTGTTTTTCACTGCTGCGTACGGACTTGTCCGTCAACCGGAAAAGCAATGCATACGCATTCCTTGCCAAAGGATTCAAATGTAAGTAAAGATAAAGTAGTTTGTTTGTATAATATTCTCAGAGCTGTCCGTAATTGATATGTCATTTTACTACTTACTACTTACATTGAATTTCACTTGCAGCTCTTTGGTTTTTGGTTGAATCAACTAAATTCAACAAAGTGGAAAGATCCAAATTCCGGTAGAATCTGTAGGACAAATTAAGTGCATGAAGGTAATTAACTCAAAATCGACTGTATCAATCTATATCAGTATATTTTATTTGATTATATTTATTTTATTATATGTTCACATATGTATGTTTTGTTAATAAATATGTACTATTGTCCATGATTGCTTCTTATTTCGCCCATCAACTAAGTAATTTGAATGCATGTTATGTGAGTGAAATAAAAAGATACGCTTTTCGTATCTTTTAATAATAATCTATTAATTAAATTTTGCACTACACAACCTTAACTTAATTATTGACTTCGGCTTGTCCAATCTGCATACGAAAACAAGCCTGTATATAAATGAGTTATTCATCGTAGATACAATAGTTTTTGGGTGTCTAGTTATGACAGTATCATTTAATATTGTTAAGTATGTATATCGGATAAGACGTTAATTCGAAAAACGCGCTTTTTATTTCTCGGACCTATAAATTGTACGTAGATAAAGTAGGATTCTTTGGGTGGCTTGAGTGTCAGCGCCATCCATCATCAGTATACGTTGTCTATGATCGGAACCTGATCGCAACCAATTGTCATTTGCAAAATATGACATATATGTCACTTAATAAAGTTATAACTCATGTCTGGGCTACACCAATAACGTTTTCTTTTGGTAAAACTCGGGAGCACTACTTCGAGCGCATTGGTGCATTTTTTCACGAGTGTAGGGCAAGCGAGTGCGATACCAACAGAACACGCATTGGAGCCTATTGCACTCGCCAACACGAGCTCTCGGAGCTCGTGGAGAAAAATGTGCACGGAGTGCAGATTCTGCTGCAGCGGGTTTCCAACAGAACACGAAAAACTCTGTGAGTACAACCAACAGAACACAAAATTCTGCATTGGTGCGCCTGAGTTTTACCAAAAGAAAAAGATAAAAGTAAAGTAGCGTTAGGGCTCTACATAGCGCGCATATGGAGCTAACGATACTTAATCAAGTGTGATCACAAAATTAACGCAAAAAATTCAGTGCGGCGGCATTGATGACGCGTTAGTTAATGCATAAAGGCGTAATGCCCTGGCTGCACTAACGGCTAACGCGTTCTCTCAAATAATTTTGAAGATCACACATTTTTCTGAATAATTACTATAAATCCGTTGCAGAACTTTGAAGTCAACGCAAACCTGAATCCACGCAGACCGTTCTTAGTTTGGACGACCTGTATTTTATTTACCATAGTGCAATATTAAGTAATATAATTTCTTAATTATCAAATTATAAAAACAATAAGGGGTGTTTTTTCAAGGGGTGCTGTCTAGCAAAGTTCAACTTATTATAACTCAGTAATTTAGACATTACGCGTTTATGCGGCATTACGAATCAATTCACCTTGGCAACTTATTTTTCTGTTGGTTTTACTAGTAACTTTAGTGACATTCCATAATTTTATATTATCTGCAATTGGTGCCAGTTAAATTTGTTAAATTTGTGCCAGTGTCAGAATTTCATAGCGTTTTCGACTTATCCGCTCGATGCACGCTCTCAGTGCGACCCGGCACCGTGCCAGTGAGTAGAGGTAGCAAACCGATTCGGGAACCTCCTCCATAACCTTGACCTTGTACTCAAGGTATTCAAGGTCAAGGTCATGGAGGAGGTTCCCAAATCGGCTTGCTGTTAAAAATGAGTATTCCTCAAATCAAGGTCAATGTTAAAAATGAGGATGTTCCCAAATCGGCTCCTCCCTTGGCTTTGATCTCAAAGTATTCAACGCCATAGAGGAGGCTTCCGAATCGGATTGATGTTAAAAATGAGTAGTCTTGTAACGAATCGCCGACAATTCGTTAAAAATAAATGTAAATTTGTAATGTTGCTAGCGATAAGTTTTTGCATTGTATAGAAAACATTTATTCACATTTATTTTCGTGTCATGTTTTTCTTTCGAACGCCGTGAAAAGCCGCCCGGGTTTACGAATCTGGTTTAACCGTCCACCTCTCTAGCCGGCCGTCATGGTGGGGTTCGAACGTGGAAGGGATCGGGCTATAAAAGACCAGGCGCGGGCCGTATAAGATGAGACTTTAAGACTTTCCTAGCTGGTCGGAGATTGGTAGGGAGTCAAGTTGCTATCAGCTGTCCGGAGGTTGGCGATAGGAAGATCGTAGTTACAGAGTGCCGCACCGTTCCACGAGATCCGTAAGTGTTTTGCCGCCGCATATCTCGTACCCGTTTATCGATAATAATTCAGTTTGCCGGGGGCGCACGAATTATTATCCCGTACCCGTTAATTAATAATAATTCAGTTGGCCGAAGGCGGGCGAATTATTATCCCGTGTCCCGTTACCGTTTATTTTGCCGTTTGTATATATTTATCGAACCGATTTTTTTCTACGAATGTTATGTTTATTTTTCCATTAGTACAACCAAATAAAATTTTATTTTACAATTTACTTCGACGACTTTTTATTGCACCGAACAACGTACTCTGGCCCCGAAGACGAAAGCTACCTTATACAGGGAAGATATTTTTAGAAACATTATTGTGTGACGTCACGCTTCACCGCACTACCGAAGACGTGCGTTACAGTCTTCAAAACAAAGTCAACGTTAAATGAGGATGTTCCCAAATCGGCTCCTCCTCAACCTTGGCCTTTCTCAAAGTATTTACCGTCAAGATCATAGAGGAGGCTTCCGAATCGGCTTGATGCTAATAGGAGGTCAGCGACTGGTCAAGGTTAATGATTTGGTTTATGGTTTGGAACCCCTTCCATCACAAAGCACTATATATGTAACGGCTGGATTACTATTAAACGTTGTGCAAATTTGAAGTCCCCACAAGCGAATCAGTAAAGTTAACGTACGTCAACCAGTCAAATTATGAAATATTAAGTATGTTCCTTCTTTTCAATAATCTAATATGAAGTTATTAATTGTTTATATATCGTTAGAAATGCTGTCAACGGCTACAGACCTGAAACGGGTGATTCAGTTGCAACGACAACAATACGATCTTCGTCGTCAGGATCTAGAAGATAAAATTGAAAATACTGTTCTTCCGAATATATACGTTTATCGGTGGGAGGCTACCTTGGATCTACAATGGCAACTTCAACCAATTTATTTGGGTATTAAGTTATGTGATGAATATCTGAAAGATAAAATATCTATTGACATGTTCATAGAAAAAATTGAGAACCACCGTTTATTATCCAGTGTATGTAAAGAGTTAAATAACCTGATCAACATAACATTACTCCTTCATTTAGTCGCTTAGTCGCTTAGTCTCTTAGACGTACTTGTGATATAAAGTTAAATAAAGTCATACATCGTATAAACGTTTATTATTTTTTGTATTACCAACTATCTTGTCCACTTCTTACCATCGAAGCCGAGACATTCATTGGAGATCGTCAGTTTATATAGCCAAATAAATATTTTCAATTGTTTTATAGTATTTTTTTTTTGATAAAAGATTATCGTTACCCCGAGATTGTCATTCCACTTTCATCCTAAGAAAGCAACCTTACAAATTTAGTGATATGAAGTTTGTTACACATAAACTCACATTGCTAGTGCAAAATTTTTATGAAAAATGTGATTTGAGAACATTTCCACGGCATAGTGACCTCTTTGGGGGTTTTTGTAAGCGAGCAATTATCGTTGGTCGTTCGGGAACCGGAAAAACAAACATCTTACTGACACTACTAACGCATCCAAATGGATTACGTTTTCAAAACGTTTACCAAATCGTTAAATCAACCTAAGTATGAATATTTACGCTGTTGGATGAAACCAATGCATGAATTCTTTTATTGTGAGTGCTCCGATGTAGATGATATGGTTACACCCTGCGCAGTAAAAGAGTATTCCGTTGGCATTTTTGATGATGTTCAATGTACACCGCAAAATGTTATAAAGGAATATTTTTCCTTCGGACGACATAAGAACGTTGATTGTTTTTATTTATGTCAATCTTACTGTGCAATACCAAAGCATTTGTTGGGGGACAATTGTAACCTCATTGTAGCTTTCCGTCAAGATTTTGAAACACATTTTCAACGATCATGTTAGTGCAGATATGACTAAATTTCAGGATATTTGTCGTCAATGTTGGACTGACACATATGGTTTCCTAGTAGCTGACCTGGACTGTGCAACAAACAGTGGTCGGTATGTAATGAATTCCGATAAATTCGTTAAAGTGGAAATAATTATGTATATAATAAATAGTTAATTTTGTTTTATATCAAGAATTATATTTCATTATTTCCACTATGTTCCTTTACAACGGAAACTAGTTAAAATAAACTGGTCTTGTAACTAGTTTCCGTCACCTCGTATATGTAGAAGTAAGCAGTTTTGTTTTGTATCAAGTTATTTTTATTATTTCTACTATTTTCTTTGCATCAAAAACTCGCCGAAGTAAACATGTTCCGTATCGAGTTTCCGTCGATGGTGGGGCGTCTCCGACCAACTTTTGCGGCTATAAAATCCGAGGCGTTCGCGCTTACAGATCAGATACGCTTGAGTTGGCATCCCGATCGCTAGCCAGGTAAATCTCCTTGAACTATGCAATTATCACAGTTGGCCCCCGCCGGCGCCGTTAGCGTGATACTTTGCCCCGACGACTCGTAGATGTAACGCCGGTTACACATTGGCC
Source organism: Aphodius sticticus (assembly GCA_963966075.1). Classification (NCBI taxonomy): domain Eukaryota; kingdom Metazoa; phylum Arthropoda; class Insecta; order Coleoptera; family Scarabaeidae; genus Aphodius; species Aphodius sticticus. Next base: position 57,620,934 of record OZ014506.1, read on the forward strand.
GGTTTTTGCCGTGGCGGCAAATTTCCCATCGCCGTCGTTCCGGCAGTAGTGTATAGAATTGAATGGAAGCTTTCACACTGAGCGGCATAAATGACGCGCGGCGGTCTTGCCGATGACGGTCGCTGTGCAGCCGCCGGCTGCCACTAGCCCGGCGGTAATTTTGTCGTTTTTTTCACATAGTGGCGTATGTGATCAAATGAGCGTCTACACATTCGGCGGTTTTTTTACCGCTGGAAGCGAACGGTAGTTAATCAGAGGAAGCTTTTGAACGATACGCAAATTTTAATAGTTGATATCCTGACACGAATGCGGTACGATTTGTTTAAAAAAGCAAGAGCCTTGCTTGGTAATAACAACGTATGGGCCTTTGATGGACGGATAAATGCCAAAATTAATAATAAAAAGGTTGAAATAAGATCTGAAGGTGATTTAACGAATGGTAATGTTGTCTGATTCTGATTATGAACAATTGTACGTACACTGTTTTCTTTATGTTTTATGAACATGTGGCGGTTGAAATGAATTTCAGAATATTGTTGGAAATTTATAATTAATTGGGGCGGGGCGAAAATGATACTGTATTGTCGCGGGATATATATTCATATACTTCTACCCCAAATTCCATTTGTGTTTATATTCATATTTTTGGTTGTAAAATATTTTTTTTGTGTTGTCTAGCAGCTTTTTTTTTCATATTTCACGTTAAGTGGGGCGTTTATCCATAGACCAGTTACATACAAAACTTTTGTAGGCACCCCCACGTCATATCATAAATTTAGCCTTCTCGGTTCATTTGCATTTCCAAATGTATATAATGACTGGACTATTAATAGTCATTCGAAGATAATTGAAAAACTTCGCGTCATCATTTAGATTTATTGGTTGGATCAAAATAAGACAATTTTTTGTTTGCCTCTTCTTTCTTCGCCGGTATAACAACAGAGCAAGAAATTGTTGACGGTCCATTTTACAAGTTGTACAGTGTCGACTAAACACAACTGTCAATTTCGCAGTTGAAAGTCGGCGCCGGCGGTCAAGCCGCCAAATGTGTAAACCCACGAATTTTTTTGAGCGGCAACGACACATTTGCCGCGGCGGCAAAAACCGCCCAATGTGTAACCGGCGTTACAGTTGGCCCTGGCCGCTGACGTAGCATCTTACTTGGAGCCGTGTGACTACCACAGTTGGCCCCCGCCGCTAGCGTGGTAGACACTAACCCGAGATACGATTATTACAGTTGGCCCCCGCCGCTAGCGTAATATATTGTTGAGGGCCTGGCGGTAGTTACAGTTGGCCCCCGCCGCTAGCGTAACAAGTTTAGATACCGTCCGTAGAATTTCCGTTTGTTATTGACATTATTTTTTTATGCAACACATGTTTATTTTCTTATGTACAGGTTATTGAATATATTTACTTTTTTTCGTTTACCAAGTAATTTTGTTTTGTGTTAAGGAACCCAAAGTCATAAAAAGCTACCTTCTACAGGGAGAAATATCTTAGCATATTTTATTGTGTAACCGGAGCTCCGATCAGACGAAGCTCGTTACAGGTATCGCAAAGGATTTGACACATATATACAGCTCTAATACCGAGAACGGATAGTCGAAATTAACTTGTAATTCATTCAACATGGACAAGGAACGTGCTAAAAAGTTATTACACGTCCGTGAAGAATTGCGTAATAAGCTTAAATTGTTAAAAGCTGAAATTGCAGCATCCAGGCAAAGTGCCGAGACAGCGTATACACCAATAACTGAACCTTTGAAAGCTATTGCAGATCGGTTACAAACGGTTCAAATCATGCCAAAACTGGAGCAATCATACGGAGAAGATGAGTCATTTACGAATTCTAAAAAAGAAGGAAAACATCTAAATATGAATCAGATGAAGCAGATGAGACATTCATACCGCATGATAAACCAAAGCAAAAATTCTCCAAATTTCAATCACTAACTGATACTTCAACCCCAATACAATCGCGACGAAAGAAGACACCTAAATTTCTGAAACTTGAAGAAATTGAAACTCTGTCAACTGCAACTGAAATGGAGGCGCAGCAAATGGATGTGTCCTCTGATAATGACATAGAAGAAGTTGAAGATGGCAGCAGCTTCGATTTAGATAAATTAAGACATAATGTTTCACAACGTCTTCAAGAAACCAAGAAAAGGTTATCCGAAAATATGCAACAACCACAGGTACAAGCAGTCTTAGCACAATTTCATCGATTACTTCGCGCTTACATTGAAGAGTATAATACGGATGTTGAGGATATATTCGACAAAAAGTATGGAGTACGAGAAGTTAAAGGTGATCTTTTCATAGGAAATAGCAAAGTTGATTTTGTTGGTCCTAACCTAAGCGTTGCCGGTTTTGAATACAATGGAACTCCAGGATTATATGGATTAGTATTTAAGAATAAGCCATGAAAGTTTACACCTCAAGATCTTCGTGAGTGCAGAGATCTATTGAGACGAACAAATGCTGCTAGACTGCAATATAATCCGCAATTACGAATATCTGCCAACAAAGGGTACAAGTACATGAATATTATCAAACCTACATTAGCAAGTAGAGTGCCGAATGTATGGTGGACCAAATCATGGAAAACTGGTTTGAGATATATTCAGAAACAGTTCAAACCAAATACAAAGGTGCAATTGCAATATTGGGACAATCCGAACGAACTTGTCAATCGGTTACGTCTTCTACTAGCTTCTGAATCAGCTGGTCACAACGGGCATAATAATGAGATTATTTCAATTATTGAAGAATTAAAAGAAGCGAACATCATATATTGAGTATACAGCATTCATTTATAAAGCTACACACAATCCAGATAACTTCATTCGTTCCATTTTTGTTCTATCACATCAATTAACATGACCATTGATCGTTTGGGAAGACATTTGATTCATAAGAAATACATTGCAAAACACAGAGCTTTACGTGTTGAACAAAAAAGTAATTACGTTATTATATTTTTTGGAGATGGCACGCTTTCATCCACAGACAATTTAATAATTAACAACAAGGGCTCCAAGGATCTCTATCGAAATCGTGTTTACCAAGGAACTATAAAACTTGTGAACGTTCCTCCAAGCATGACACTCATCATCAACGGTGCTGTCGTTGTAGATCTTATTGGATATAAAATTAAGCCTGGTGACTCGTTTTCCGTGAGCTATATTTCAAAACGTACAAGACCTAAAGAATCCTACTTTGTTGAAATATTACTATCTAATGATGAGTTCAGATAAAAGGTATTTGATCGATGAAATTCACGCTCCTGTACGAAGAAATTTTCCAGGGCGAAAAGTTATTATCAAAGGATTAAAGGATCTCTTTCAAGCGGACTTGGTCGAAATGATTCTATATTCAACAGAAAACAAAGGATATAAGTATATATTAGTGGTTATTAACACATTTTCCAAATATGCGTGGTCTAAACTGTTAAAGACCAAAACTGGTTACGAAGTTTCAGAACAGATGAACAACATATTTCTCGAAAAGAGACAGAATATACCGAAGAATCTTCAAACCGATATGGGGAAAAAATTCTACAATGCATCATTCCAAAACTTAATGAAACGTTACGGAATAAACCATTACAGCACATACTCCAGTCTGAAAAGTTCAATCGTTGAAAGGTTGAATCGAACGTTGAAGGAAAAAATGTGGAAAGAGTTTTCCATGCAGGGGAATTAACGCTAGTTGAATTTACTACCGGACATAGTGAAAACCTATAACAATACTGTTCACAGTACAACTGGATTTAAACCAGTTAAAGTGAATCAGAAAAATGCTAAAACCATTCTTAAAAGTACATATAATTCCTTAAAAGTTATGGATCCTAAACATGAAAAGTTCAAGATTGGCGCCTACATTCGCATCAGTAAACATCGACAGGCCTTCACCAAAAACTATACACCAAACTGGTCTAATGAAGTTTTCACCATCTCTAGAATTCAAAATATATTTCCTCGAACTTACTTATTAAAAGATTCACAGGAAAAGAAATATTAGGATGTTTTTATGAATACGAATTGCATAAGGTTCAACATCCGAACGTTTTTTTGGTTATATAGAAGATTATTAAACGAAAAGGAAACAAAGTCCTCGTCAAATGGATGGGTCTCAGCGATGCACATAAATCCTGGATAGCGAAAAACCTATGTATTGTAAACGTTGATTGTTTTTTGGTCAAATTAATAAAACACTTTTTTTCATTCCGAACGTTTTTTATTTACTAGGTATTTATACAGCTGTATAAGAGATTAGTTATTTTCATACAACATCGTTACTAATTCATCTAACACTAAATTTGCCTCAGGGTTTAGAATTTTATAGCGTCCCCATGCCAATGTATTGCAATTGTCATTTGGAAGGTATCGTTTATCATCTTTCGCTGATAAAGCAATTTTGATCTTCAATTCAGTTGTCAACGTTGATATCAGCATTCATTTTTGATGTTTATGCTAGATTAACCTCTAAAGCATTGCTGCTCAGCATATTTTGTAAGTTTGGCTTTTTTTCCCTTGAGCTTTGTGTTAAGTTAAATGGTAAATTCGTGCTGTGTCCCGAATTGCCCTTTTGAGGGGAAAAGTGCCCATGCACATGAGTCCAAAAGGAGTCTGAAGAAGTCAAGAAATTTTACTAAGTGGTGTTACGTTTACCGATGTGCGCAACGTTACAAGAAGGTATTAACAAGGAGAAGAATAACGAAGGCTACGTTTTCGACGAGATGGCTTTAAAAGCTAGTTCAGAATACACAAAGAAGAAATCAATTGAAAGGTTTGAAGATTGAGAATTCAAATCTCTGAAAGTTGCCGATTATGCTATTATGTCGATGATAAGAGGAATACATACAAAATGAAAGCAGCCCGCCGATATTACGTTATTGTTCTGCTTGACTGTTTCAACTGTATGAATGCCAACCTCATCAACAACAACCCGAACTGTTTAAGTGATTTTACCATGCTTCTCGTTTTATGCTTTTAGTTGTTAGTGTTTTTCAATATACACACATTTTTTAATAACTAGTTTATTATTATCAACATACCAGCAAATCATAAGTGTTCTTTAAAAACAGCGTATTTTGAAACTGAAATAATGTTTGCCTACTATGTGAACTCACATAGCAAAAATTATTTCAGTTTTAGCAACCGCTGTTTTTAAGAACACAAATAAAATCTTATTTCAAGTTTATAGCAATGGCGGGAATGCTACTAGTGGCGCCGCGGTTATTGTGCGTGGGGGGAACTAGAAACACTGTCAACAAAAAAGGGCCAAGTACGCCATCTATATTTTATCTATGGTTACATACAACAGCCCCTTCATCCAGATGGTTGCAAGAAACTTCAAAGGGGTTGAACCGGAAGTGGGTGGGGGTAAACCGGAAGTAAGTGCATTTCACCCCTCCCGGGAGGGGGTTGGGGGGGGGATATTAATGAAACAAACTCACTCTCATAATTTTTATTGCTAAATTTTTTTTTAACAAAGCGCGTCTTAGTTATTTGCTAATGCATCACAATATATTTTAAGTGAAGAGACATTATTGACCGCGCAAATGCACAAACCCTTATTATGAAATGAACACATTGGAACTTGTATCTCAATTCGACGACTATTTGAATTATCCAAAATTTCCTATAGGTTTATTTGAAACAAATTGCTGTATGTACTTGGATTTCTCTTCTCCCCGCAAGTAAATTTTTTCATATTTCTTGGACAGTTCACTAATTATGTGATGTATTTTACTGGATGGAATATATCCTGCAGTCCAATTGATGCAATGGAAAAATTCTGTTAACCATTCTGCGGTCTGTTGATCCCTCCAAGATAGTAACTTTAATGGTGCGGGGGGTTCGAATACGAAGTGGCTCGTCTTCCAATCTTAACTAACTGCGGCTAATTCCTTTGGTGCAAAGATTACACCTATCCGAAAACCTTGCACGTCGGCGATTACGTACTTCATCGTAACAACTTCCGATCCTCACTAAGTAATTTTATAATTGTTATTTCCTTATATGAACAGACGCGCTAGACCACTTGTGTCACAATTTTACTAATTGTATTATATTGGAATGTGCGATGATGAAGAATTAGACAATACGCTGATGTGTCTTTTGGAACATTTTCGCTTGTGGTAAATTCAATACTTATTTCCACACCACCCTTATGAAGAGCATCCTTTTGATGTGAACAATCGATCCCTACTAATGGTGCGTTCTCTTTGAACATGGGAAGTTTAAACACTGGTTCACTATCTACTATCCCGTAATATATTTCTTGAAAACGGGAATACATTTCATATAATATTGCGTAACGATTATTTTTAAAATCGATATTTAAGTTATCATATGGGAATCGTTCTCCATTTAAAAATACGGTTAAATTTGTTAAGTTTATGTTATCAAATTTGCTCATATTGGTTTTCAATTGCAGTTTTCGATCGGTTTGAAAACCAATGATGATAAATTTAGTAGTTTCAGTTTGTGAAGCAGTTTTAACGGACCATGAATATTTGGTTGTTTTTGGAAGAGGATATTTTTTGGATATTCATGCATTTCCCAACTTCTAAAAGGTAATTCAATTTCCGTATTTCTTTTCATTATGTTCCCTAAACGTATTGACATTCCTAAACCAGCATTAACGTGTGGAACTCGCCACACTACATTTTCCATTGTTATGCGCACCTTCTCATACTGATTTATGGTGGGTACAACACTTGCTACTATTGCATCATTATCATCGTTACAACTAATTAATACTAGTTCCTGTCTTGCATTCACCTTGTCATCCTGTCTTGCAGTCACCTTTTTATAATCTTCTGCAAAGCCTAGCAACGATTTTAACGGTACGCAAACACTAAAATTTCCCATGCTGTCCACACTTTCGCAGTATCAGCGTTATCCACATTCCAACCGGCATTTTTCAATCTCACTAAATCATTTGGTGTGTGCGAAAAGTATCCCTTCATTATGGAGGAAAGCCCATATCGTACAGAATCTACTTGCACTCCGTTTAAAATGTATCGAATGTCGCTAAAGAGAAAAGCGATTGGATTGCATATGAATTTACTTGCTTTAGGGACGCCTTCAATGGTTCCATCTACTTCTTTTGTTGCTTTTTGCACGGCTCCTTCATCGTTTATTAAATTTATACGTCCTTCTACATATAAATAACATTCTCCGGGCAGTGTAAAACTATCAACTTCTGGAATGGTGATTCTTACTTCATCGGAATTATTAAAACTCTGGGATCCAAACGGTTGATGTGAATGGTATTCATAACTAACTATGGAATTATCCATTCTAACTTTATCCGTAACACTTAAGATATCCATTACTTAACGGACTCTATATGATAATGTCTGAAGAAATTTCTTATTGACAACTGTTAATCTCTTCACAGCTCTGCTACTACTGTTCCTTCTATTCGCTAAGGCTTCACATTTATATTTGCTATCATATTTACAATTTATTATTTGGGGTATAATGAGACCCTTCCTCTCTTTTATCCTTTAACTTCCTGCAGATGTATCCGAATTGTTATTTCTTCTTTTTCGCCAAACTTTACAACCCTTCCGTGTTGATCTAAAACCTTCACGGATAAACTTGTGATATCTTTGATCAGTACCGGTAAATAGATCGGTGGTTGTGAACTTTCTACTATTTTAAATCTGGCTGGAACGATTGGAAAAAATGGTGCAACACGTGGACCTGCTGTCCGTTGTTGTAAGAGCCGCTGACCAAATTACAATAAATCTGTAGAGCGTTTACGGGGTTAATATTTACTCTATTTTCACTGATTCAATTCACATTCTTTACAAGTTTCCTCCGTGTAAATCCTAACAATGTACCGATCGATCGCTGTTCGTCAAAGTGGATATCCTCGGCGCATTTAATGCTAACCGTTTGAGTATTAGGATTTCCGCGAATTTGCATCTTAACTGATTTATTCTTCAGTTCACTTGTGATGTGATCTGCGAGGTCATCTACATCATATGCTCCAGTGGGAATTTCAATTCTCTCTTTCTTATCACCATAATACAACAAATTATTGTCTACGGTCACATTCGCAATTGAATTATACGCATCAAAATTCAAGTGTTAACTCAATCTACATCCTCTTTCAAATTTATTGCAGGATAAAAATTGCAGCCTAATTCGGAACTTGGACCAGTTAAAGTGAACGTATAAGAGTGTGACCCCATGTTTAAAACTCACCAACAAATCTACTACAATGTTTACATCATTTTGATTTATGAAAAACTGTAAACATAAATGTCCGCAATTATATGTGTTAATTTTCTGATAGCGGTCATAGTTATAATAAATTGTTCCTCCATCTCGCCACAACAGATAATGTTGAACTGCCACTGGAGGTTGTAGATCACCGAAACTATCAAAATATGAGATTTGATCACCATCTTTCACGTAACTCGTCCAATGAGTTCCTTCACCATCATCATCATCCAAATTAATTATACCGCTTTCAGCATTACGAATCCGTTTCGGTAACTTATCTTTCATAAAAATACCTCTAAAATTTGGTATTTTTAACTTTTTAACATATTTCAGTAACTGAATGTTAGTCAGCGGTTGATGAGAATGGGATCTAATCAGTTTTTCAAATGGATGGTAAATATAAGCCACTTCCAGCCTTATACGGTTTCAAATAATAACCGCTACCCGAAATTTGTTGTGCCTCCAGAGCGCGATTATGTCTTTTAGCCCCTTCAATCTGTTCCCGAGCCACTTTCGCTTGATTAACAGTCTTTGCTATTGCTGCTGCTCCACTACCTAATGAACCTAATGCTCCCAAAGCTGCGAACAGTGGTATTAAGGAGAAAAACCCACCGGTTTTTGGAATGGGTAATATTCGACGTCGCGGGGAAGCAATGTTTTTCTTCCTTAGTTTTGCATATGCGATGTTTACATTTGATAATAAACTTCTGTTCTTACTACCGCGGGATATAGCGTTTCTAGCTACCTTCATTGGTTGCGTGAAACTTAGCGCACCTCCTCTTATTTTTCTCTTGTTTAGCCCTTTTCTCCTCTTGGAAGTGCCCATTCCCAATTTTGTTTTTCCTTTCATTATTGCTGCAACGGTGGACGCCGCTATCTTTTCTCCAAATCTTGCGTCTTTACTTTTTATCCGTTCAACTGCTCTCTCATACAATTAATGATCAGCTTTGTGTCGATGGCTTAAATTATCACTTTGAGAGTATGCGATATCGTGCTCCTTATACGCTTCGTCTAACGTATTCACACCTGTATGACATTTCTCTAATCTTTCTTGAAGCTTCGTTCCTGGTCCGCAAAAATTATAACCTGGTATGTGCAGTTCGAATGGAAGCTTATTAATTAACTTATTGATCAATCCTTGACCTACTCTATTCCTCTCCGACAATGAATAATCAGTTTTGCCCCCGAACCGTACATTTAATACTACAGATGTCTCACGATGGGTTTATGTGAACTGTGACATTCTTCACGATATTCCCTATATAAATGATAAAACATGTCCCCAAGATCTTTTGCTCAGTGAGCTTCAGACACATTTTTTTTTTAATTTTCCCACTATTACTGATTTCTTATATAACTAACATATGATTGCTGTTCAAAGGTTTCAACGTTTTGTATCCCCCCTTTTTCATTTCAATTCACGACATATTTAAAAGATTTATGTTGCTCAATAAATTACGCATTATGTTTCCACGATGACTTTATTATCAATACTTCATTAATACATGGACTTACAAGTACACCACATTACAGATACAATGCGTTATTGTTTTTGTTTAAGGTAAGAACATTTGACGTATTTCACAATCAAACTTGATCTTCTCAAATCCAAGAGTGATGAATTCTTTCATGGTACAAAATTGTTCCGAAAGTTCACCATTCATTGTTACCAATAAATTGGTCATTATATCGCCATCCATGGAAGCGGTTCTACTCAAAATCTGATTATAATAACTGCCCATGTTTAGCGCTTTTAAGTATGCCAAACGAGTACGAATTATTTCCTTATGTTGCCACATTTCCTTCAGTCCATCCAATGATAAATACAACCATTCTTCCCCACGATGAATTGTCAACGCTTTTATATAGTGCTCTATCCATTCGCAGGCCAAATTAACCCAAATTTTGCATTGCCGGACACACTTCTTGAGTTTGCATATTCATTAAATATTGTGTAATTATTTGTTCATGTTTCACAAATTCGTTCCACTGTTCTCCCGTAAAGGATACGTTTTGTCTTCCCCTTCCAAATATCCGCACTGCTGGATCTAAAGCCGATTCCATTTTAAAACCTACAGCTAAAAATCTCGTGTTACTCTTGTTCAAAGAGTACACGTGTTGGCAAAGAAACGGTTTTGGGATTTTTGGATTGTGCTCGTTTAGGTCATATACGGTCACTTCTTGCATCATGTTTTACATACCAGATCCATCAGTGCTAGGTGTTGGTTGCACTTTCACATCATTCACGTTGTTAGATATTTGTGATGTAGCTATGCTAAGATCTAATGGGCTACTTGTTCCCTTTGTGATCCGTTAAACATTGGTAATAATTTCGTTGGTTGCGCATGTGCACTACGTTTTCTCCTTATCTTCTTTGGAGCATCAAGTACTCCACCACCCTGTCCTACAGCTTGTATTGGTGTTGTTGACACTAAAATATTCATTTCTATTGAAATTAGGTTTCTTCAAGCTCACCAACCTTACTTTTCCACTGCTCCACTATTTCACTGCTTCGCCGCTGCTGTTAACTGTGTACGTCACAACTCCCACACTACCTTTTATACGCAAACCATACCATCAGTTGGTAGCAGATCTGTCTTGACGTTAAATACTTTGAGATCAATGCCAAGGTTGAGGAGGAGCCGATTTGGGAACATCCTCATTTAACATTGACCTTGTTTTGACGACTACTCATTTTTCACATTTAGCCGATTCGGAAGCCTCCTCTATGACCTTGAATACTTTGAGATCAAGGCCAAGATTGAGGAAGAGCCGATTTGGGAATATCCTCATTTTTAACATTGACATTGATTTGAGGACTACTCATTTTTAACAGCTAGCCGATTCGGGAACCTCCTCCATGACCTTGACCTTGAATACCTTGAGTACAAGGTCATAGAGGAGGTTCCCGAATCGGCTTGCTACCTCTACTCCAGTGTGATAGTAGACCAGGCAATAGAGATTTCCGCGTGACAAAAATAGTATCAGAAAGCCGACGGTCTCAGGTCACGTGGAACAGTACATAGATGAATTGTGATGTTTTCGACACGCAAATATCATTACTTAATTCGGTATAAACAAAAAACCTCAAAAAATCGTGTTTGTTTTTCGCTTTTTGCTTGTGAAACGTGAACCGATGGAGGAATCTTGATGCTTTCACGAATTGTAGAGACGAAAAAAATGAGCCCTACACTGACTCGATCGGATTATGACTTACGGAGAAAATTCGGTAAACCCGGATTCGAATCCCGGCTCGGGCTAAAATCGACTGTCCTGGTATTTTAGGCAGGGAACAAATATCTTTGCATGCCGTCTTTCATCGGATGAGGAAGCAAGGCCGGTGGTCCCGTGTGCTGTCATGATGCGACGTGCACGTTAAAGGACTTTTACTGGAGCTTGGAATTCTTTCAGTTAGACAAAATTCCTGGGTGTGTGTAGCCTGCCCTCAGCGTCGGTGATTGGCCTAAGTTGCGGAAATAGACCGACGTAAAATAAACAAGTCAAAAAAAGACGTGCGTTTTTTCAAAAATTCATAGCTACGCCATTTTCAAAGTTTTAGCGCAGGATTTTCGCGAGAAAGTAACGATTGATCGGTACTTTGAGCGTGCACAACCCAGACATTGTCCGATGATTAGTTTTTGCACAATTGCGAATTGAATTTTTTATGCAATATCTTTCGGCGAGCCTGGATGCGTCGGAGGTGGTCCGATTTTAATTTGATTTAATTTAATGTAAACTAATTTCGAAAGTATAAGTATTGTCAATTCTGATTTTGTGTTAAAATGTTGCGAAATAGGTGAAAAATACTTGCAGACATGACCGAAAACGGCCGCGCGCTCCAAGGCGGTTGAGTAGTGGGGGTACCCGGCCGACACGGGGAAGCGCCTATTTATACCAAGGCGCTTGTATTAGTATATATACGCGCTTCCCCGCGTCGGCCGCCTACAAAGATAGAAAAGATTTCTTGTTTTTAAGAAATATATTCGTTTGAATTTATTCTGTTGGGTCAAAACATATTTCTTTGACGCCAACAATACTTACTTCATTTAATACCCTAGTTTATTTGCTTGTAGAATTAATTTATTTGAAATATTTATTGAAGTGAAATAAATATATTTGGATACAAACAAAAATTACTTTCCTTTAAAATAATATATTTGTTTTGATTTAAAAAAAATCATTTTTTTAAACCAAAGAAATCTAATTTTGATTCAAACATATAAATTTATATATAAGGACAGATTTATTTCGTGTAAACTAATATTTTTTCTTTGGCTTAAAAATCGGTTCACTTCCACCAAAGAAATCATATTTTGATTCAAATAACTATAGTTGTACACAAGAAGAGATTTATTTCCTTTTAAGTAATATTTTTGCTTTGACTTAAAAATAGGTTTACTTCCGCCAAAGAAATCATATTCTGATTCAAATAATTATAATTTTAGCGTGAATTTTTCATCCAACTGTATTGTTAGATGGCGCTGTAAACTCTGTCCTCGTACTTCGGCCATACCGTCAGTATAAAGGCCGTGTGATCGACAGTATAGACATAGAGTCACATAGAGTACAGTGCCTGCAGGCTCAAGTTCCGATTCCAAATCAGCGTACACTTTACTAACCTAACACTTTACTAACCTAACCTTGACTACATGTAGGGCTGGGAAGATCAACCAGTGGCCGAGGATGTGCGACAACCCAAAAAAGAGGTGACACGTGGCGACTCTACTGTACCCTCCGAAAAATTCTTGTCTATAATAGTTCCACATTAATTCGCTCAACAAATTAATAATTTCTATAATCAAAGAACCATTTTTTGCAAACTTAAAATATCGCAATTTAACTCAACCAACAAGTTCGTTAATTTAAAAAAATATAATTCTTTCACTCAACACAATCATAGTTATTTGAAGTAAATAAATCTCGTTCCTTATAATATACAAATTGTAAATTTTAACTGGAAACGTAAGTTGTTTGACACAAACGTTCTTTCTACCAAACAAATATTTCAAACGAATGCGTTTTTATCCGCAAATAAATATTTCTTTGCCTCTATTGAGTCTTTGAGTCAATGCATATTTATTTGAATTAAACAAAAATTTCTATCTGTGTACCCTCAAACACGCCGCACTCGGCGAGTGCCACCTGAAAATTATAAGTCGAACACGCAAAACTGGCCCGGAGCAAGCCAGTGCAGAAAAAGTGCAGTAAGGCGAAAACGCTATCAATTTCATTCAACCTCTAATCAGCCAATCAGGAGCACACAATCCGTTGCCTACATGTAAGCCAGCTTTACTCCTCCGTTTCCCTGGGCTTAACTTAAATCGTTCTTAAACATATAGCGTTTTCTTTTGGTAAAACTCGGGTGCACAATTTTGTGTTCTGTTGGATGCACTCACAGAGTGTTTCATTTTCTGTTGAAAACTCGGTGCAGTAGAATCTGCACTCAGTGCACATTTTTCTCAACGAGTTCAGAGAGCTCGTGCTCGCGAGTGCAATATGGCTCCAATGCTTGTTCTGTTGGGATCGCACTCGCTTGCCCTACACTCATGAAAAATTGCACCAGTGCGCTCCAATTAGTGCGCATGAGTTTTACCAAATGTTACGCTAATAACGGTAAATCATTAGATAATAGTTAGGTGACGGATTGATGACGATGCAAATAAAGTCGATGACATAAGTACGTTCCCATACTTAGGTATGCTTAAAGGATACGGTGCAAACGGGCATTAACTACGATTCTATTCTTCAGTAATGCAATCATACGGTGGAAACTGGCATAAATAAGTGTAGCATAAATTTAAGCTAGTCTTTCCGATTACGGGGAAGTGGTGCAATCGGGTATAAATGACTTACTAGGGGAAAGCGATATCGTATATAGTTGACATATGGCAGGTAATCAATAACTTTGATTCGAAAGTGTTCATGTCGATAGAGTAGAGTTCGCAACAGTCCGTACCAACGAGAAGTTCCGTATCACTGAAAAGATTTAATGAAGTCGGTTGCCCTCGTACCCGGGTACTCATAATCTAAAGAAAAATAAACAGACAATTAACAAAAATTTCTCCATCTCAGTAACGTAAGTTATGCTTACCACTTGCAACTCCGGAGTTGATGGCAATTTGTAAGCTGTTGAAGAAGGCTCCGGTATGTTCACCTTCTTCTCCTGTACCATATCAATGGTTCCATCTCCGGCGCCAATAATTAGATTGCCATTGGACAATAGTAAGATCGACCGTACACCTATAAATAGACAACGTGCTTATTTACCCCAGTCAATAAAGATAAAAAATGTCGGTTTTAGTTTTATTTTTGTTGCCGCAATGAAACCCCTCATTTTGAACCCCCGACAAACCCTGACCGTTCTAACGACAGTCTCATGGGTCAAATTCGACGAACCAACTAAATGAAATTACGTTTTGTTACAATTTGAGCGGTTTTAGTTTTAATTTACCAAGAATGCAAATAGACAAGTCTTTCTAGATTTTTGATATACGTTGCATTTGGAATATTAATTGCAGTCGATGAAACTGATACCAATCGGTAGCTTATGGTATCAGTAGTACCATATTAAAATCAATAAAGTCAAATCCGTTGGATATAAGGTGCCACGATATCGAAAAAAGTATTCAAAAAAGGAATTAAAAAACATCAGGTGAAAACTATAAGAACAAAACAAAAACCGACCATCAGTATAAATTAGTTATAAATAAAAATACAATTATCAACTGCAATGAGGTACCTACAGTTACACCGTGCCCATGATAGACAATAGTAAACGCTGATATTGCATATTTAGTGTATATAAGCATCGCTTTGTTAATTGTAATCTCAGTTCAGTCCATAACAAACACACGCATATAATCTGTATTGTCACTGCAGACTATAAATATATTCTTCGTTCCGAGTCTCCGTGCCCATTGATAAGCTGGAAGCTGCCCGGAACCCAAAACTGTGGCCTGACAGAGCTGGAATCAATTGTTTTTTTTTTGGAAAGTTCCAGCGAAACAACCCAAAACTTGAATGTATTGCATATTAACATACAGAGCATCTCAAACAAGCTTAATGACCTTGCACTTTTCACAAACAAATGCAGGGTTGAATTTATCTGTGTAAATGAACATTGGTTGAGATCTGAGGAAATTGTCAATATCAAAATTCCACACTATAACCTAGCAAATTATTTTTGTAGGTCTCAAAAAAGGCATGGCGGCGTATGCATTTATAGCAGAGAAGATGTTGACTTTACAACAATTTATTTAAATGACATCTCGGTAGAGTTGGATGTAGAGGTGACTGGTATTAGGTGTAATAATTTTATAATATTATCTATTTATTGATCACCATCGGGAAATTTTAAATACTTTATTGATAAACTATCAGATATATGATATAGGTATTACGCGCAGTATAAATTAATTGTAAGTGGGGATTTCAATGTAAAATTTAATACCAATGATCCAATGGCTAAGCTATTATGTAATACCTTCAAAACTTATGGAATTCTCCCAACAAACCATCACAGTACAAGAGCAACTGCATGCCTAGATAATATTTTTATTTCCACCTCTGTTGTTCTGGCAAGTATACAGGTTATCGATACGTTATCATCAGACCATTCTGGCCTTGTTGCTCGTGTACAATGTACATCCAAAAAAATAAATGGAAAAAGAATCTCGTATAGACCTTTGACTGACAGTGGGCTGTTTATGTTGTATAACAACCTGGAAAATGTAGATTGGTTATTCGCTAGTGACTGCTCCCTTAATCTAGATCAGAGAGTAGCAAAGTTCATTGGTATAGTGTCCCAGGGTTTTGGGTGTTGTTTTCTCATAAAAACAAGAAAGATTTATGCAAATAAACCGTTAGTAAATTGGTACAATGATGATTTGTACGCATCCAGAGAACACATGAGATTTCTAAACACCTTACATCGACGTTATCTGGGGCTAGTACCGGCAGATCTACTGAAATCAGTTAAAAAAGAGTATAGAGCAAAACTTGTCACAGCTAAAATATCTGCAATGGATAGCTACATAGAGTCGAGTAACAACAAGCGCTACAGTATATGGAACCTTATAAAGCATAATCTACCCCAGAAAAATACAAATACGCAATCAACACCAACTGCTGAAGATTTTAATCAATTTTTCTTTAAAATTCCACACGAAATAATTAGTAATCTAGAGAAATCTGACATAAATCCGTTGCACTATATGAACAGTAACACCACTGATGAACAAAGTTTTGATACTGTTTCATTCAATGAAATGAGAGATGGAATTGATTCACTAAAAAACACATCTGCCAAAGACTGCCACGATATAATCGTAAAAATGGTGAAAACTTTAAAGAATATTATTGTTTATCCACTGACACACCTTTTTAATGTTTGCATAGAACAGAGCTATTTTCCTAAGCTATTAAAAATTTCAATAGTAATACCCACTCATTAAAAAAAATGCTACCGATAACTGTAATAATTATAGACCTATATCGTTAACACCAATAATATCCAAACTGTTTGAAAAAATATTGAAAAGACAAATCTATAATCATTTCGAAAACAACATCCTTTACAGTGAGTCACAGTATGGATTTAGAAGTGGCAAATCCACCATTATGGCAATAGAAGTTCTTGTGACACAGATTGTGCAGAATTTTGAGATTGGACATCATACAGTAGCTACGTTTTACGACCTTACAAAGGCTTTTGATTGTGTGTCGCATGAGCTACTGATTGCTAAATTACACAAGTACAAGTTTTCCAAAGCTAGCGTTCAGTTCCTCAAAACTTATCTAACGGATCGTTATCAACACGTTAAATTTAACGATAAAATTTCAACAAATCAGCTTTGTACAAGTGGCGTTCCTCAGGGTTCGGTGCTGGGTCCGATACTTTTCCTGTTGTATCTTAATGATCTTGCTAATGCTAGTTTATATTCTAAAGTGATTCTCTTTGCGGACGATAGAATCATGATTCGGGACAATGAGAAGTATACTGACTTGATTGATGGTTTAGACGAGTGTGACGAGAAAATTAAGGATTGGTTTCTTTCGAATAAATTACTTATTAATAACGACAAGTGTACATCTCTGTTGTTCACATTACGTCATGATCCCTTAATATCAGATGGAGATGTCGAGAGCGTGCAGTTTTTGGGTGTAACACTGGATACCACATTGAGATGGGAAAGTCACGTCGACTATGTTGCCAATGAATTGGCCAAAGTTATTTTCTTTTTAAGGACGCTAAGTCGAACATTATCACCTAAGGGGGGGGGGGGCACCTAAGAACTGCATAGTTTGCTCTCTTCCATTCAGTCATGTCGTACGCTTTATTTAATTGGGGACATTCAGGTTCTAGTTCAAAAATATTTGCATTGCAACGCCGGTATCTCAGAGCGATATGCGGTGCAGGCTATAGAGATGATTGCAGAAAACTCTTCATTAAACTAAACGTGCCAACTCTACCAAGTATGTATATTCTACAATGCATTATGTACGCTAAAGTGAACTCATTATCCTTTACTACACCAAATATGGTTCACCAGCATAATACCCGAACAAATCAGCTGTATCGCCAACCTTTCTTGACTCCAACAATGTCGAATTGGGTCTAACTATTGGGCCTTGAAGTTTTTTAACGCCCTTCCGGCAAATATAAAGTGCTGCTCTCCGAAGCAACTTAAAAATTGCATGAAGCAGTACATGATAAATAAATGCTTCTACAATTATGATGAGTTCTTAACAAACAACTTCCAGGGTTTACTTGTTGGTTGATTTATTTTGTTGATTTATGTTACATATTTTGTATATATTTTTTTTGACCTGTGTAAACATTTCTTTGTATTAGTAGCACCAATAAATATTATTATTATTATAATTATTATTATAATTAGAACTCCGCGTATATTATACCTACAGTGTATTTTTATTATACGTGAAATAAATTCGCTTTTTAAAAAACGTGCTTTTCATCCAAAAACGATAATTCTACTTGTCAAAGGAGTTAAAATTCGTGTGGAATAAAAGCATTAAACATAGTACAAAATGAGACAATTGTCCTCGGAACAATGAGTAGTCAATAACAGCAGCAATTTTGGTACTTAAGACGATTAAAACCAACACAACTAGACGAAACGCAGGAACGAAAATTTGAAATCTGAATTTAAACAATTGAACAAAGCACTACAGAGAATGTAAAATAGAGAAAAGGGGCTGTGTTTTAAGTTGGAGTTTGTGTGTATGTGTGTGTATGTGTATATGTGTGTGTGTGTATGAGTGTATGTGTGTATGTGTGTATGTGTGTATGTGTGTATGTGTGTATGTGTGTATGTGTGTATGTGTGTATGTGTGTATGTGTGTATGTGTGTATGTGTATATGTGTGTATGTGTGTATGTGTGTATGTGTGTATGTGTGTATGTGTGTATGTGTGTATGTGTGTATGTGTGTATGTGTGTATGTGTGTATGTGTGTATGTGTGTATGTGTGTATGTGTGTATGTGTGTATGTGTGTATCTGTGTATGTGTGTATGTGTGTATGTATGTGTGTATGTGTGTATGTGTGTATGTGTGTATGTGTGTATGTGTGTATGTGTGAATGTGTGTATGTGTGTAAGTGTGTATGTGTGTATGTGTGTATGTGTGTATGTGTGTATGTGTGTATGTGTGTGTGTGTATGTGTGTATGTGTGTATGTGTATATGTGTATATGTGTATATGTGTGTATGTGTGTATATGTGTGTGTATGTGTGTATATGTGTGTGTATGTGCGTGTGTATGTGCGTGTGTATATGTGTGTGTATGTGCGTGTGTATGTGCGTGTGTATGTGCGTGCGTATGTGCGTGTGTATGTGCGTGCGTATGTGCGTGCGTATGTGCGTGCGTATGTGCGTGTGTATGTTCGTGCGTATGTGCGTGCGTATGTGCGTGTGTATGTGCGTGCGTATGTGCGTGCGTATATGCGTGCGTATGTGCGTGCGTATGTGCGTGCGTATGTGCGTGCGTATGTGCGTGCGTATGTGCGTGCGTATGTGCGTGCGTATGTGCGTGCGTATGTGCGTGCGTATGTACGTGCGTATGTACGTGCGTATGTGCGTGCGTATGTGCGTGCGTGTGTGCGTGCGTATGAGCGTGCGTGTGTGCGTGCGTGCGTACGTCCGTGCGTGCGTGCGTGCGTATGTATGTGCGTATGTATGTGCGTGCGTATGTATGTGCGTGCGTATGTATGTGCGTGCGTATGTATGTGCGTGCGTATGTATGTGCGTGCGTATGTATGTGCGTGCGTATGTATGTGCGTGCGTATGTATATGCGTGCGTATGTATGTGCGTGCGTATGTATGTGCGTACGTATGTATGTGCGTATGTATGTGCGTATGCATGTGTGTATGTAACCCAATACAATGACGTAAAAATCTTGCCGCTGGAGTAACAACGCATTTTTGAAAATTTGCCGGTTAAGGGGTTAAACAATTATAATTCTTTCACTCACCACAATCATACGTATTTGAACTAAATAAACATCGTTCGTGATAATATACAAAATGTGAATTTAAATTGAAAACATAAGTTGTTTGACACAAATAAACGCCTTTCTACCAAGCAAATATTTCAAACAAATGCGTTTTTATCCGCAAATAAATATTTCTTTGCCCCTATTGAAACACCAGATTTCTTTGAGTCAATGCATATGTACTTAAATTAAAAAAATCTGATGTGGCCAGGCACATGACTTTATCATACTATATATAAAATTAATAGTTTAGCTGCATGAGATTCTATTTGATCGAGATCGGCTATGTCTGCACGAAAATAAAACTAGTAGAACTAGACAGATATGTCGATTAAAGTGCGTTCGGATATTGTACTCCGTTGCCACCGGGATAATACTCTTGTCAGTCTGGTAACTGCGTGAGATCGTCTCCGCTGCCTTAGCTTGCAAGGCCTGGTAATGGTGTGTCGTGTACAGTGTTCGCGCGTTGGGAGTCGTCATCGTTCAATCCGTCCGTATTTAAGGGTTCATACATGTTCCCACGAGTAGGGCAGAAAGGGGGGTCCGGCGGGGTAGTGCTCCCTTGCCCCGCTAAGACTGCGGCTAGGCTGAGGCGTGGCCTGGTGCCTCAGCTGCTTCGTTCTCGACCAACTCACGTGTCAGGTGTCGTCATCATTATTTTCGTCCGCGACATCACAGGGCTTGACAGAAAGGTCCAAATCAGCATCGGGGCATGTCCATGATTGCGCCAGGTCGACATCGGAGGTGTACAGGGAGGTGGTGTTAGGAAAGGAGTTTGCAAAGAGGGACCCTGTTAAAACGGTGTGCTTTAACAGACCCTCATTTCACCCTCCGAGACCCTCATTAGACCCGCCGAGACCCTCACTTGACCCTCCGAGACCCTCATTTGACCCTCCGAGACCCCCATTTGACCCTCCAAGACCCTCATTAGACCCTCCGAGACCCTCATTGGACCCTCCGAGACCCTCATTTGACTCTCGGAGACCCTCATTAGACCCTCCGAGACCCTCATTTGACCCTCCGAGACCCTCATTAGACCCTCAGAGACAGTCATTTGACCCCCCGAGACCCTCATTAGACCCTCCGAGACCCTCATTTGAACCTTCGAGACCCTCATTGATGCACAGATGCTATGTTTAACGTTATATGTGGACTCCCGGTTTTATATTAATACGAACGAAAAAAGGAATTGTCAAAACGATCGTTATTATACTTATTAATGCCATGTTTGTATTAGTATTATTTACATATTATAAAAAAGTATGACTCTTATTACAATTAATTCTTTACTACATTTCTTGGTGATTTAGTGAAACTCCGATAGATGGCGACATGAATGTTAAAATACTACGTCCTTTTCTACCGAATGTTATTTTTAACCTCATCATTGTAGCGCCTCCAATTATCATTTTAGTGCCTCCAGCTATCATCTTAGCGCCCTCAATTATCATTTTAGCGCCTCAACTAGCATTTTAGCGCTTCCATTTATCCTCTTAGCGCCTCCATTTATCCTCATAGCGCCTCCATTTAACGTCTTAGCGCCTCCATTTATCCTCTTAGCGCCTACAATAACCTCTTAGCGCCTCCAATTATCTTCTTAGCGCCTCCAATTATTATTTTAACGAGTCAAATTATCATCGTATCGTCTCCAATTATCTTCTTAGCGCCTCCTTATACCCTCTTAGCACCTTCATATACCCTTTTAGCGCCTCCATATACCCAATGGTATACCGGTCCTCTTTAGGATACCATCTTCTTATTTTAAACGAACATCAGCGTTGTCAGGTCTATCGACCCCTCGATATCCCGATAAACTCCCCTATCTTTTGGATTTTATATTTTGCCAGTAGAGCCCTAACTTATAGACTACCGGGTATTATTATGTATCACTCTAGTAGCCCCTCAAGATGTCGCTAAAACCGGAAGTCCCAACCCAACCCAACCTACAATCGGAGAAGAAGACCAGGACAAAGCGATGGATAAGAGTAACAAACAAGAGCCCGATGGGTATCAACGGGTCACGTACAGAAAGAGGAGACAAAGTGATAAGAGCAAAACAACATCCTTTAAAAATGACCCTTAACGGAGCAAGAATGGGAAACAGGTACAGAGAGAGCAAGGAAACAATACGAATACTGCAAACAAACATGAACCACGCATCCGCAGCAACGACACTACTAAACGAAACCATCAGAACTAACGACATACACATTAGCATAATAACGGAACCACATGTGAGAAGCATTGATAAGAGCAGATGGTTCTACAGCCAGAACATGGACGCAGTAATCCGAAGAGACCATCATCAGACACCTTCAAGCAGTGGAAGTGGACCGAACTACGTCCATGGGCAATGGAGCAACATGATCATCATTGCATGCTACTGCTCTCCCAATAAAGATGACAAACACCTTGAAGAAACAATTAACGCAATTAGTACCGTTATTCAAAGAAACAAAAACAATAAAATAATCTTAGCGGGAGACTTTAATGCGAAGTCCGTCGCGTGGGGAAAGAATAAAGAAACAAACAGAGGAAAGATCATGGCTGACTATATCATGGCACAGGACATGTTTATAATAAATAAAATAGGAGTACCCACTTGGCAAAGGCAACAGCAATCAGCTATCCTCGATCTAGCGATACTAAACAATAAATTTAAGGGCGAGCAAGTGGAATGGAATGTGAGAGGCGAAGAAAATCTGAGCGACCACCACGACATTCTCATAACCATAAAAGAAGACATTAGGAACCAAATTAGAACACCGTACAGCGAAATGAGATGGAGAATCACAGACCAGAAACTCCAAAAAGGGCAAGAAATAATAAAATCAAATCTCGAGAAGATTCAAGTCCTGACAACAAAAAAACTTGCAAACATCTCAACGGATATATGCAACAAAATTTTTGGAAAGAAAAAACCAACGAAAACAAGAACAATGAAATTGTACTGGTGGAACACGGAAGTGGCAGATCTCAGAGAAAAATGCACCAAGATAACAAGAAGACAACACAAAATAGACCCACAAACCAACGGCAACATCCCTCAGGAAGAATACAAGGAAGCTGAAAAAGACTTAAAGAAAGCTATAAAAGAGGCAAAGAAGGATGCGTGGAATAGATTATTGCAGGAATTGAAGACACATGGGGAAATGCCTACAAAATCGCGTGCAAAAAGATGAAGACCTTCCCAAAAATAGCCCTTACAAAGGAAAAAGCAGACAAGGTGATCAAATAACTATTCCCGGACGCAGCAACGATTGAATGGGTGAAAGAAAATAGAAAAGACACGAAAAAAACATCAACCGATAACCATAGAAGAGATAGAGATAGTGGCAAGCGAACTGAGAGCGAAGAAGGCACCTGGTCCAGACGGAGTCCCCGCTGAAGTGGTGAAACTTTTGCTTCAACAGAGACCGGATCTCTTCACCAAGCTTTTCGACGGGATGATGAAGAGAGGAGAATTCCCGGGTCACTGGAAAACTGCAAAGCTGACTTTGATTGAAAAGCCTTAGCCAGACAACGATCCGAACACCGAAAAGAAGTATAGACCCATATGCTTGATCAATTCATGGGCGAAGGCATATGAGGCCATAATAAGGAATCGACTGGTTAAGGACCTTGAAGACCACAAGAAGTTATCAGAATATCAGTTTGGGTTTAGGAAGAAGAGGTCCACGATGGATACGATAGACAGGGTAAACGACTTGAGCAAGGAATGCGACAAGTACAATCGTGGAAGAAGAAAATACTACCTCCTAGTCACCATTGACGTGAAGAACGCCTTCAACACGATTAGGTGGGAGAAGGTGATAGAGGCTATGTACAGTAAGAATGTCCCAGAAAGCTATATAAGATGCACCAAACAATACCTAAAACAGAGAGAGATAACATACCAGGGAAATAAATATCAGATGAAGCAGGGAGTACCGCAGGGCTCGATTATGGGAGCAATGTTATGAATGTGGCCTATGACAATGTTTTCGAACTGCCTCATAAGAAAAACGTGCACATGATAGCCTACGCGGACGACCTGGCGGTAGTAGTGCAGGGATGGTCAGAGCAGCACATAGTCAAGGACACGAAAGACATTCTGAAGGATATAGAAGTGTGAAGTGTTCTAGACCCTTCTCAGAGAAGGGTCTAGAAATAGCGTACCACAAGACCGAAGCGGTAATTATTAAAGGGGGTAACACAATAAATAATCTCAATTTCAGGTTTGGGAAAGACGAAATCCGAACTCAACAATCACTGAAATACTTGGGAGTTGTCATAGACAGAAACCTTAGATACACTGCACACGTCCAGCACATCGAGGCAAAAACAATGAGGATCATCAACGCACTCAAGAGGATAATGCCAAAGATAGAGGGACCTCTGAGCAGCAAGAGAAAAATCATAGCAATAACAGCGGAGAGCGTAATGATGTACGCATGCACAACATGGCTGGGAGCTCTCAAGTATGACAAGTATCGAAAGAAGTTGGTGGGACTGCAGAAGAGAATAAATATTCTGACCACGAGTGCCTACAGATCTGGGTCTACTGCTGCGCTATCTGTTATCGCCGCGGCTATCCCCACGGACCTGCTAATCGAGGAGAGATATTGCTTAAGACAGAGGAAAACAGAAAAGAGGGGGGCACGACTCGAAACGATAGCCAGACCCTAACGGCCCAATGGACCAAAGCGTTGATACCAAACATAGCAAGATGGTACAACCGTAAGCATGGCGAGGTGAACTGTTGGCTCACGCAGTTTCTGACGGGCCACGGTTCATACGGAACATATCTTAAAAAAATATGTAGGCGGGAAAGTGAAAGATGCTCAAGATGCCTTGTAGAAGATAGCCCCAGACACGCTCTGTTTGAATGCCAGGACATACTCGAAAGAAAGCACTTGCTAGAACAACAACTATCAGAAGAGCCGACACCGACTAACATCATGGAAAAGATGCTAGAGAGCAGAGACGTGGAAAAAGATTGAGACATACATATCGGATGTGATGATGGAGAGAGAGAGGGAAGAGAAGAACAGTAGATAGGAAAGACGATAAAATAACTAGGACGAGCGATGATCAAAACCTCAAACGGTGGTTCCACTCGAGCCTGCACAGGTTCCTTCATGGAGGGGTTTTTAGTGGGTAAGACCTGACACTATTGGCCTATGACATCCTTGGCCAGTCTCTCTTTTAAGATTTTCCCCTGACAAAAAAAAAGGGTCTAATGAGAGTCGCGGAAGGTCTAATGAGAGTCTCGGAGGGTCAAATGAGGGTCTCGGAGGTTCTACTGAGGGTCTCGGAGGGTCAAATGAGGGTCTCGGAGAGTCTAATGAGTGTCAAATGAGGGTCTCGGAGGGTCAAATGAGGGTCTCGGAGGGTCAAATGAGGATCTGGGATGGTCAAATGAGGGTCTCGGAGGGTCTAATGAGGGTCTCGGAGTGTCAAATGAGCGTCTCGGAGAGTGTAATGAGGGTCTCGGAGGGTCTAATGAATAATACTCTCTGGAATTTAGCATACGACGGCATCCTGGACATTCCAAGGAAACCAAACATCAACATCATCGCTTACGCTGATGATCTCGCAGTGACTGTTTAAGGATGGACAAAAGACCAGATTGTCAAAGACACTGAAGAAATCCTGAGCGACATTGAAACATGGTTTCAAGAGATGGACCTTGAGATTGCGTATGACAAGACCGAGGCAGTCATAACGAGAGGCAGAAACACCCTGTACGAACTGCAATTCAACTTCGGCGAACACATCATACAAACACAGCAAGCACTGAAATATCTGGAAGTAACAATCGACAGGAACCAGAAGTATGTTGAACACGTTCGACAGGTTGCACAAAAGGCTGAAAAAGCGGTAAATGCTATGAAAAGTATTATGCCCAGAATCTCTGGCCCCACGCAGAGAAAACGCCAGATCATAGCCATAACGGCGGAAGGCATCCTCACATACGCCTGCACAACGTGGATGAGAGCCTTAACCCACAAGAACCACAGAGACTATTGACAGTACAACGAAGACAGGACATACTAACTACGAGCGCCTACAGAACCGTGTCCACCGCCGCACTGTCTGTCATCGCTGGCATTGTACCCATTGACCTCAAGATCGAAAAAGGAGGAAGAATTAGAAGAAATAAATCGAAGACGAAGGACGAGAGAGGGAAGACGATGGAGATTTGGCAGAAAAGATGGGATGACGAAAACCAACGGGCTCAGTGGACGAAGACCCTCATAAAGGACATCACTCTATGGTGTAACAGAAAACATGGAGAAACAATACCACCTAACCCAGTTCCTAACAGGTCACGGCTCAAACGGCTCCTACCTACTACGCATAAAAAAAGGTCCACTGACAAGTGCAAAAACTGTGAAATGCAGGACATCGCAGCCCATGGCCTCTTCGAGTGCGCGAAGAACGAAGCAGCAAAAGCCATTCTGGAGAGAACAACCGGAAGAACCCTGACCCCAGATAACATCATCGAAACAATGCTAACAAGCGAGGCGAACTGGAAGATGATTGAAGACCAGATAACTGACATGATGCGAGACAGAGAGGAGAGAGAGAGACTGAATGAGTAGTGAGAGAAAGATTAAAATATCTGAAAGAAAGGAAGCACTGTCGATGCAACGCGAAAGTGGTCCCGACGGCGCTCAAGATCTCCCTGTACGATGAGGAGGAGTTTTAGTGGGTAGAGACACGATGGAGTCCCAAACTACCACCGACATTGCACGGACGTCGGTGGTGTGCATAAAGCATTAAAAAAAAAACAAAAAAAAAAAAGGGTCTCGGAGGGTCTAATGAGAATCTCGGTGTGTCAACTAAGGGTCTCGGAGAGTCTAATGAGGGTCTCGGAGGGTCTAATGAGGGTATCGGAGGGTCTAATGAGGGTCTCGGAGGGTCTAATGAGGGTATCGCAAGGGGATGGCATCCATTTAAAACAAGAAGATGACATCGTTTAAAAGTCAACATTTTAAAATAAGTAGATGGTGCTCAAAGACGCCGTTCAAACACCATTTTAAAACAAGAAGATGGCATCGTTTAAAAGTCAACATTTTTAAAATAAGTAGATGGTGCTCAAATATGGCCGTTTAAACACCATTTAAAACAAGAAGATGGTACATTTTTTAAATAAGTAGATGGTGCTCAAAGATGGCCGTTCAAACACCATTTAAAACAAGAAGATGGTATCGTTTAAAAGTCAACATTTTTAAAATAAGAAGATGGTGCTCACAGATGGCCGTTCAAACACCATTTAAAACAAGAAGATGGCATCGTTTAAAAGTCTCAACAAAATATTCCACGCGTAATCTCCCTACTTATATAACGTTCTAGTTCTTAGTACAATATAGCTTTGTGACGCCCTACCATTCAGATTTCCTCGTGCGAATTGACGTCTATTGCAACGTTAAAATATTGTAACTTAACTCAAACAGCAATTTCGATAATTAAAAATCATAATTCTTTCTTCCAATATAATAATTATTTGATTTAAATAAATATTGTTTCTTATAATATAAAACAGTAAATTTAACTCAAAATATAAATTGTTTGATAGAAAGAAATTTCTTTCTACCAAACAAATGTTCCAAACACATATATTTTTAAGAAAGTACGTGAGAGCTTTCACGACCAGAAAATAAACTGCTTCCGGGTTTTGCACAGTGTCGAGATTTGTAAATGCTGAAAATAAGTCGTGTTATCGGCTTCGTAATTAAACTGCAGATATTGCCTGTAATCAAAATATGTATGTTGTCAGTTATATGTAACACGTCGACCAGAGTAGCCGCTGAAATACCCCTTCGTTTTAGAGTCCACAGCGTGTGTCAGGATGACTTAGCAAATTATTCAACGTGTGTCAGGATGTCTTAACACAGTTTCATGTGAGGGTTGATCTTGATGGTAAGAATTTCACTAATTATGTTTTTAGAAATTGGTATATCATCCTCACGTTTCGTTAAATGGATTAGAATGTTAAACAGGTGTCTGTTATTCATCAGTTCAAATCATTCGTGAGGTATTTTGTGATTTTATTATCAGGTTAATTTCTATTTTTAGATGATCTTTGACCCCTTTCTTATTTGTATTTGTGATTTCAGAGGATGTTTATTCCGCCAAAATTCAGTGTATGCGTCGTGATGTCAAAATGGTTTTAGTTATTCAAGTTTATGGTCCAGTGACATCACGGGTTGATGGTTTTGGCGGGAAATTTGGTGTCGAGATGGTTGCAGGATTAACTGTTGGAGCAATCTCGTACAACGTAATGGGGAGTTTATCGTTATAATACGATCCGTGAATAATATTACACTCAATGCGTATAGTAACAACATTACTTATACTCACTGGTAAATCGGATTGATATTTAGTTTTTGGTATTGTTTTATTATCAATTACCTTATAAACCGTGTTATTGGCTTCGTAATTATTTCATAAACCACGCAAATATTACATATGGCAGTTTGTTCATACTTGTCCTCATTTATATTCAATGTACCGTCAATTTAGTTTCTATTTTTAGATGATCTTTGACCCCTTTCTTATCTGTATTTGTGAAATGGTTTAGTTATTCAATTTTATGGTCCAGTGACAGGTCGATGGTTTTGGCGGGAAATTTGGTTTCGAGAGATGGTAAGAATGTATTTGTCGAATTTCTATGATCCAATGACGTCACAAGTTATAGGTTTAGCGGTAAAATTTTTTGGCGGGATTTTTTCAAGATGGCCGACTTCCAATGATGGGAATTTTTGAATTTTTTTTGTCCAATGACGTCACAAGTTATTTGTTTAGCGGTAAAATGTTTTGGCGGGATTTAAAAATAAATATTCCACGCAAAACGAAAATAGATTAACCTCAATGTTGTCAGTTACCTATATGTAACACGTCGACCAGAGTAGCCGCCGAAATACCCTTTCGTTTTAGAGGCCATAGCGTGTGTCAGGATGACTTAGCAACTTATTCAGCGTGTGTCAGGATATCTTAGCACAGTTTCATGTGAGGATTGATCTTGATGGTAAGAATTTCACTAATTAGGTTTTTAGAAATTGGTATATCATCCCCACGATTGGTTAAATGGAATTTTTCAAGATGGCCGACTTCCAATGGTGGGAAGTTATGAATTTTTTTTGTCCAATGACGTCACAAGTTATTGGTTTAGCGGTAAAATTTTTTGGCGGGATTTTTTCAAGATGGCCGACTTCCAATGGCGGGAATTTTGAATTTTCAAAATGGCCGACTTCCGGCGTGCGTTTTAAATTGCGCCAAAAGTTCGCGCATGCATTTCAAATTTCGCGCCAAAAGTTCGCGCATGAATTTCAAATTTCGCGTCAAAAGTTCGCGCATGCGCGTCCAGGGCGTCCCCATACCTACTGTTATGTATTTAAAGTTAGTTTATAGTTCGTTATTTATTTTGTGGTTACCGTGTTGGTAACGCCTTGGTGCGCCTGCGCGGCGATCGCACATATGTTATCGATTACTGGCTGCACGGTGACACATGCGTAGTGGTTTGTCCTGTTTGTATTTGAATTAATGTCAATATGATGATATGTCACTGCTGCGTATGGACCATGGAGGTTTATTTTTTATGGGAGGTTTGTCGCCATCTAGTCGCCATGTGTATGTAGTTCGCAGAACTACTACGTAAGGCGCCACTAGTTCCATTTTAGCAATTTTTACCGATTTCTATTATATCGGTTCGATCGGTGACCGACAGACGACGCGGTAGTCAAACATTAATTCGATATTTCAATTTTATGACATAAATCAATTTTACTGTATCTATTGACAGCAATTGATAGTACATAAGATTACAATTAATTTCTATTACCGCATAATAGAATATTTCGAAAATGTCGCCGAAAGTGTTCTGTGCGCTCATGTAGAAGGCCTCATGCAATTCTGTATCGCTTTCCGGACCCGAAGAAGAAAATGTCGCTATTTAATGCGTGGATTGAAGCCGTGGGAAACCAAGAACTTTTGGCACTGAAACCCGATAGTGTTTCGAAATCAAGCTTTGTCTGCAGATGCCACTTTGCCACCTCACATCTGTATCCCAAACGTCTCACGGCTGATGCAGTACCATCATTACTTCTTTCGGGTAAGTAATCTTTACAGTATATGTACTTATAAACGGCAATATTGTGTTAATACATAATAATAATTGTATAATATTTTTCTTAGATTCGGAAGCAGGCACAGAAGCACGGCTCAAGTAGAATTGACAGACCTGCAGAGCCAAAGGAAATGGACCTGGATGGTGAAGTATAGATAGGTAGCACGCAGAGAGGTTAAATTACCGCAGTATAATACAGAGGTAATATAACGGTAAATTACACTGTTAATATTACTAATAAGAGTAACATTGGCTCTGTAAATTAACGTGATTATTTAATATCTCTGGTAGAAGGTGTCTGTGGCTCACCTAGACCCCTGCGGTTGCAGTGGATGGGCTGGTTGAGCGACCAACTCACATATTCTAATCTAAATAGAATCTAAGAAATGAAAAGTATTCAGTCCATTTAATAATTTATTTTGTAGGGATAATTCTTCGACGCAACTCATACTGCTGGTGGAGTACACTGTTATTGTACTCAAACTGTTGTGCATACTGCTCACAACTGAATGAAACACTTTTTTAAGTTTGTTTTGATCAGACATTTGTTAGAAACGTACCATTTTGTGTTTCTATTTCACTTAAAATATATAAATATCTTAGTGGAGATAATGTAATATCAATTGTATAAATGGTCTCTGACTTTATAGAATTAAATACTTTAGTATTAGACCGCATTCACTAAACCAGATAATTCTTTTGGTTTTTTTGGTGAGCAATTTGTGGTGACATACAACCAGTGATGTGGGCCGGGTAAATACCCGGCGGGTGGGAACTTATAAAATGGGTATTTACCCCTACTTAGGGTAAACACCTAAATCTGAGTATAAAGTTTCATATTGACCTAATTGTTTTCTCAACTCCAAGTTACAGTAACTAAAAGAAAAATAAACAATTAACTACATATCAAACAATGCTAAAAGTAAGAAAGAGCACAATCAATTCCCAAATCAAAATGAAAAGTAAATAAATTTAAGTAAAAAATTCAAAATGTTAAAAATAAACTAAATAAACAAATAAACACATTTCTTTTTCTACAAGTAATTGGCATTCTGAGTATAATGTTTCTTTAATGCCTACTTATTGGGTTTATCAATTCCTAAAGAAGTTAAGTCATTTAATATACAGTTTTGCAATTATGTTACAATTATTTCAAACAGTTGTAATTTTTTAAGAAATAAAGAAAACCAATAGGTCCATATGAAACTTTTTACTCAGTGTGGCATTTACTGTCTGGAAAAAAGTTTTGCGGGGAAAAAGATGAAATATTCTGTAGATGTGTACCTACTCTTGATGAAAAATAATATAAGATATTTGAGTTACATATATAAAAACATTCAGCATTTAATTGGATTCATAGCAAAATAATAATTTCATTAACAACGACAAAAGCCGCTAAGTTGACATACTTAACATATAATCATAAGTTTCTGCTAAATCATCTCCGACAACAGAATCAGAAAATATGGACGATTCGTACGATTGAATGGACGATGATGAAAAGGAAATGTCTGCTGTTGATGATGTGATAAGTCGAGGTTTTGCGCGCGGGTTTGGATGGATGTTTGAATACAGACGTTGGCGTGTTTTGTGTTAAGTTGGTATTCAACAGACGCTCGGAGTGGCGCTGCAGTCGCGTCAGGATTACCGCGCAAGCTTTTGGCGCCAAAAGTGTCTGGGAAGATGCAAAGGGACAAGCAAACAGCCTCTTTGGCATCGGGCTTTGAAAGTAGACGGTCGTGCGTCAAAACGCGCGCCCAAGCGTAGGGCCCCAATGGGGGCCAAGTTATAGAAGCTGTGCTGTCTCGTGTTTCTTGTGCTCAACCGAAATAATAAGGTATTTATTTGTTGTCTGTACTTGCTGATTTGTCCATCTCTGCCAAAGTATATCATGTTTAGGATTAGCAGTCATATTTGATGTAAGCAGTTCTGCATTGTTGTATATATTTTTGTTAATAGATTTTATTGTGGTTTTCTTGGGCATATTCATTTTAGAATAATATAAACCTGTCCCTTTTATGGTAAAGTATTTAGCCCTGCATATAGTGATTAATAATTAGTGAGTTCAAACGTCTCTGACAAAGTCTCAGAGAAAGAACTCAGTGTTCAGCCTCCGTAAGAGAGAGATAATTAATTCACGCTACCGTAAGATTGATTAAGAATTGTTGTTTGAGTCAGGAAGGGTTGAACGCCGTAACTTTGAAAATGGCGGTGGTCAACATGTGGTTTTAAGGTTAGGTAGATGAGCAAAGTCCTAACGGGGGCCCCCTTCAGTTTAGAGTTGATTAAAGTATAATAGTAAATATTGAGAGGGGTGTCCGCCCCATCACAATATATCATCAGATGAGACTGATATTTTTATTCTTTGTTTTAAAAATGTTTTTATTTTTATAAGAATAACCTTAATATTGTGATACCTTTTGATTTTCTGATAAAAGAAAAACCTTTATTTAGTAATTAAATATTTCCTTTTACTGCTATTTTTAATAGCAATATAATGTTTATAAATACCCCTATATTACTATAAATACCCGGGTATTTAACATCACTGCATACAACCCAGTTACGCGTTGGGTAACTATTGTTTGTTCTATTCTAAGATCTGTTAAATGTTTAATATTGTAAATTTGTTTTATTATATTATTTTAATATACTGTTAATAATAAACGTTTTTAATTAAATGCATATTTTTATTATTGTGTTTGGTGCATATATTTATAGTCACTATTAGTACAGCTCTGAGAATATAGTACTTATATCTCTCTGAGAGCTCTACTAATAGTTATTCTACTTATAGTTTTATTTTTAGTAATGAATGGGGGACAATATGAAATATTCAATTCAAATTTCCCGCTAAATTAATTTTAGTTTGGCAGAAAGACCAACAGTGGCGCTATTGTAAGTGGCTAAACATTTAATATGGATCATAGCGTTCTACTTCATAGGTATTCTATGGTACGGACTTGTCCGTCAACCGGAAAAGCAATGAAGCATACTTTTCCAAAGGATCCAAATGTAAGTAAAGATAAAGTAGTTTATTGTTAGTTGTTTATTTATATATGTATTTTCTGTTAATAAATATTTATTATTGTCAATGATTGCTTCTTATTTCGCCCACCAACTAAATAAATTGAATGCATAGGACTTGCAATGCATAGTTACGTGGGTGAAATAAAAAGATGCGTTTTTCGAAGTAATCACATATAAATTAAATTTTGCACTGCAAGACCTTTAGATAATAATTAATTATTGACTACGGCTTGTCCAATCTGCATACGAAAACAAGCTTGTAAGCGTCTTCTGGGATAGCTGCCGAGCGTTTGAGGTTATTGACGTACTGAGGTGCTTCAATTGCTGTGAGTACGGGCACTTATCGAATGACTGCAATAAGAAGGATCCTGTATGCCCTTTATGCGCCGGTCCCCATAAGGTCGATAAATGCGTGGCTAAGAAACGATGCTGTACAAACTGCAAGCTTGCCAAAGACAAGGGCTTGGATATTACGTCTATTGATCATGCTGCATGGGCTTCTGATTGCCCGATTTACAGACGTAAGGCAGATGTGCAACAACAGAAAATCAATTACGGGGCACATTTTTTACAAGTACGCCAGTCGGTGCAATAGGCGGGTCGGGTTCCGACATCGCTCAATGTGCAGACGACGCATCGGACACCGTTAATAGAACACTATTCGTTCACCTCAATGTTAGGTCATTGCCATGTACATTTACTGATATTAAAAATTTTGCAATTGGCTTAAACTGCGATATCCTAGCAATTACTGAGACATGGTTAAATGAAAATATACCCGATGATGCCGTTTCTATTCCGGGATACAATATAGTACGGAAGGACAGAAGAAGCAGAGGTGGCGGTGTCGCTCTATACATAAAGCAAACCATAAAATACTGTCTTCTCGACGAAATCAATGATCCCGACCCAGATCTTGAACAACTATGGATAAAAATTGTCATTAAAAAAATTACCTTCAGTGTTGCAGTAGTATATCCCCCACCATCCGGAGGTGCATTCTCGCTGATTAGTTTCGAGAGAGCGGTTAGTGAGGCTCGTCGGCATTCGCAACACGTCATTTCGTTGGGAGATTTTAATATAAACATGTTAACTCCCTCAGCGCTTAAAAGCTCTTTGCTATCTGTTATGAATGACCACTCGCTCGCTCAGATTGTGGCGGATCCGACTCGAGTCACTCCTGATACCGAATCACTGATTGATCTAATTCTGATTGATGATAGTATTCATAATGTTGAGAGCAGAGTGATCGAGTGTGACTTCTCCGACCATGAGGCGATTGCTTGTTGGGTTCCACAGGCCGTTCCAGTGGAGCAACGGGCTCCTGTCCGTGTGCGCGACTTCCGAGGATTCTCTCAGGATGCTTTTCTCAGGGACGCGGCGTTTATTCCATGGGATTGCATGTATTCTCTAACAGACTTGGACGAAAAAGTTGATTTCTTCAATCTCTGTCTCACGGATTTATTCGACATTCATGCTCCCTTTAAACTGGCCATACATCGGCGCAAACCTACTGAACCTTGGTTCACAGATACGCTGAGAATGATAAAAAATATGAAGAGCTCCGCTTGGCGTAAATACAAGCGTACAAAATCGACTGTTCATAGAGAGTATTATTGCGATCTCCGCAATTATTACAATCATTCTCTTACCCACGAACGAAGAGCGTACTTTGCGTCCCGACTCAGTGGTTTGAGCGATCAGCGTCAATTGTGGCAGCATCTCAAATCATGGGGTGTTTCGCGAGGCGGTTCAGTCGATGTCCCGTTGGATCTCCGCGACGCGAGTGCTTTCTGTAACTATTTCGTGAACAGTGTTCCTAATGTGACATCGGACCCTGTGTACGTTGAGTTATTCGAGCGTGGATCCTGCCCGGGAGTCGGGAAGTTTTCTTATCACCCGGTTGATGTAATGACCGTACAGCGTCAGATTTCGCGGCTCAAGTCATCGAGCTGCGGTGTGGACGATATTTCTGCAAAGATGTTACAGCTCTCGGTTGCTGTCTGTGCTCAGCCTTTAACCCACATTATAAACTATTCCCTAGAAGTGGGCGCTTTTCCGGTACTTTGGAGGAGAGCGTTAGTGAGGCCAATTCCCAAAAAGCCCTCTCCGTCTGAGTTCAGTGACTTTAGACCTATTAGTCTATTATGTGTGACTTCGAAGATTGCGGAGTCTGTCATCCACGAGCAGTTGGTGCAGTATCTCGAGTCCAACAGAATTCTGCCAGCGATGCAGTGGGGATTTAGGCGATCTTATGGAACAAGGACTGCACTTCTGCGTGTTCTGGACGATATTGTCACGTCCCACACCAGCCACTCGACATCTGCTTTGGTCTTGCTGGACATGTCAAAGGCCTTTGATAGCGTTTCGTCCGCTTGTATTCTTGCCAAGCTGAAGTACTACGGAATTGAGAATGCTGTTCTGAGCTGGTTTGGGGATTATCTCCGTGGCAGATCGTTTCGCACGAGGCTTAATCACTCAAGCATCTCGGAAGCAGCGACGGTCAACAGTGGCGTGCCTCAAGGATCAGTTCTTGGTCCACTCTTATTCAATCTGATTACGGCGGATCTACCTAGCAAAGTTCAGCACTGTCGCCTCCACATGTACGCTGACGATATTCAGATCTATGCGCCCATCTCCACGAACAATATGAATCAAGCTCTGACGGCCATCAACGATGACCTGCATCAAATTCATGTCTGGGCAGCCTCCAACTCTCTTTCCTTGAACCCCACCAAGTGCCAGGTGCTCTTCGTTGGGGGACGTGTCGAGGATGTCGCTGCGGCCAGAAATTCAGAAGTCAGGATTCACCTCAATGGCATCAGTCTTCCAATCGTGGACGAGGCGAGAAATTTGGGGGTCATTATCGACAGTGGCCTAACCTTTGAATCCCATGTTGGCAGTATTTGCCGACGCGCATATGCCAGACTGAGGATGCTTTACCAGTTTAAATCTGTTTTTTCTACTAAACTTAAACTCAAACTTGCAGATTCCCTCGTGCTGTCCGGTTTGGAGTATGCGGATGTCGTTTATGGGCCGTTCCTAACCCAGGCCAGCAGTCGCCGCCTGCAAAGCGTCCAATACAGCTGCATGTCATTTGCTGTGGGTTGTCCTCGACGTCAGCATATGTCTGGGATTCTGCGGGATCATGGCTGGCTCCGGATGGGTGAACGTCGCTTCCTGCACTACGTTGGTATTGTGCGATTGGCAGTGGCCCAGGGTCTTCCACCTTACTTGGCCGAAAGAATCCAACTTCGTAACGCCGCCCACGACAGAGATCTTCGACACGTGTCTACCATGGCATCTGTACCGGAGCATCGCCTGTCCTCTTTAAGAAGATCATTCACATACCTTGCCTCATACATTGTTAACTCTGTCCTGAATACAATGGGATTCACTAGTCATTCGGTAATCATGAGGTCACTAAAACGTGATCTCCTCAATCAATCTTTACATCTAGAAGATATGTTTTAATTTAATTTCAATTTCATGAAGGGTAGTATTTTAAATCACTATTTAGTGTTATACTCACCTTTTGTAACTTAGTATACAATAAACTTTATTTATTTATTTATTTATTTATTTATTTAAATGAGTCATTCATCGTAGATACCATAGTTTTTGCGTGTCTACTCATGACAGTATCATTTAAATATTGTTTTAAGTATGTATATCGGACAAGACGTTAATTCGAAAAACGCGACCTATAAATTGTACGTAGCTAAAGTAGGATTCTTTGAGGCGGTTGAGCATCAGCGCCATCTCTGTTTGAGAGTGGCGTGACAACCTATCTTCCTCTTCTATCACTCTCGCGCAGAAAAATCGGGTCACGGCCAAAGCCAACTGTTGCCTGCCTATAAGTATACGTTGTCTATGGATCAGATGCACCCTGATGAACGCCAGATTGTTCCTGGCTGGACGTGTAGATCTAACGTCGTTGTTGCATCTGATCACCTGCATCTGCATCTGGTGGCGGTAGCGTTGGCGGCCGCGGTGGCGATCAGATGCAACAACGACGTTAGAGCTACACATTCAGACAGGAACGATCTGGCGTTCATTATCCCGGCAGTTTGCGTTCACTATGCGGTGGCGAACAGTACGCATCTTGATACGTTTGACCGCCGATCGCTGTGAGATGCGATTGTGTAATATAAATCTAACGGACAAATTAATAAAGAATGTAAAGACGCTCAAAGTTTTTTA
Organism: Aphodius sticticus; assembly: GCA_963966075.1. Classification (NCBI taxonomy): domain Eukaryota; kingdom Metazoa; phylum Arthropoda; class Insecta; order Coleoptera; family Scarabaeidae; genus Aphodius; species Aphodius sticticus. The sequence continues at coordinate 57,658,045 of OZ014506.1, forward strand.
CGATCTATCACATCCTGATCATAAAAATATAAAAAAGAAAAACAAAGTATGGGATGAAATAGGAATATTCTGCCGTCGAACCGTCTGGGTTAGGATACGAGCGGCGCGCGGCAAGCGGCGGGCGGTGAGCGGCAGAGCGCGGCCGCTAATGTTATATGTTTGCATTGTTTCAAAGCGATATATTGGCAAAGCGGCTACGATACAGTCAGCGGCAGAGCGGCACCGCCCTGCCGCTCACTAGTGCCGCTCACCGCAGAATTATATATTAAATATAGGGTTATTATAAATGATTGTAGTCAAAGTAGGCAGTGAGATCGTATGTAAAAATTCGTGTATTTTCTTCTCACGGCGATGGCAGTGCATCGTGTATTTTGTTTGTTATTTTGCCTGAAGCAGGTACCAGCCAAATAAAATTAAAGTGTTAATTTCGCAGGTGCATAGGTTGTGTTTGTGGAATGACACCGACAAAAAATTTAATAACAACCGTCACCACAAAACCGTGGAAAGAAGTTGGTGCAGAAATAGATATATCAGGCAATGTAAATAGTATATTATTTGACGAGCACATAACTAAGGTTATAAATCACAAGCATGAAGTTTACACGCTAGCCGTATGCGAGCGTGTAAGCATGCGAGCGATTTATATCCGTTGTGTGCGAGTCGAATACGATGTTTTATCTACGATTCACAAATTCCATTGTATTTCAAATATTTTAAATGTATTTGTCAATGATGGCGAGGCGAACTGCCACGTAACTGTCATCCACGTAGGTCTTGACATACTTTGACACTAGCATTGTATAATGATGACAGTTCGTTAAAATAATGAAGTCATTATTTGAACGAACCGTCATTATTATACAATGCTAGTCATTATAATCATTGGCGTGTATCATGATGGGGATTATATTGTCATAGATACGTATGAAATTAACGTTTTATATGTGAGTCGTAGATAATAGTATATTATTATACAAGTTTTATAAGACGTCAAATTGGCGCACGAGTTGTTTTGGGCACGACGAGCGTAGCGAGGAGTGCCCAAATGGAACGAGTGCGCCAAAACGTCTTATAAAACGAGTGTAATATACTATTTTTTCTACTTTGCGTCATTAATTTTATATAAATTTAGAAATTGTGGTTACTATATTGCGCTAAATTATAATCTAGGGTATTTCGCGGGTACCACGTGGCAGCACTGTAGTAACTGTCAACTTCGTTAAGGATGAGATCTATGAGATAACATCTTGACAAAATCTAATTGTGAATAAAATTACTCTACTTTAGCCTACAAGTTTGAATAAATATTCAGCGAGGTATCAACGATGATCATAATGGAGCTTGGGGCAACACTTTTAACCCTACTGTGATAAATATATGAAACTTAACCTAAAAAGTCAACAACTTTAATAGTGGTTTCATAAGTATAATAATCAGAATCTTATTGTTTGGAAGTGTTAGAAGTGTTTGGCGGTGACTGATTAGTTACTTCGAAGAACAAGAACTTACTAAAGAATTGTTATAACGCTTAACGTTTAATAGCGGTGTCAACCTAATTCCGCTAGGTAGCCGTTGAGGCTTATACATTTCCACGCACTTATAATTGAAACCAAATTCTAATTTCGGTGAAGTAGTTTATTAGAATAAATTATGCTAAGTTTTAACACCTAACGTTTAATAGCGGTGTCTACCTAATTCCGCTACGTAGCCGTTGCGGCTTATATATTTACAAGCACTTATAATTGAAAACCAATTTTAATTTCGGCAAAGTAGTTTATTAGAATAAATTATACTTAGTAAAATTACATGTGATGGAGGTAATACAAATATGTTGCACACAACCAGAACTAAGACGAAGTGGAAAGCGACGGACAAAAATGAATACGAATTGAGCCGAACAGAATTCGGTCCAAAATGTTACCGAAAACTTATACGTTACATAAACTAAGAAATCCTCTACACTTTAAATGTACTATAGCTTCATACGTGTATGCTGATAAACCATTGATTGCGCATATACAATCTCGTAGCAGTAATTAAAATCATTCATATCTGCGATGTAGGTTTGATCTTCGCATAATACCTTATTAAAGTAAATGTGGTCCTTGAATTATATCTGAAAAAGGGATTTGATGTTTAGTTGAAAAGAATGGTAACGATCACTTACCAGAGTCGTAAAACATCACCGAAAACGTTATGCTGGCGTATTTTGATGAACACAGCAAAACTAAGAAAGCCACAACCTTTGGCCATACTATAGCAGGCTACACGCATGTTTAAATATGTATAGAATATTGATATTTCGCAGTTTATGCGATTGCAAGCGATTAAAAAGGGGCAGTGTGTGGTTATGTATTGTACGTTTGACATTTGGCATTTGATATCATTGTGTACCAATCCTGGCAATCTTAGACAAAAATGTTACTGTTTTCGGTGTTACAATGTGTTAATTGTAACACCGAAAACAGTGTTACAATGTGTGCATTGTGAATGCAAAGTAGAAAAAAGTATTTTATCTACGACTCACATATGATTAAGGTGATTGCATACGTATCTATGACTATATATCCCTACCATGACACACACCTATGATTATGATGACAGTAGCTTTGTATAATAATGACACTTCGTTCGAATAATGACTTTAATATTCGATCGAACTGTCATTATTATACGAACGTACCATCAAAGTCTGTCTAAATCTACGTAGATTACTAAGTCGTAAATATACTATTAATATTATAACAATACAAATGTCGCAGCCCAGACCTATTTTTTCTAAATGTCTCTTGAGTCTGTCAAGAATATAGTCAAACGTTACAATTGACATTCTGGTACGAAACACCGTTCGTCATAAAGAAATGCATATTTATTTTGTTAGTAATAAGTTTTTATGGAGTGTATAATTTTTACTTGTGTGCATTTATTTTGGAGAATCCTGTTTTTGTATATTTTTGAACTCGGCTGAACGTCCGATACGTAAACTATACTCTGTCCGCCGAAACTTTGCAGTATTAGCCTGGATAGGAATCGAAATTCACGCCGTTGATTGGTGCAAACGGCAAGCAGATTTACACTAGCGCAAATAAAATAGTCATAATTTGACGTTTGTTTGATTTTCCTTTAACATGGCTGAACTGGATGAATAGCGAGATGATATCAGCAACCAAGTTGTTGTTGGTGTTGATGAGTTTATCAGTGAAGCTGCCGCAGGTCCAGCGCCTGCGGAAAATGTTGGTGATATATACAAACATCGTCAGGGCAAACCGCTTAGTCAAGGGGAAAAGACGCTTGCATACAACATTTTTTCTCATCATAATCAGGGTGTATCAAAAATACACAGTGTTAAATTAACCTCATCTAAAATCGACATTTCAGAAAGAATTGTTTGGGCAATTGTAAGTGAACAGGAAAGAGCAGGAATTTAAATCTTGCTACGACGGAGCAACCAACGTTAAACAAGCAAACTAATGGTAGCTGTAGGGCAAATAGAAGCACTGCCATCCATGGGCAGGACTACCTTATGGCAAATGTTGCCCAAAGTAGGATTCAAATACGAAAAAAGAGGGAGATCCATGTTAGATTCAGAACCGGAAAATTGTTAACTGGTGGATTTATTGTATTTTTAACATACATTTTTCTCCGTGTTACAAGTTATTGTAAATAAATTATGTTTATTTGTTTAACGTAATTCTTTTATTATGGCAATGCCTATTTATATGAACGAAAAGCAAAGCAGATTTTCCCAAAATTGCTAGAGTAACAATTAATTTTTGTTTCAAATTTGTACCAAAACTAAACGTTCTTTAACCTTTAAATCGATGACATTAAAGTAATTAGAAAAATTTGTTGTACCATAGTTACATACTGTTACTATATAGTCACCGTGCTGGCCAGTGTAAATCTGACTTGCTACATCCCGCCCACCGCTGCATGTTTCACTGAACAGAGTATAGTTCCGAGACTGGTTTGGTATGTGATTCTCGTATAATGTTTTTGAGCAGCCCAGACGGACGAGTTTCGTGAATAGTGGGGGTCGTTTTGACGGTATATAAGCCCGAGTTTTTCCCTCTAGAGATCAGTCTCCCTGCTGGCCCCTTGTGCTGGCGGGAGAACTCCCAGATGAGTCTATTTTGGCTGGCCCCTTGCTGCAGGTAAAAATAGCCTCAGAGTCCTCCCTACTGGCCCTTTGCTTGCTGGTGTTAGAACTTAAGGTATTATTTGATGGCCCCTTGAATGCCAATATGTTGATAATATATCGAACTGCTTACCTCTGGTGGCCGTAGTTGGCGAGGTAGTTTTTTCCAGATATATATTTTTTCCAGATATGTCAATTTTACCAGATATATGTTACTAAATAATATCGAACTCCGCCGTTAGCGAATCGGGAATATTTTCCCATCCCGTTCGCCTGTTTCCTGTACTAATTAGTTTAACTAATACCCGAACCCCATCGCCGAAGAAATAACATACCCGTATCCGATATTTCCTGTTTATGGTATTTTTCTCTATGTATGTAAAAGAGTAATGCTGAATAATGCATTTATTATTTTATTAAATCATCGTATTTTATTCCGACGAACCCAGGACCTACGAGCTACCTATAACAGGGTTCAATATTCTATTTATTGTAGGGAAGAAGGTTCGTTACAATCCTCATATAGTTAAAAAACCGTTTTCTATATTTTGTCACGACGAATTGTCGCTGGCCCCGCCGCGTGCCGCTCGTATCCTAGCCGAGGCCTAAAACGCCGCCGCAGGATCTGCATTAAAAAAATCAGTACAATTTTTTTGTTTCACTGCAAAAACCACGCACATTTTTACATTTTAATGTAAAAAATTATGTTCCCTAACTATTTTCACGTAAAGCAGGCTGATTTGTTTTTACTAGTCAGCTTTAAGAGAAAAAGGAAAACACGTACGTCAATTTTGTCATTTTTGTAGATACGGCAGTTTTCAGTATTTATTGTAATTATACATTACAATATGTTGGTTACACTGTCCATAACTAGTGATAACAGGTATAATGTTATTCTGGGTGCGTATTAAAATAATTCATAAACCTCTCACGCACTTCAAAAACGAAATTTGTTGCTCTCCCCCCATGAACTTGTAATTGTTCAATACTTTCACTCCTGGTTCATCCTGTTCTGCTAAATGCAGAAAATTCTGATTAGACTTTTTGATTTGTAAATAGTTATGTAGAATATATGTTGCTTTGACAACATTACTCTGTTCATATTGTGAATTCTAACATATTAGGACTCGAGGTCTAGATCAGTCATACTCAACCTCAGAGCCGGACTATAGGGTTCTGGTCTACATATTAGACAAGGTCTATAAAGTAGTAAGGTTATCCAAGTACGGGATTTCCGAGTTTGAGGGGTAAAGGGAGATCGTGACGTCACTAGAGTCGCGCTGCCACCAATTTGAATGCTCATTTCGTTGTATGATTTAGGTTAGGTAGGTGCATAATTATATTGCAAAAATAAATGCATCTTTATTGTGATCATTTTTAAATGATTAGGATGAAAAAAAAATAAAGAATGTGATTATCACAACATGCTATTTCAATAATTTGTTAATAATGCTGAGTAAGTACATTAGTATGTAATGTATCTCCGATTAAAGAAATGTGTTGTGCTAAACCAGGGCTCTGCAGTTGGAACAAAAATTGAGCAGATATTCAGTCAGTGGAGTCAACCTACAAAAGTTATCAACAGCCGGAGTAAAAGGTGGCATAACGGCAACCACATATTTTTGCAACCGTGCAAATTGGGGTTGAAACACTAAAATTAGCAGGAATTGGAGTCGAATGTTTCGTTTACCGACTCTACAGATAAATAAATAGAAAAACAGTAACTAAATCAATATTGGTAGTATTGGTACAACTTGCTCATTAAACCACTCATTGGCTTGTCCTGATTACAATACTTGGTTAGAACATACGTACAAAGAAAAAATAAAAAATCAGTAAGAAGCTTTATTGTATCTACAATTTTCCTCATCTTTTTTACTCTGCTTTCTACTCTTCGTTTTAAATATTTAGATTTTTTTGCTGTTGATAAGTAAAATTTAAAAAAATTATCCGTACATATATTCTTTGCTCGACAAAAGCTTTCAAAACTATGGTATCGATATTTGGATCTTGTTTTAAAAGTTCTCTTCTTAATTTACGGCTAATTCTTTTCGAATTATTAATCCCATCCCCCATAAGCTTTTGAACTCGCTATTCCTTTTATTAAACAAGCGTTTACATTCTTCCGACGGTTTCATTAGGCCGCCAAAATATAAATGACTTATCTAGGATGAAATGGAGTATGAGTGCTCTTGCTGGTCTTCGTATGAGTAATGTCCCAATTGTGGATGAGTTCTGCCTTAACCTTTGATCACGTGGAAAAGTAAAATACGATATTGTTAATCCAATCACTGTTGAAATGTTATACCTCATACGGCAACCAGGTACGGAGCAAACCATAGGCATCTAAAATTGATAAATGATTTGGAATAATGTAATTTCCAATATAAATTAATATCTTACCTTTACTAACTTAACTACTTCTTAAAATACTACACTCATAAAACAACTAATAACGTAAAGCTATCAACTATTGAATATAACAATATAAACACAGAATAACGATTAAACACGAACATAAACAACCTTTCTAAGTAACTAAAAATACTATAACGAGCTGAGCTATCAATAATTAAACGTATCTTCGAACAAACTAAACGAGCGATGTATGCGACGTGAGCCGGGACTCTAGTGACGTCACGAAAATAGAGCATATAGATCTGAGGTGGGTATATAAAGTGGACTATAGGAAAGATAGCAAACTGGATAACCTCTCTCTTTATAGACCTTGCATATTACACTCTAGTTAGTTATACTGATCGCATTTTTAGTATGGAAACAAGTTCCAATAAACATATTGGCATATATAAGCGATTTTGTACAAGTGCTAAACACTTTTTCAAACACTTCTTCTGTAAAATTTACCTTCTATTGAAAATATACATAGCAATGATGAAAGCCATCACTATGAAGACAATGCACGTGGAAAGGTTATCTGACCGGTATATGCGCATTTCGGTTTCTGGTACGCATTTACCTATAATTTCGGATAAGCGCCCACGGCGCAAGGCACCATATGTTTTATAGTATTTGTGTTATATTTGTGTTAATGGTTAAATGGTACGCATTTGCGAGGCTGTTGAGGTAACTCGTGGCGAAGGGTTACCGATTGCTTATCCAACTTCACCCTGTTGAAATTAGTTTTGTCAATATCCACGCTGTGAATGTGGTGTGGGATTGTAAGGTTACATTATTTTGTTGAATTTATGATAGAAGTTTTCGTTGTTTTATTGAATAGGAGTCAATACATAGAGTCAATAGGACAATAAATGATGTGTATAACGGTTGTATGATAACTATTATCAAATATGTTGTATTAAGATATATGATTTCCAGTTTACAGTAAAAACGTCCAAATGTATTCGCTATCTGGTGAAGAGGTGCTGGAATATGTACTACCTGCTGTCCAGCAAATAAGAATGTTTAAGGATAGAAACTATGCTGTTGAGATACTTTCCGATGAAGAATTTCACACAAGATTCCGATTGACAAAAGATACCGTTGAGTCTTTGCCAAATTAAAGATCAAATTATTGATCACCTTAAAGGCATTTGGCTACAGGATCATTCCAATTTATAGTTGAGGATACATTTGTTATACACAAATCTACCATTTGCAAAATTAAAAGAAGTTTACAGTCCGTTGCGGTATTAAACATGGGATTATGGTAATATGCAAAGTACGCCAGCGGAAATTGCCACATCAAGAACCACATTTGCAGCAATTCTATAAATGGATGTTGATGGGAGCCACATTAAAATCTAGTTGAGCGGTACATGAGTAGGAAGGCTACTTTTCTTATAATATACAAGTAGTGTGTGATGCAAAATAAAAAGTTCGTTCTATTGATGCAAGGTAACCAAAAAATACCCATGACAGCACAATGTTGAAGAAACGGTGTTGAGAGGTGTGTTGGTATTATAAGTAGACGCTTCCCACCTTTTCAACTACGAATGAGAACATCAGGGGAAACAACATTGACAGCCGCAGTTGCTGTAGCAATTCTACACAAAATCGTCATCGGCAAAAGCAAAATTCTAGTAGAAGTTGACAAGAAGACATGCATTCAGGAACAATTTAATATACGTAGTATACAGGAGTAATTTAATACGTAATTATTTTGAATAATTTATTATGTTGAATAATAATATACTTACATATTTTTAATTTTTATTTTTAATTTCTGGTCAATTTTGTTAAAGCGTACTTTTTAGAAAATGTATTTTTTTACATAAATTTATTAATGAATGTTTTTATTCCCTAAATTCTTTTACGATTTCATCATGTTTCTGAATAAATTTTCTTTTTATACGTTTCTTTCCTTTTACACAATATTTTTTAAAACAATTTCTGGAACAGCACCCCCACTAATATTAGTTACGAGCCGCCACTGCTTACAACAGTTGAGTAACCAACCGATTATTTACGAGAAACCGGGCATAAATGTTCACGATTTATTATTCGCTAAATTTATAAAAATGACCACTGTGCGCCGTGCCGTGCCGAAACATTTTATTTAACGCACTAAAAAAGCACTTACTTACTTACAATACCATGCTAATTGAACATTTTAATTTAATTTAGCTTAAACATTGTGTTACTGTTTTTGTTGCGGCCAAAGCAACATATTTCTGGGTATGTTATTTATGTTCAAAAGTTGTTCTGGTTTTCCCACCACACATACACACGGACCCTACCTGCTTACGGAGACCGAAGAAACCCCGTTATCGGAGTACGTTAGGCGCTTATCACAAGTGCATGTGAAGCTATCACAGTTCGAAAGAATACCCTCCCGCGTGTGACGTAGTGTTTTATTCTGAACTCAACATTGCTTTACGCAACCCCTTTGACTCAAGTACGTGTATCTGCGTATTTGCCCTACTTTGTGCCGTTTGTGACATATAGTTCCCGGACAACTTTCTCGCGTGTGCCGCAGTTAATTGCTCTAACCCTGCCACCCAGTGCAAACTCTGTGTTTTGTGTACGGATTACGAACTGACCCCGACAGGAGATTCAAGTTTGAGTCTACGGCCAAGGTAACCACAGAATCAGCTACCACCGGTGAGTCCAAATCCCTCTTATACAGTCCACTTTTATTTTACCAAACAACCAGCCAGAACAACAGGATTTTCCCACCAATTTTCGAATTTGTCGCTACAGTTTTTAATTTTATGATCTACGAGTTTGTATGAAATGGTTTAGTGCCACCGCAAACTAATAATTGCGATTTTACATGCAAAAGATGCCAAACGGACGGCTAGACCTTTGTCGTCTTTCCCAGTCCGACAATAAGCTGTTGATGGAGGCGCTGTACGGTCCCAAAGCAAAAATATGACGATTTGTAATCGAAGCATACCACGACCCGGTTTGGTTTCTAATTACTGGTAGTACGGGCAGTAACGATATACGAAATCGTAGGAAATTAACTCGTAGCTAAAACCTAATAATTATAAAGTAAAGTTTCATAACATTTCCCAACTGTACACCCGATAGTATGCGGCTAGCAATACAAATTATAATTGTATACCTACCTAGGGAATACAAATCCACAACTCCTTCTGGCAGCTTCTTCCGAGTGATTTTTGCATAACAAGCGATGAGTATTGGCTTCTTCACAGGCTCCAAAATGTCCAAGTCGTGATGAAAATTCAGCCTCACCTTCAGGACGTCGCCAGTAGTGGTTCCACAATAGCAGATCTCATCCCTCTCATTCAGGTCTAAGCAAGTAATGACCCGTCTCAGCTTCGATAAGTTCACCATTGTCCCACGGACGTTACGGGCCTCCTTATCAATCTTCCATATTTGTAGCGTACAATCACCACCAGTTAAGAAACACGCTTCACGTCTGTTTGTTGGCTTCAGGACTACAGCATCGCCTTGGATGCCACTGCTCGCCTGATTTCCGCAGAGCGGCATGCCACCCTCAATATCCCAGACGACCACTGACCCGCAGTCTCGTCCACCCAAGGATATTAGGTAACGGTCGTTCAGCGAAAAACAGACTGCTTCGACACGAACTTTGTGGATCTCGTGAATGGAGATTATGCTGCGATTTTCGAAATCCCATAATATCACCTTCGCCTGTAAAATAAATTTTCAATTATTTATACCGCAGTAGTGAAATCAACAAAGGTGTACTTCGCTTTTACTTTTAATCTCCCGAATAGCTCATTTTAGATAAAATTTATAAACATGTTTTAACCCGAGAGTCGTCACGTCACGTCAGAGAACGGCAACGTCA
>OZ014506.1:57683423-57790428 GCA_963966075.1 Aphodius sticticus
ATTTCGTCGAAATAGTTAAATAATAAATTAAAGATGAGGAAATTCTGAATAATTTATGACTATGACATTTTTTGGTGCAATCAATAGTATAGTTGCATGAGCAAATTCTATTTCATCGAGATCGGTCGTACTGCATTTAAACTAGTAGCCAGGATATATCAGAAATTATGATTCTAATGACAGCAGGTAATGTCAGGCTAATGTTTTGACATGATTTTGACAACACCTACTGTCAATATAAGCTGCGTTCGGATATTGTACACCGTCACTTTTTACACCCAATAACACGTAAGTGTCATTTGAACGGTGTACCCGGTTACAACGGTGTACAATATCCGAACGCAGCTTAATCGACATAATATCTGTCTAGTTCTGCTAGTTTTATTTTATTTATTTTATTTATTTTTCGATCAAATAGAATCTCATGCAGCTAAATTATTAATTTTATATATAATATGATAAAGTCATGTGCCTGGCCACATCAGATTTTTTTTATTTAAGGCCTTAGAAATATGCCCGGAAGGAAAGAATAGGGACAAATATGTAGTGGGGCAGATCTTTAGCTGTAATTGGGACTTTAAAATTAAAGATTTCCTACCGACAGGACAGGCCAATGCGACTGGTAATCGTCATATTCAAGGTGAAAAAGCTGACAAGAGGGGCATAAAACTCGTCAAAAAGTCAAGAAAAATGTTGACGTATTCGATATAGTTATGAAACATGTGCGGGACTAATGTCCGGTATGAACGCTACAAACCTTTTAATCTGAAGATTTTAACCAATTGGTTGACATGTAAAGATCTACTATATACTAAGACAGAAAAAATACTCCTACATTTTTGTATTCTTCTTTACAGACATAATACTGAATGTAGTAAAACTAATGAGAGAAGTATTGGAGAATATAACTAGCAAAATGAATGCTGGAACTGCAGATTAAGCCTTACGAATGTTGCGCTATGGGATTGTGGTATGAATACTTCAAACTTTTTGATCTGCAAATTCATTTTCATTACAATTTTAGGTTAATCAAGCGTTCTTCAGATGAGAAGCAATAGGTTATTGTTATAAAATTTTTCTCATTATGTTGATATTTGAGAGACTCACTATTATATAAAAGAAGGAGAAAACAACTAAATTACATACCTACTTACCTATATTTAGTTTTGTCATCTCATTTATATACGTAGTAATTTTTTTTTTTACAGGATGAACAGAAGTGAATAATTACTTTTTATGAAATTAGAAGGCATGAGCAAGTAATTATTATATTTATTATAATGAAGGTATATTGATTGCGAGCTTCACAAGTTTGAGTCTGCAGTGTCACCGAAGAAAGATCTGAAAAATATCCACTTGTTGCAAGTACATACATAAACAAGTATAGCACCTATACAACCAGCAGTTATATTCCTACTAGACTTTGCTAATTATTTAATGGAGATACTCATCAAATTTTATTACGTACCAGTGGTAAATTATGTTGAAATTATATGGTATCATATTGTACAAAATTGTTAAATGTTTTTATTTTGTCACAAATGTCATGTAAATTGTTTGAAATCTACAAATTATATTACTTTAAATAACAACGAATATTATGTTTCATTCCTGTTTTCCAAGAATTAATTAAAAAATGCAATAATAATAACAGAGCAAATAGCCAAAATCATATTAGCCGCATCAAGCAAGGCATTTGCATTATTTACAGAAGCAACTTTACAACGGTTCAATAGCACATTATATGATGAAACCATTAAAGAAATTTCAGTTATTAATGTCATCTCAATGCTGAGACTAAATAAGTCTCGCTGTGTAATTTAGAAACGAAACAACCTTTAATAATAATAATTAATTTAATATTATGTTTTTTCTTCTTCAATCTGCCTTTACTTTAGTTGATTTACGTTCAAAGTCAATGAGCAAAATCAAGAACAAATAAAAATAAGATGCTGCTATAATTAATAACTCACAAATAATAACTATATAAACATAACTAACTACAAAACTAGACATAAAAAATAATTATAATAGTATAATGAAAGAAAAATAAATAAACAATTTAAGCCGATTAAGTATAACAAATCTACATTTGGTATCAATATTTCTAATAATATATTATTTAATTTTGAGAACAAGCGAGTTTAAGTTTCGAGCTTCTCCGAAAATTGTACGGGTACTTCTATCCCTGTTAGAGATATAGATTTAAAAGAGGAGTCAAATAGTAATTTGTCACGAAGGGTACTGCAAGCTCAAGTCCTGAAGAAAATAGTATGGTAAACAAAACTCAGGAATCTCTTGAATGCTACTTTTTATCAATCACAGAACTACGAACTGAAATCTTCCTTTATGTGGTGAGCTGAAAAATACTGTGTGTAAAACATTTGCACAGTTTTTGATATAGACATCTCACCTGAAGAATAATGCAGATCAATACAATTTGACTCGCCAACAAGAGTCTAGTATACTAGACAGCTGTGCGTACGATACCGAGCGTTTTTTTAGAGATGGGGCGAAGTACTCGTCCAAATCCAGACAGTAAAGATGATACTGATACACCCGATTATTATTGTATATTGCCGGACATTCGGAGGATAATAGATGAAGTAGTTAACGAGAGAACGTCAAAATTGATGACTAATAAGTGAATTGCGAAAGGAACTGGAGGATTTAGGCCATCTGCACATGGGGCAACCCAAAAGAAACTGTAGTAGCGTGGATACCAGGAGACTGCGCGACTAGGCTACCGGCATGTGTATTTCAATGACTCAACGCACACGGCGCAACCCGAGTACCGGCGACTGGGAGACCGACGCGATCCGAGTATCAGAGACCAGTCTCTTCGTGACGCGCTTATATTGACAGCTGACAGCACTGAACATGGAGCAGCAGTTGAACTTAAAATTTGTGAGTTTGGCAGAAAAGTATCCTGTGCTGTACAATTATAAACATGTAACGGACAAAGCTTGGAGTGATGTGGGAAAAGAAGTCAATGTGCTTAATATCCGTTCCCCAGCACTCACGCATTCCCTCATGTTGGTACTTTCTTTATGTAGGCCTGGGGAAAAAATCGCACCAATTCTAAATAACTCTGCTTCGACATATGATAGAAACTTAAAAAATAACTATCTGACATATTGAGTTCTTTTGCTGCAATGAATAATCGGCGTTGTGAATTTCTTTTGATATATGGCGGGACCCAGAATCTTATTTTTATTCAACTTCTTCTGCCACGATAATAGTAGTATAGTAACAAATCCTCATCACTGGAATCATCACTGAAATTGTCCACTACGTTGGACAATGATTGCTGTGAGGGCCCTGCTTCCATGATTACATCCAAGAATGTACTGATTTAAGGGCAGAGACGAGTAAACTGATTTGGATCGCAACTGTGTGACTATAAACCGTGCGGACAGGGCGCAACTTGAGTACCCCAGTCGCCCAGTCTCCTGGTATCCACGCTACTACAGGTTCTTTTCGGTTGCCCCATGTGCAGACGGCCTTACGCATAACAAACTCCAAACTAATACTGCATCTATCTAATAATGATACGGTAGTTTACGAACACAACTCAAGAGAACCCAAGAACATAACATCTGATGGCAAAATGAAGATATACGAAGAAATTGCGAGAGAAAATGAAGAGACTCCACAATCCCCTCCACAAGTAACAGAATCAGAGATATCACATACACGACACGTGAGTTCGGAAAACAAAGAAGACGACTTTATACTCGTTATCCGCAAGAAGAACCGAAAACCCCCATCGGACAGTTTGTTGGAAAATTAAAGTTGACTGACGACCGTTCCAAAGGGAAGTTAGCCGGTGCCGAATCCAGGGCATGGTTGTACGTTGGTCGTATTAACAATAAAGATGCGTCCGTAGATGATGTGAAGGAATATTTGCGGGATGAGAATGTGAATATTATTTGTGAAAAACTGGAAAGTTAGGGTAATTTTGCATGTTTTAAGCTTGGAATACCATTTCTCTTGCATGATAAAGTTAACAGTCCTAATTATTGGCCCGAGGGCGTAGTAGTTCGCAGATTCAATTTTTATAGGCCAGCTAACAAAAGCGATAAAGCAGCTAGACCAACTAATTTTTTATAGATTCAACCGCTGCTAAAGGCAGGGCTGCTGATGCGAATGATAACGGTTTGTTTGAAAAACAATTGCTGAAATTTGTTATTATGCACCAAAATATACAATGCCTCAGTAACAAAATAAATTTGCTTGATATTTTTTTGTCTTGTAACTATACAGACGTCTTAGTTCTAAGTGAGCACTGGCGTGTATTGATGACATAAGTCTTATAAAGCTTAAGAAATTTGAGTTGTGTGCAAATTTTTGTCGTGAAAGAAATAAGCATGGCGGAGTTGCCATATTCTGCAGAGCCGATTTGAAGGTACATGCCTTGGATGCAGTTGCTGATTTCTCAGTGAGTAAATATGTTTGAATGGTGTGCGGTTGAAATTGAAACAATTGCAACAATTGTGGTTGGAATCTATCGCCCTCCTGTGGGAGATATAAATGTGTTCTTTGACTGTCTTAACAATTTGCGGAATAATATTTTTCACATAGATAAAAGACTGGTTATTGCGGCTGACTTTAATTTGAACTTTGACGTAGATAATAATCACACACGGTCATTTAAGGATTTGTTAAAAACTTTTGATGTAGAAATAACAATCAACGAACCAACACGGGTCACAAATACTAGCTCCACGGTAATCGACAATATTCTAGTATCAGGTTTTTCCGAGACTGAATCTCATGGTATAGTCATTAAAGCAAATCTTAGTGATCATTATGCTCAATCGTTTAGTTTTTGTTATGGCAACAGTTGTAGTACTAGCCTACATTTTTTCAGGTGTATAAATGATGAAACTATAAGAATTTTTGCTGTTTTTTTGAAGAATGAGAAATGGGAATTGGTTTTTGAGGATGCGAATGCTGAAGTATCGTTTGATATATTCCTCAATATTATAACTTACTACTTTGAGGTTGCTTTTCCACCAATAAGGAGTCCGAAGCGTGAATCTCGGGTTAAATGGCTGACAAATGGAATTCTTAATATGCGCCAAAAAGTTTCAATGCTTGCCGATCTTAGTAAGAAGTACGGAGGTTTTAAAAGTTTTTATAAGGAATATAATGAATATTATTGTAGAATGATTCAAGAGTCTAAGCGCAGTTACCACGATAATCTCATTTTAACATCTCAAAACAAAAGTGCTGCAGCATGGTCAGTTATTAAATCTAATCTTACACTGAAACCTTCGCGAGGTATGGCTGATGTTGAACTGGACGTGAATGGCACAAAGCTAGTTGGGACTGCTGCCGCGAACTGCTTTAATCGTTACTTCCTTTAATCAATTCAGGATATATGTGCTACTTTTCAAGGGGATATTGACTCAGGGGTTCTTTGCAGTAATATTAGTTCGACGTCTAATGCGTCATTTTTTATGCTACCTATAAGCAATATCGATATTGAAGGCATTATTGCAAAGCTAAAAACGTCCAGATCAAGTGGATTTGATGGGATATCTAGTTTTCTGTTGAAGCGGGTTGCAGGGGTGGTTTCCCCTCCACTGGCCTTTGTTTTAAACTTGTGTCTTTCACAGGGAATTTTTCCAGGCAGGCTAAAGTTTGCTGTAGTAAAACCGTACTTTAAGAAAGGACAACGAACACTAGTTGAAAACTATCGTCCTATAAGTTTACTTTCGTCTTTCTCAAAAATTATAGAAGCTTTTGTCAGCAATAATTTAATGAGTGACTTTTTAAGGAACAATTTTCTGAGTCCCTGCCAGCATGGTTTTATCACGGATAGAAGTGTCGACACAGCTTTGTGTGACTTTGTAAGCAGAATTGTACAGGCCGTGCATGGCAGGAAAGTCACTCTGGGACTTTTTGTTGATTTTTGAAAGGCATTTGACTGCGTGAGTCATAGTTTATTGCTGCAAAAACTTGAAAGATATGGAATACGAGGTCTGGCGTTGGAATGGTTTCGATCGTATCTGGGAGGTCGCGAACAACAAGTTAACAACAGGTGTTCCACAGGGCTCAATACTGAGACCAGCGCTTTTTTCACAATATTTATAAATGACCTGCCAGACTACTTGGGACTGCCAGCGTGTAAGTGCACAGACACATTGGAGCAGCGCAACTAGTAGAGAGCCTAGCAACGCTCCTCGCGTCATTATTTGACATTGTTATTGTCATTGTTATTGTCTGTTGTGAGAGGTGCTGCTAGGCTCTCTACTAGTTGCGCTGCTCCGTTGTGGCCCCACACTAAGGTGGTTTCATATGCCGATGATACCAATATTCTTATCACAGCTAATACATATTCGGAAGCTTCAATCATTGCACAACATGTTTTAACGCGATGCCTCACCTGGGTAAATAAGAACAGGCTCTGCATCAATAGAGAATAATTGTCATATATTCTCTTTAAGTCCAATTATTTACCGGAAGACAATTTTATTGCAACTGCCAATGTAACTGTTGAGAGGGTAGAGAATATAAAGTTGCTTGGACTTACTCTGGATTGTAATCTCAGGTGGACATTACCCATTGATAAACTTTGCGCAAGGGTGGGGAATATGTCTTTTGCACTTCGTGTTTTAGCTGGCAATTGTTGTAGGGCTGTGCTGATGGATTTCTACTACGGTTGCATTTTCTCAAATATTAAATATGGGATACTTCAGTGGGGTCGATCTTCCGAATCGAGCAGGGTTTTTGTTCTGCAGAAACGAGCAATTCATATTATTGAAAATTTAAAACATCGCGAATCCTGTAAAGAGCATTTCAAGCGACTGCAACTGATGACAGCCGGCTATTTATATTTACGAGATTCTGTGTTTTGTGTTTAAGAACCAGCAAAGATTTGCTTCAAATCAGATGACTGCTTACAACACCAGAAATAAGCATAGTTTACGACCACAACAGCATCGAACAAGCCTTTATCAGAAGCATCTGGAGTTCAATGGATGCAAACTTTATAATGCCTTGCCGGTTAATATAAAAAATATGACAAGCTTACAAACTTTTAAATGTTCAATAAAGAAATATCTGGTTGAGAAGTGTATATACACGGTGGAAGAGTTTTATCAATGATAGATGCGTTTATTTCCTTTTGTTTTGACTTACTTTCCTTAATGTGCAATTTATTTTTTATATATGTTATATATTGTTGTATTTTGTATTTTTCTGGAAATAAATGATATTGTATTGTATTGTAAACGGTCATCTTCATATTATACCTCAACGATTTAGTCGCTGGAGTGTGCAGTGACTTGCGGAACACATTGATGGCAATAGTTTCAACCATATTTGCCTTCACATGTAGAAATATTGTACCTTCTTCGAACTGTCCTTCCTCAGTATCAAGTAATTATCACGGAAACCTTAGCTTGTACTTTGTAGTTCCTGTATGTAGATTAATTTTAATGACTGATTGCTTATATATTCTCCGGATTGCCTGTAGCGTACTTCGAAACTGTGATAAATGTCGAGAACCATTATTGCCAACTGTAGCATTGCTAATCTATAAGTTTTTAATTAAAAATCAAATCATTGGTGATAAAAAGGTATTTAGACGTACCCGATTTATCTCTTTTATCGCACTGAGAAAATGTAAACAAATCCTAAACTTTTCAACGGCTGAACTGAAGCTGTTTAGCTGATTCTGTGTCGGCTACATGCTGAACTCGTTCTCAACCAAATACATATAATGCCCTGCTGCCGTATGTAAATATTTTAGCTGCATATCGCACCATGATGTTAAACACATAGCGTAATAAAAGATTCTGCTACCGTGGACATTTTCTGTGCATGAAAAACAGAAGAAAACACTTTCCTTGTTACTTATCTACACCCAAAATGTAGGTATGACGAATGTTTCCCGATTGCTTGTACCATAAATATAACCTCGAACGCTTGGTTCATCCGAACAGCTATTAGCATTAGGAAACTCGTACCTCCGCCAAAAATATAGGTATAACGAACGGTATGGCCACGGTTTTGAATGTTGTGATTGCTTGTATTGTCTTTTCTCGGTAGTATAATTTAACTGAATCACTAAAACCTTACTTTTAGGGTCACCTTAAAAATCTGTAATAGTGGTTAAATATAAAGTTTTTATGAGTGGTTTACCTTCCATAAATATATGCCTGTATATGCCCCCGAAACGCTGGTTGCAAGCTGATATTGACAATTTGACAATAGTATAGTTGGGTATAGTGCACAGTGTTTGTTGCCAATGGTTGCCAACTTACGTTTTGTGCCAACCTTGAAACCTTGGTACGTGAAACATGTGATTTATATTGAAAATTTATACTGGAAAAATGATAATGTTTTAGTATTCAGATGAACCGTTTTGGACATCCTCTTCCGACCAAGATTCTTCGCAGGACTCCGTCCGTGAAGTGGAGTTATATGCAAAATAAGTGTTATTAATCATTTAAGCATTTATTGTATGTATTGTTGGTATATAGTTTCTGTTACTGTTATAATATGTGACCTGAATCGGAGAAACCGCCCTAGTGAAAAAAACCCATTTTTTGATTTTGTCGGCATCGGTTTGACAATAGGAAGAGCTACCTGAGTGCGTCAACATCGTTTTTTTATCACTACGGCGGTTTGTCCATTCCTGGTCACATATGTATTCGTTTTTAATAACAAATGTTGTGTTGAGTATGTATTTTTATTTATTTAACGTCAAACTGCCATTTTGATTTTAACATTGTAACATATCTTTTAATATATTTTATGTTTCAGATTGGTGACAGTGTCAATTTTGACAATTCTAATTATCCAGGAAGTTGTCAGTTATACGTAATATTTCTACGTTTCTTTGTAGTAAGTGTTATTGTGATACCTAATTATCCTTAGAATTTCAGGTGTAAGTAAAGAGGTTACTCATAATTTTTATTGTTATTGGGCCCACTTTACTTTTAACAAATGGATTTAAATAATTCAAGAAGAATGCGTAATAAATGGTCCATAAATGAATATAAGGAGGTGATTTGGTGTCACTTTTGTTCATTGTTAAAGTTTGGATGTGCTAATCAACGGGAATGCTTTAGAATATGGCGAGAAAGAAACCCAGATAAAAGAATGGAGTTGACTGCTAATACTTTGGCATCCCAGAGACGGTGCATTCTAAATAGTAATAAGTTATCCAATATAGAGATAGATTCTATAAGAAGGGAGGTAGAGATTTTTCTAAATCTTGTAAATGATGAAGTGGTTGAAGTAGAACAAGGAAACATTTTGGATGAAGTGGTAGAATTAGAACAGAATAGCCACAATGATGAGGTGTCTATTATTGTAGATATTGAGGTAAATGGAATGCCAAATCTGGGTAATAATAATGATAATGTAGTACAACAAAGTCAGTTTTTAATATTGGTACAACAAGAATTGCTTACTTCAGGAAATTTTCATAGCAGGGTTAGATTGCCTTTTATACGGGAGACTAACAGGGTTAGGGAGTTGATTGCGCAAGCTAATTCTGATCTGGAAGTATTTCTGAGGAATAGGCCAGAATTGTCCATTATTGAAATAAATAATTTGTTGTACGCATCCGCATATGTTATTACTAAGATGGTGAATCCAAAATTTACATCAATACACAATATTCGAATCCGGGAAAACCGTTGGAAGCGTAGACTCCAAAATAATATTGCTAATTGGAGAAAGGACGTTTCCAGGATTTCTGAAATTAGAAGATCTATTCATTTAACAGAGAGGTTACAACGGTTACGGCAAAACATAATACTAAAATACAGTGTTTTAGGCGAAGAGAAGGATATAGTAATTATTGAAGAGGAGTTAAAACAGAAAATTCAAGCTAAGGCCCAACGTATCAGAAGAATTGAAAAAAGAATTCGGACTTACAATGATAACAAAAATTTTGAAGAAAATCCTAAAAAATTTTATAGGGGTCTTGGCAAGGAGAACATCTGTATCCAGAATTTTCCAAACATGCAGGATGTTACCAATTTTTGGACAGGCATTTGGGGGCAATCTGGCAAGTACAATTCTGATGCGGAATGGATTAAACGCGAGGAGAGGCGGAATATGCATTATCCAGCTATGGAAGATGTACTTCTCTCCAAAGATGACTTCCAAAATGCTTGCAAAAGTTTGGGACTTTGGAAAGCTCCTGGACCAGATAAAATTCCTAATTTTTGGCTTAAAAGGATAACAATATTGCATGAACATTTAGTAAAATGTTTTAACAATATGGTTAATAATCCAGAAATGATACCGTCGTGGCTGACGGAAGGTGTAACTGTTTTGATTCCCAAAACGGAGAATACAATGGAAGTATCCCAATATAGGCCAATTACTTGTTTAAATTGTTGTTATAAATTATTAACTAAAATTTTAGGTACCAAGATTTATGAACATCTTAAAGAAAATAATGTATTGCCCTCTGAGCAGAAAGGCATTTTAAAGGACAGTTATGGTTCAAAAGAACTGTTAATAATTAACAAGAAGATTGTTGAAAAGATCAAGAAGACTCGAGGAAACCTATCCTTGGCCTGGATTGACTATAAGAAGGCGTATGATAGTATCCCGCATGAATGGATTGTAAAAGCCTTGGAGATATATGGGGTAAACCAAAAAATTATTTTTCTGGTAAACTCATGTATGTCCTTATGGTCTACTAAACTATGCTTGCGGGGACGAGAGTCGTGTGTTTTCTCAGAGCCGATTAATATTAATTGTGGCATATTTCAAGGTGATAGTTTATCACCCTTGCTCTTTTGCATAGGCCTGTTTGCATTGTCCAGTGAATTGAATGAGGACAAAGTTGGTGTTCAGTTATTACCTGGCGAAAAGTTAATTGGTCATTCATTATATATGGATGATTTGAAACTTTATGCCAAAAATGATGAGCAGTTGAAGAGGAGCCTCAGTATAGTTAAACAATTCTCTGACGATGTTGGGATGCAATTTGGTCTAGAGAAGTGTGCCAAAATTAGTATTGTCAAAGGCAAAATTGAGAGAACCGCTGACATATGCCTGAATGATCATACTAGTATTAATGAATTAACTGATAATACTAGATATAAGTATCTGGGAATGGATGAAGCCTTTGGTATAGATGATGAAGGGATGAAGGCGAAGGTTATTGGCGAATACATTAAGCGAGTCAGAAAAATTTTAAAATCTGGTTTAAATGGAAAATATAAAATGCAAGCGATAAATGCATATGCTATTCCAATATTTCGATATAGTGTTGGAGTTTTAAACTGGACTAAGAAGGAAATACGCGATTTGGACATTAAAACTAGAAAACAGTTAACACTAAATTTTATGTTTCATCCTAGGTCTGATGTCTGCAGGCTATACCTGCACCGTTTAGATGGAGGTCGTGGCTTGCAGCAATTGGAAAATATTTATGATTTGGAAATGTTAAATTTAGGAAATTTTATAAAGGCCAACAAGGAGGATAAAGTCATTAAACAATTAATTAGGGATACTTCTGGTAAGTCAATAATTAGTAAACATAAACTAATTTTAGAAAAATTTCAAGTGGAAGAACTCGGTAATTATGAAAATAAAATTTCAGTGGAGAGTTTAAAGCGACAGATAAAGTTAAAAATGAATCAGAAAATGAGAGAGGATTATGTTAGTAAGCCAATGCATGGCCAATTTTTAAGAATTGTGGAGGGTGATGGTATTTCAAAGTCTGGATCGTTATCTTGGCTTTGTCATGGAAACATTAAGGCTGAAACGGAATCCTCTATCATAGCGGCGCAAGATCAGGCAATACGTACAAGATATCATGAACAGAAGATTATGAAAGTTGCTCATGATGGGAGTTGTAGACTGTGTCATCAGGCTCCGGAACATGTCTATCATTTGTTAGCGGCTTGTCCAGTCTTAGCTGAGTCGCATTACATTGCTAGGCATGATAGGGTGGGAACATACATACATTACAACTTGTGTTCCCAACTATTAGGTTTAGCAATGGATGTGTCTCGGTGGTATGACCACGTTCCATCTCCTGTTGTGAGTAATGATCATATTACCATATTATGGAACATGCCTATTGTCACTGATAGAATGCTTGATGCTAATAAGCCAGATATCGTGGTAAAGGATTTCCAGAGGAAGGTATGCACGTTCATAGAAATCTCGGTACCTGGTGATGCGAATGTTGTAAGGAAGGAGCTTGAAAAACAACTTAAATATAAGGATCTCTCAATAGAAGTTAGACGTATGTGGGGAATGAAAGTAAACATTATTCCGGTGATTGTAGGTTCATTGGGAGCAGTTACTCTAAATTATAGTAAACATGTCAAGGAGTTACCGTGCAAAATTTCGCCCTGGGAAATTCAGGAAATTGCGGTTTTGGGAAGCGCGAATATTTTGAGGATAGTTTTATCATAAAGTATCCTAAATTTACTGCTATCGTACTGCTATATTAATATTTTATCTTTACCTTCCTTTGTATATTGTCTATTAATAAATGTCTGCATGTGTTTTTACTGACCTGTACGCAACGCTGTACGGGGTTTCTGCAGTTTTCCTTTGCTTTGCAAACTTGTGTTGCAAAGCATAAAGGGCGTTGTTTTTCAAAATTGGGTTGAGCTGCAGTGATACCCGCAAAGGGAGTACCCTAGGCTTCAGCGAAGCTCGGTACTACCAATTTGCCCTGATGATCCTCATTACTTGTCAAAATCTATTAGTGTAATTTTAGTATTTATATGTTGTATCTAAATTATATTATCTAGGTTTAATGTATTTAATGAGATGTATCAGAGAATTCCAATAAATAATAATAATAATAATAATTAAATATTTCTGAGGAATAGGCCAGAATTGTCCATTATTGAAATAAATAATTTGTTGTACGCATCCGCATATGTTATTACTAAGATGGTGAATCCAAAATTTACATCAATACACAATAATCGAATTCGGGAAAACCGTTGGAAGCGTAGACTCCAAAATAATATTGCTAATTGGAGAAAGGACGTTTCCAGGATTTCTGAAATTAGAAGATCTATTTATTTAACAGAGAGGTTACAACGGTTACGGCAAAACATAATACTAAAATACAGTGTTTTAGGCGAAGAGAAGGATACAGTAATTATTGAAGAGGAGTTAACACAGAAAATTCAAGCTAAGGCCCAACGTATCAGAAGAATTGAAAAAAGAATTCGGACTTACAATGAAAATTTTGAAGAAAATCCTAAAAAATTTTATAGGGGGCTTGGCAAGGAGAACATCTGTATCCAGAATTTTCCAAACATGCAGGATGTTACCAATTTTTGGGCAGGCATTTGGGGGCAATCTGGCAAGTACAATTCTGATGCGGAATGGATTAAACGCGAGGAGAGGCGGAATATGCATTATCCAGCTATGGAAGATGTACTTCTCTCCAAAGATGACTTCCAAAATGCTTGCAAAAGTTTCGGACTTTGGAAAGCTCCTGGACCAGACAAAATTCCTAATTTTTGGCTTAAAAGGATAACCATATTGCATGAACATTTAGTAAAATGTTTTAACAATATGGTTAATAATCCGGAACTGATACCGTCGTGGCTGACGGAAGGTGTAACTGTTTTGATTCCCAAAACGGAGAATACAATGGAAGTATCCCAATATAGGCCTATTACTTGTTTAAATTGTTGTTATAAATTATTAACTTAAATTTTAGGTACCAAGATTTATGAACATCTTAAAGAAAATAATGTATTGCCCTCTGAGCAGAAAGGCATTTTAAAGGACAGTTATGGTTCAAAAGAACTGTTAATAATTAACAAGAAGATTGTTGAAAAGATCAAGAAGACTCGAGGAAACCTATCCATGGCCTGGATTGACTATAAGAAGGCGTATGATAGTATCCCGCATGAATGTATTGTAAAAGCCTTGGAGATATATGGGGTAAACCAAAAAAATATTTTTCTTGTAAACTCATGTATGTCCTTATGGTCTACTAAACTATGCTTGCGGGGACGAGAATCGTGTGTTTTCTCAGAGCCGATTAATATTAATTGTGGCATATTTCAAGGTGATAGTTTATCACCCTTGCTCTTTTCCATAGGCCTGTTTGCATTGTCCAGTGAATTGAATGAGGACAAAGTTGGTGTTCAGTTGTTACCTGGCGAAAAGTTAATTGGTCATTCATTATATATGGATGATTTGAAACTTTATGCCAAAAATGATGAGCAGTTGAAGAGGAGCCTCAGTATAGTTAAACAATTCTCTGATGATGTTGGGATGCAATTTGGTCTAGAGAAGTGTGCCAAATTAGTATTGTCAAAGGCAAAA
This sequence comes from Aphodius sticticus, assembly GCA_963966075.1. NCBI lineage: Eukaryota > Metazoa > Arthropoda > Insecta > Coleoptera > Scarabaeidae > Aphodius > Aphodius sticticus. The sequence continues at coordinate 57,697,719 of OZ014506.1, forward strand.
TTGAGAGAACCGCTGACATATGCCTGAATGATCATACTAGTATTAATGAATTAACAGATAATACTAGATATAAGTATCTGGGAATGGATGAAGCCTTTGGTATAGATGATGAAGGGATGAAGGCGAAGGTTATAGGCGAATACATTAAGCGAGTCAGAAAAATTTTAAAATCTGGTTTAAATGGAAAATATAAAATGCAAGCGATAAATGCATATGCTGTTCCAATATTTCGATATAGTGTTGGAGTTTTAAACTGGACTAAGAAGGAAATACGCGATTTGGACATTAAAACTAGAAAACAGTTAACACTAAATTTTATGTTTCATCCTAGGTCTGATGTCTGCAGGCTATACCTGCACCGTTTAGATGGAGGTCGTGGCTTGCAGCAATTGGAAAATATTTATGATTTGGAAATGTTAAATTTAGGAAATTTTATAAAGGCCAACAAGGAGGATAAAGTCATTAAACAATTAATTAGGGATACTTCTGGTAAGGCAATAATTAGTAAACATAAACTAATTTTAGAAAAATTTCAGGTGGAAGAACTCAGTAATTATGAAAATAAAATTTCAGTGGAGAGTTTAAAGCGACAGATAAAGTTAAAAATGAATCAGAAAATGAGAGAGGATTATGTTAGTAAGCCAATGCATGGCCAATTTTTAAGAATTGTGGAGGGTGATGGTATTTCAAAGTCTGGATCGTTATCTTGGCTTTGTCATGGAAACATTAAGGCTGAAACGGAATCCTCTATCATAGCGGCGCAAGATCAGGCAATACGTACCAGATATCATGAACAGAAGATTATGAAAGTTGCTCATGATGGGAGTTGTAGACTGTGTCATGAGGCTCCGGAACATGTCTATCATTTGTTAGCGGCTTGTCCAGTCTTAGCTGAGTCGCATTACATTGCTAGGCATGATAGGGTGGGAACATATATACATTACAACTTGTGTTCCCAACTATTAGGTTTAGCAATGGATGTGTCTCGGTGGTATGACCACGTTCCATCTCCTGTTGTGAGTAATGATCATATTACCATATTATGGAACATGACTATTGTCACTGATAGAATGCTTGATGCTAATAAGCCAGATACCTGCTGATGCGAATATTGTAAGGAAGGAGCTTGAAAAACAACTTAAATATAAGGATCTCTCAATGGAAGTTGGACGTATGTGGGGAATGAAAGTAAACATTATTCCGGTGATTGTAGGTTCATTGGGAGCAGTTACTCTAAATTATAGTAAACATGTCAAGGAGTTGCCGTGCAAAATTTCGCCCTGGGAAATTCAAGAAATTGCGGTTTTGGGAAGCGCGAATATTTTGAGCAGAGTTTTATCATAAAGTATCCTAAATTTACTGCTATCGTACTGCTATATTAATATTTCATCTTTACCTTGGGGTATATGCAGGCAAGAGGAATTGACCACAAGACAGCAAAGAAAGACATCAAAGAGAAATTTTTGCAACGTTTAAAAAACGTCATGAATACCCATCTTACAGCACTAAACAAAATGAAGGCAATCAACTCCTACGCTGCACCAGTGGTTACATACAGTTTCGGAACTATTAAGTGGACGGACACGGAACTGGAAGAACTAAACAGAATTTGCAGAACAACGGCAACCAAACATCGCATCCACCATCCCCGTAGTGCTGTAGACAGATTCCACCTGCCACGCGAAGTAGGCTGAAGAGGAATGGTGGATTTTAGGGCGCAACATTCTAACCAAGTAAAGGACCTTGTTACATATTTCACAAACAACAAAACTCCAGAGAATTTATGCCATAGCGTACCACCTACAATTTGCGGGAACCCCCTTGCCTAGAGCTGCAGAACTCAAAGAGTGGAATGAGAGAGACCCACGTGGAAAGGGAAATCACTTCACGGCAGATACCCAGCAAGACTCGACGAAAAGGGAATCGACAAAGACGCTTCGGTCGCTTGGATCAAGAGCGGTTACCTGCATGCTGAAACTGAAGGCATGGTGTTTGCCATCCAGGACCAAGTCATACCAACAAGATACCACAGAAAGCGAATACTGAAGCAGAACATTGAAGAGGTGTGTAGAATGTTCAACAAAGATATCGAAACCATCGATCATCTCACAGGCGGATGCACAAGACTAGCACCAAGAGAATATACCGAGAGACATGATATGGTAGCACGAATTATTCATCAGGAAATACTACACCAACGGAGACCGGAAAATAAAATAACACCTTACTACACCTACACCTCCGAAACCGTAATCGACGAGCCAGACTACAAGATATAGTGGGCAAGAAAAATTGTCACGGACAAAACAATCCAAAACAATATCCCTGACATTGTGCTAGTCGACAAAAGAAACAAAAACACATACATTATAGACATAGCCATAACAAACACACAAAATATGGAAAAAACGAGAGAAGAGAAAATCCAAAAATACTTACCACTTGCTATAGAACTAAAGAACATCTGGCAACAGAATAAAGTTGAAATTATCCCGATAATAATTGCAAACACCGGAGAAATACCAAGCACACTTGCAAAGTATCTAGAAAAGCTAAACATACCATGGGAAAAATACAAACAGATGCAAAAAGCGGTGATAATACAAACATGTAGTATTGTGCGAATAGTAATATCAAATATATAAGCAGAAAAAAAAAATGGAAAATATTTCACACGTAGCACAATGATGTCGTCCTAATTCGTCAAACCCCAAACCGCTGGTGCAAACCCCGGTACTTGGACAAATAAATTACATTACTGCCCGCCCGAAAGGACCCTCAGAGCTGAATCAGTCACGCGCGGGACTGCTCTTCAGTAAATGGTTCCCGGTAGCGGCCGAGGAAGTGTACCTTCATGGAATAACTCATCAACTCTCAATAATAATAATAATAATAATAATTGGGAGCAGTTACTCTAAATTACAGTAAACATGTCAAGGAGTTACCGTGCAAAATTTCGCCCTGGGAAATTCAGGAAATTGCGGTTTTGGGAAGTGCGAATATTTTGAGGAGAGTTTTATCATAAAGCATCCTAAATTTACTGCTATCGTACTACTTTTCATCTTTACCTTCCTTTGTATATGTCTATAAATAAATATCTGCATGTGTTTTTACTGACCTGTACGCAACGCTGTACGGGGTTTCCACAGTTTTCCTTTGCTTTGCAAACTTGTGTTGCAAAGCATAAATGGCGTTGTTTTTCAAAATTGGGTTGAGCTGTGGTGATACCCGCAAAGGGAGTACCCTAGGCTTCAGCGAAGCTCGGTACTACCAATTTGCCCTGATGATCCTCATTACTTGTCAAAATCTATTAGTGTAATTTTAGTATTTATATGTTGTATCTAAATTATATTATCTAGGTTTAATGTATTTAATGAGATGTATCAGAGAATTCCAATAAATAATAATAATAATAATATGCACGTTCATAGAAATCTCGGTACCTGCTGATGCGAATGTTGTGAGGAATGAGCTTGAAAAACAACTTAAATATAAGGATCACTCAATAGAAGTTGGACGTATGTGGGGAATGAAAGTAAACATTATTCCGGTGATTGTAGGTTCATTGGGAGCAGTTACTCTAAATTATAGTAAACATGTCAAGGAGTTGCCGTGCAAAATTTCGCCCTGGGAAATTCAAGAAATTGCGGTTTTGGGAAGCGCGAATATTTTGAGGCGAGTTTTATCATAAAGCATCCTAAATTTACTGCTATCGTACTACTTTTCATCTTTACCTTCCTTTATATATGTCTATTAATAAATATCTGCATGTGTTTTTACTGACCTGTACGGGGTTTCTGCAGTTTTCCTTTGCTTTGCAACCTAATGTTGCGAAGCATAAAGGGCGTTCCTTTCAAAATTGGGTTGAGCTGCAGTGATACCTGGAAAGGGAGTACCCTAGGCTTCAGCGAAGCTCGGTACTACCAATTTGCCCTGATGATCTTCATTACTTTTCAAAATTTATTAGTGTAATTTTTGTATTTATATGTTGTATCTAAATTATATTATCTAGGTTTAATGTATTTAATGAGATGTATCAGAGAGTTCCAATAAATAATAATAATAATAATAATTAGTATTGTCAAAGGCAAAATTGAGAGAACCGCTGACATATGCCTGAATGATCATACTAGTATTAATGAATTAACAGATAATACTAGATATAAGTATCTGGGAATGGATGAAGCCTTTGGTATTGATGATGAAGGGATGAAGGCGAAGGTTATAGGCGAATACATTAAGCGAGTCAGAAAAATTTTAAAATCTGGTTTAAATGGAAAATATAAAATGCAAGCGATAAATGCATATGCTATTCCAATATTTCGATATAGTGTTGGAGTTTTAAACTGGACTAAGAAGGAAATACGCGATTTGGACATTAAAACTAGAAAACAGTTAACACTAAATTTTATGTTTCATCCTAGGTCTGATGTCTGCAGGCTATACTTATAGCCTGCATATAGCCTATATACCTGCAGCAATTAGAAAATGAAAAGATTTGGAAATGTTAAATTTAGGAAATTTTATAAAGGCCAACAAGGAGGATAAAGTCATTAAACAATTAATTAAGGATACTTCTGGTAAGTCAATAATTAGTAAACATAAACTAATTTTAGAAAAATTTCAGGTGGAAGAACTCGATAATAATGGAAATAAAATTTCAGTAGAGAGTTTAAAGCGACAGATTAAGTTAAAAATGAATCAGAAAATGAGAGAGGATTATGTTAGTAAGCCAATGCATGGTAAATTTTTAAGAATTGTGGAGGGTGATGGTATTTCAAAGTCTGGATCGTTATCTTGGCTTTGTCATGGAAACATTAAGGCTGAAACGGAATCCTCTATCATAGCGGCGCAAGATCAGGCAATACGTACCAGATATCATGAACAGAAGATTATGAAAGTTGCTCATGATGGGAGTTGTAGACTGTGTCATCAGGCTCCGGAACATGTCATTTATTGGCGGCTTGTCCATTTCGAATATTGAAATCATAAAAATAGAGCATACGCAGGAATGACTCCTTCTTTCTTTTCACGTTTTTTTTAAAAAAAAAAAAGCTAATTGGTTCGAATAAAAAAATCGCAAAGATGGGCAATTTGCAACTATTCCAATCGATATTGGCAAGTTGTTAATGGTTCAATTTGAATGGATTATGCATAAACACAATTGTTACAGTGTCCCCCAGGATTTGAAAGAGCGGTTTTGGCATAAAATAGACCACAACACCATGTTTTGTGCAAAAATGTGGTTCCATCAGTCAAATTTGCAGGGTTTGGCAGTCCTCTGCATGGTGGCGCTAGTTGTTCTAGACTAGAGAATATATTCCTGACTTCACTACCAGCATTTCTATTGGTCTACGTAAAAATTAAGTTACAACCCACTTCTAACGCTGCGAGTTTGAGACAGACGGCCAAAATGGTACGTCAATATGTGTAAAGATGTATTATTTCGTTCATAATATTGCAAACCCACAAGGAAATATGAAAAATACCGTGTTTTTGATGTTTTTTGTGTGCTTCTAGGCTATAGCTATTACGAGAGAGGTTTTGCTTTTAGATTTGAAGTTTTCCGGTTAGCTGATTAAATTGATGCTCAAGGACTAACATTCGATGCAGACACAAAACATTACTCATTTGGTATTCAACGTCCGGGAAGCATGTTATATAGAGATGAGGCTTTTCTTCGAGAGTGTGGCTATTAATTAAGTAATTAATATAATTGCTATGCGTCGGGTCAGAAAGAAAGACAATTTACTTGAGACAAAACAAAGGTAAACAAAAATGCAGATAGAGATAGAACCATAGTGTAATATCGTTGATTGTCAATGGATATAGATAGTCAGCCATGGCTTAGTTGGGGCCTTAACATCCAGAGGGCAGGGTTTTCTGCAAGATTCATTCACAAATTATTATAGCGTTTTCGACTTATACAGTTCTATGCACGCACTTGGTGCGAACTGGCTGAGGTCGAGCATAAATATATAATAAATATATAAGTCGAAAAGGCTATAATTGGTTAATGAATCTTGCTCAAAACCTCCCTCTAACCTCCCTCTAACCTCTAACCAGCCCTCTAGATGTTAAGGCCCCAACTAACCCATGGCTGACTATCTATATTCGTTGACAATCAACGGTATTATGTTAGGAATTATCCCATGAATACGATTTATCCTTATGTACAAACTGTGGTAATTGTATTTATTTGAAATTTGTGCTATTCTTTGTTCGAACAAATGCAACGTATTTATTTGAATTTAAATCAATACAGAAATAACCCCTGGCACAAAGTAGAGCGTCCGTATACGGACGCCTTAAGCACACGAACGCTCTAGTAAATGCAAATTGTTAATGTATGGACGCTATAGTGATAGTAGGATATATATATATATATATATATATATATATATATATATATATATATACAGGGTGAGTCACTAGAGTCGCGGTGGTAGATATAGCAATTATATTTAGAGATGGAAAAAAATATTTAATACAAAAGTTGTTTGGCATATCATTTTCTACAACGTAAAATTATTTTCATTTATACTGGGTGTTGCATTTAGGCGTAGCAGAAAATAAATTAACTTTTTTAAATGGAATGCCCTGTATATTATAACATATTATGATTGCGAAGAAAATTGTCTTACTAATTGTATCAGGTGATATTGACGTAAAGCTAATAGTTTCTGCAATATTCAATTTTTTATTAAAAAAATGGCCGTTGCAGGCCTTTTCCGAAAACTACGTAATAGCGTCATTTTTGCAGATATTTTCTTACAACTTTGTCAGAAAATAACCAATACTAATAGGGAGGTGATAGTGCCCAAAGAAATTTGATGCGCTATACAGGGTGTTCCTAGCACCTAATCAATTTTGATATTTTTCAAATGGCTTTTTCTTGAGTTTTTTAAATGAAACGCCCTGTATATTATTTGCTGGTTGCATTTCCCATTAAGTTGCCTTTAATTTATATTAAGTGTGGCATATACATATTTGTACCCGTTTTCGTGATAATTGGAATTTAAAGAAAATGTGTAATAAAGTATACCAATACAGTACTTTAATATTACACCCTGCATAACATGGTTCTTTTTTAATGATTTTTTTTTGTAAAGGAACATAGAAAGGAAAAAAATACTTTTGTTGAATTAAAAAACTGACAGAATTGCTCAAAATAAATTGAAAAGTACATGGAATTACCATTTAGTTACTCAATATGAAAAATTAATATAATTTGAGACAACTAAAAATTAAATAAAAACAAATAATTAAGAGAAACCACAACTAATAACATTTATTAAACTATTTTTTAAACTTGATAAGCATTAACATAAAACTAGTAAAAAACTATAACAATTAAAGATAAAACAACAAGTAGTTATTGATTTGGTAGGTGTTCAAAATGCCCTCCATTTTGTCTTCTACAAGCATTAATCCGATGGGTAAAAGATCTCGAAGTATTTCTTAACATCTCTCTCTTATTTTCTCTGATGTCAGCAAAAACATTTCTTATTCTAATCTTCATATCGTCTTGTGTGGTAGGTGGTGTCTGGTATACTAATTCCTTAACATGACCCCACAAAAAAAAATCCAACTTATTTAGATCAGGAGATCTTGGCGCCCATAACGTAGGGCCTCCTCTTCCAATCCATTTGTTGGGGTATTTATTGTTCAAAAATTGTCTTACGTTCAGACTAAAGTGGGGTGGGGCTCCGTCGTGATGGAAAATTAAGTTTTGGCGAATATTAAGCGGCAAATCATCTAAATATTCATGTAGATGGTTGTTAAGAAAATGTAAGTACCTTTGACCATTTACGGAACCCTCAAAAAAGTAAGGCCCTAGCAAATTGGTATCTACTATTCCACCCCATACATTGAGTGACCATCTATGTTGATGGTCCAAAGGCCTGATAACGCGAGGATTTTCTGTTGCCTAAAAATGGAAGTTATGTTGGTTAACATACGCATTTTTATAAAACGTAGCTTCATCAGTAAAAAGAACAAAGTCAAAAAAATTTGTTTGTTGTTGAATTTTAGCAGCTGCCCAATTACAAAAATGTAATATCTTTTCTAAATCGTTTTCGCTCAATTCCTGTACATGTTGCACATGATATGGATGATACTTGTGTCGCCGTATTATTCTGGACACAGATGATTGGGTTATTCCTTGATTTCTTATTTGTCTAGTGCTTGAGTATGGATTTTCTACCACACTAGTAACTACCAGAAATTCATTCTCTTCATGTGTCGCCGCTTTTGTTCTTTTTCTTTTTTTGTAAGTAATAGTACCTGTTGATTCAAAACGTTCCCGAACTCTATTAATTGTTCTTGCATCGGGATGCCGTCTTTCGGGATATCGCTGAGCGTAAATTCTTGAGGCCAGTAGAGCGTTTTTGCCGGCTTCTCCATAGATGTAAATAATATTCATCTATCAGTTCCTCTTTAGTATAATTAAAATTCATCGTTAACAGAGATTACAAATGTTGGTTAGCTATATTAAGTCTGTTGACAGCAATAACTACACGTCTGTTATTTGTTTTTGTTTCCATGACAACGAGGTTAAGTAAATCTAAGCTAACTTAAAATATTAGCGTAACTCTGCTATTTAAATGTATCTTTATAAAAAATAGCATTTTTAACTTTACCAACATTTATAATTTATATTATAACAAAATACATGAAAAAAACTAACTCAATTATACAGGGTGTAATATTAAAGCACTGTATTGGTATACTTTATTACACATTTTCTTTAAATTCCAAATATCACGAAAACGGGTACAAATATGTATATGCCACACTTAATATAAATTAAAGGCAACTTAATGGTAAATGCAACCAGCAAATAATATACAGGGCGTTCCATTTAAAAAACTCAAGAAAAAGCCATTTGAAAAATATCAAAATTGATTAGGTGCTAGGAACACCCTGTATAGCGCATCAAATTTCTTTGGGCACTATCACCTCCCTATTAGTATTGGTTATTTTCTGACAAAGTTGTAAGAAAATATCTGCAAAAATGACGCAATTACGTAGTTTTCGGAAAAGGCCTGCAACGGCCATTTTTTTAATAAAAAATTGAATATTGCAGAAACTATTAGCTTTACGTCAATATCACCTGATACAATTAGTAAGACAATTTTCTTCGCAATCATAATATGTTATAATATACAGGGCATTCCATTTAAAAAAGTTAATTTATTTTCTGCTACGCCTAAATGCAACACCCAGTATAAATGAAAATAATTTTACGTTGTAGAAAATGATATGCCAAACAACTTTTGTATTAAATATTTTTTTCCATCTCTAAAGATAATTGCTATATCTACCACCGCGACTCTAGTGACTCACCCTGTATAATGGATGTTAATTCAATCCGTACATCTGGGTTCGAATCCCAGGCGTGGCTGTAGTTTTTTAACTTAAAAAATTACCGCCATCTTGTATTAACTATTTCAAATTTTTATATAAATAATATATATATATATATATATATATATATATACAGGGTGTCCGGAAAGTAATGGGACCCAGCTTAACCGTATATTCTTTATGTCAAATGGGACCGATTAAACCAAAAACCCCATAGTAAAAAGTGCTTCCTTAAGAAGTTATAAGGTGTTAAAGATAGAAAATATATTTCTTGTTTTGCGTATATTTCAGAAAAGAAACGGCCGATCAAGCTGAAAAGTGGTACCCTTAGGCTTTTGGAGACGCCAAACATGATGACAGTATTAGGACATTTGCATATTGTAGAGGGGGCTCTCGGCAGCTTTTCTGGGGAAATAATAGTATGATACTTTTATTATTATTATGACTTTGGGCGAGATGACTAAAAATTATGATACGGACGTTAATTTTACATAAAAAGTGTTTACCTATTTTATGGCGATAAAATCCACCGTTTTCAAGAAAAACGCAATTCAACGTACTGTGTGTTTAATAACTTTAATAACTGTAGTTTATGCAATATTATTCCTTCAAGTTACTACGTGTCAAACATTAATGCATTTGTGTCAGTTTGATTAACGATACTGTATGTAATTGATTATTTCACAGTTCATTACATATTTGTGGTATTTTATCACAAAAAAATATGCCTCGGCACAATTTTTTTTTCAAGCTCGGAAATGACCGATATGGTTGCAGTTTATGCTCAAGAGCAATTTAATGGAGCAGCAGCAGCGGGAAGATACAGGCAGTAGGACCAAAATCGTCGCCAACTTAATAGAAAGCTTTTCCAAAATATATCTCAACGGCTGAAAGAACATGGAAGTAGTATTCGGGGCTAAAGCGCCATGCAGGGCGACCTACTTCGCCAACCATTGAGGAGGAGGAAGATATTTTGTTCCGAATTGAAGAAGATCCTGAAGTAAGAGTACGGAAATTATGTGAAGCTACTGTAGTACCCCGGACAAGCGTGCATAACATTATTCTGCTTTATCCATACCACCACACTAATGTGCAGACATTGCTACCAAATGATTTGCCACAAAGACTGAAACTTTGTCGATAGTTATGAAACAAACAAAATCACGGCCCAAAGTTTTTTGACCGTGTGTTATTTACCGATGAGGCAACTTTTAGAGGCCGTGGTATCCTAAACACACGCAATTCTCACTCTTGGAATGTAGAAAACCCCCATTTATCCAGAAATAAACATTTCCAACATGAATTTTCAGTAAATGTATGGTGCGGCGTTGTTGATCATTTGATCGGGCCTTACGAACTTCCTCCTCGATTAAATGGTGCATCGTATTTAAATTTTTTGGACAACGTTCTAACTACCTTATTAGAAGACATCCCTTTAAACCTGAGTGTATGGTTTATTCACGATGGTGCTCCCGCTTACTTCCTGCAAACTGTGTAAAAGTATTTAGACAACCACTTTCCGCACCGCTGGAGTGATTATCCTTGGCCACCGAGAAGCCCAGACCTCAATCCATTAGATTTTTTTAAACGGAGCTATATGAAATCTATTGTATACCGGCAAGTCTACTAATACTAGGCAAGATTTGCAAAGGACGATTGTTGACGCAGGAAATGAAATTAGAAATAACTTTGAGTCATTTTTTAGAGTAGGACAAAACTTAGGAAAACGTTGTGAAATATGTGTTGAACTAAACGGTGGACATTTTGAAAACCTTATAAATTTATAAATAAAGAATAAGTGAAAATAAAGTTTAATTTTTTATAATGACATAGCTTTTAGCAAATACACAAAATGTTTAATTGCGTTTTTCTTGAAAACGGTGGATTTTATCGGCATAAAATAGGTAAATATGTTTTATGTAAAATTAACGTCCGTATCATAATTTTTAGTCACACCGGCCAAAGTCATAATAATAATAAAAATATCATAATAATACTATACATATACCCCATAAATGCTGCCGACAGCTCCCTCTACAATATACAAATGTCCTAATACTGTTATCATGTTTGGCGTCTCCAAAAGCCTAAGGGTACCACTTTTCAGCTCGATCGGCCGCTTCTTTTCTGAAATATACGCAAAACCAGATACGATATTTATTACCTAAACGTTGCCGTTGGAAACGTTGAAAAATGAGTTTTTGGCGAATAACTTAAAATATTGGGAATTATGATGGGCTTGTACTTAGAAACAATGTTATTTTTTTAATTCTGCATCGTTTCACCTAAAAAAATGTATGGGTTCCAATTTAAAATAAGAACAGTAACATGCTTTGAAGTTTGACAAGTTTGACACTAAATATTGGTCACCCTGTATAATTTGGATCAATGACACTTGGTTAACGAGACTACTAGATCTAAGTTAATAAGCACGTCGCAAAATTTTATTAACGAGGTGCAATTTGTGGTTTTTATTGATTTTTAAAGCCAAAGATGCAAAATCAATTTTTTTTTGTTTTTATTTTTTTGCGCTGCAGTCACTCAACCGATTTCAATAAAATTTTGGTGGTATGTAGGCAACCACAGGCTTCCAAATGTGTAAACAAATATATAGCATGCAATTTAAAAAAATATATCACCATGGCGTTGCACATTTTTGGGACAGCCTGTATAATCAAAAATAATTTCTTGAAATGTACCTTGAAGTACAGGGTAAGTTTGCAAAATGTCAAACTCCTAGCTTAATTTGTAACTGAGCTACAGAAGACGGGAGCCGAGCTGCAGGACCCTGTATATATATATATATATATATACATATACCATAAACCTTAGTGGGAATTCAGTCAAAAAACGTTTTTTCTTTTTTATATTTTTTATTCCATGTACCAATATTTCGGACTAACTTGTGTCCTTCTTCAGGGTTCTAAAATTGTTTAACAATATATTAAAATTATAAATAACTACCTAGAACTAATACAAACCGGAGAAAATTAGAATGTAAGTGTAAAAATCATGAAATATGTCATGAAACAAAGTTTGAAAAAGTTTATAAACAATGAAAGGCCTACGTTAAAAAATATATATATGTATGATACTAGACACTAGAAACTAACCTAAATAAGAATGAAATGACATGAATGGCATGTACCGTGTCACAATTGGTTTAAATTTGTTGGATGGATGTCTTTGAATTGTAAAAGATAACTATAAATTGAGCTTAGATTGCTAATGTCAGTTTTTTTGTTCATCGTACAACGGTTATCATTTATATAATACATTTCTAAAAAAGAGCGCTTGAAAAAATTAGTGTCACTGTCTAGCACTTCTATATTTTGAAAATCCATATTATGTCCGAGAGAGTTAACATGGGAAGCCAAAGCACAAGCGTTAGGCCTAATTCTGGTATCACTTTTGTGTTGTGCAATTCTTCTTTTTATGTGTTGAGAAGTCTGTCCAGTATATTGTTTAGGGCATACACTACATGGAATTTTGTAGATGACATCAGAACGAAAATCTAGCGGTAATGGATCCTTTACTTTTGAGAATAATGATCCTAATCTCTTCAGTGTTCTACGAATGGTTATGTGTTAATTAGTTTGGATGTAGTTTCTTTATATAGTAACATACCTTTAGATTTGGTCAAAAGTAACATAAGTGACAGATGGGATGATATTGCTCAAACATGCTCAATTTCTCTCAGGATGTTCTTAGAATTACTGGATTTCTTTTTTGCCTCTAGCTATTTTCAATATGATAACCAAATTTACAGTCAAATTTTTGGATGTCCCATGGGATCTAATTTGAGTCCAATACTGGCTCATATAGTAATGGATACTTTGCTAGATACACAGATACCTAAATTAACTTTCAAGCTTCCTTTTATAAAGAAATTTGTTGATGACTTAATTTGTGCAGTACCAGAGAATAAAGAAGATGAGATTTTGAACATTTTCAATTCCCACCATACAAGACTGAAATTCACCGTAGAAAAAGAATCTAACTTTTCTGTCCCTTTCCTCGACACCAGGGTTATCAGACATCAACATAATAAAATAATTCTTGATTGGTATCAAAAACCCACCAGTTCTGGACGATACATTAATTTTCATTCTTACCATCCAATGAATATCAAGAAGAACTTTATTTTAGCTCAAAAGCAAAGAATTACAAAAATTGTTCATCCTTCCCTTGTAAACAAAAACCTGCACAAATTTGGAAATATTTTACAAGAAAATTCTTATCCAAAACCTCTTATTAGGAAGCTACTTTTTAGTAGTCGGACACCAACAAATAACGAAGTAACAAGAAGAACTGGTTCAAGTAAATTTAACGTATTACCTTACATAGCAGGACTCACTCCCAATCTTATTAAAATATTCAGGGATCAAAATTTATTGTTTGGTCGTAGAACACTGAAGAGATTAGGATCATTATTCTCAAAAGTAAAGGATCCATTACCGCTAGATTTTCGTTCTGATGTCATCTACAAAATTCCATGTAGTGTATGCCCTAAACAATATATTGGACAGACTTCTCAACACATAAAAAGAAGAATTGCACAACACAAAAGTGATACCAGAATTAGGCCTAACGCTTGTGCTTTGGCTTCCCATGTTAACTCTCTCGGACATAATATGGATTTTCAAAATATAGAAGTGCTAGACAGTGACACTAATTTTTTCAAGCGGTCTTTTTTAGAAATGTATTATATAAATGATAACCGTTGTACGATGAACAAAAAAACTGACATTAGCAATCTAAGCTCAATTTATAGTTATCTTTTACAATTCAAAGACATCCATCCAACAAATTTAAACCAATTGTGACACGGTACATGCCATTCATGTCATTTCATTCTTATTTAGGTTAGTTTCTAGTGTCTAGTATCATACATATATATATTTTTTAACGTAGGCCTTTCATTGTTTATAAACTTTTTCAAACTTTGTTTCATGACATATTTCATGATTTTTACACTTACATTCTAATTTTCTCCGGTTTGTATTAGTTATAGGTAGTTATTTATAATTTTAATATATTGTTAAACAATTTTAGAACCCTGAAGAAGGACACAAGTTAGTCCGAAATATTGGTACATGGAATAAAAAATATAAAAAAGAAAAAACGTTTTTTGACTGAATTCCCACTAAGGTTTATGGTATAATAACATACAGTCGTTAAATTATCAACTTATATACATATATATATATATATATATATATATATATATATATATATATATACAGGGTGAGTCACTAGAGTCGCGGTGGTAGATATAGCAATTATCTTTAGAGATGGAAAAAAATATTTAATACAAAAGTTGTTTGGCATATCATTTTCTATAACGTAAAATTATTTTCATTTATACTGGGTGTTTCATTTAGGCGTAGCAGAAAATAAATTAACTTTTTTAAATGGAATGCCCTATATATTATAACATATTATGATTGCGAAGAAAATTGTCTTACTAATTGTATCAGGTGATATTGACGTAAAGCTAATAGTTTCTGCAATATTCAATTTTTTTATTAAAAAAATGGCCGTTGCAGGCCTTTTCCGAAAACTACGTAATAGCGTCATTTTTTCAGATATTTTCTTACAACTTTGTCAGAAAATAACCAATACTAATAGGGAGGTGATAGTGCCCAAAGAAATTTGATGCGCTATACAGGGTGTTCCTAGCACCTAATCAATTTTGATATTTTTCAAATGGCCTTTTCTTGAGTTTTTTAAATGGAACGCCCTGTATATTATTTGCTGGTTGCATTTCCCATTAAGTTGCCTTTAATTTATATTAAGTGTGGCATATACATATTTGTACCGGTTTTCGTGATATTTGGAATTTAAAGAAAATGTGTAATAAAGTATACCAATACAGTGCTTTAATATTACACCCTGTATAATTGAGTTAGTCTTTTTCATGTATTTTGTTATAATATAAATAAATTATAAATGTTGGTAAAGTTAAAAATGCTATTTTTTATAAAAATACATTTAAATAGCAGAGTTACGCTAATATTTTAAGTTAGCTTAGATTTACTTAACCTCGTTGTCATGGAAACAAAAACAAATAACAGACGTGTAGTTATTGCTGTCAACAGACTTAATATAGCTAACCAACATTTGTAATCTCTGTTAACGATGAATTTTAATTATACTAAAGAGGAACTGATAAATATTATTTACATCTATGGAGAAGCCGGCAAAAACGCTCTACTGGCCTCAAGAATTTACGCTCAGCGATATCCCGAAAGACGGCATCCCGATGCAAGAACAATTAATAGAGTTCGGGAACGTTTTGAATCAACAGGTACTATTACTTACAAAAAAAGAAAAAGAACAAAAGCGGCGACACATGAAGAGAATGAATTTCTGGTAGTTGCTAGTGTGGTAGAAAATCCATACTCAAGCACTAGACAAATAAGAAATCAAGGAATAACCCAATCATCTGTGTCCAGAATAATACGGCGACACAAGTATCATCCATATCATGTGCAACATGTACAGGAATTGAGCGAAAACGATTTAGAAAAGAGATTAAATTTTTGTAATTCGGCAGCTGCTAAAATTCAACAACAAGCAAATTTTTTTGACTTTGTTCTTTTTACTGATGAAGCTACGTTTCATAAAAATGGGTCCATTTTGTTCCATTTTTATGGAACAGAAAATCCTCGCGTTATCAGGCCTTTGGACCATCAACATAGATGGTCACTCAATGTATGGGGTGGAATAGTAGGTACCAATTTGCTAGGGCCTTACTTTTTTGAGGGTTCCGTAAATGGTCAAAGGTACTTACATTTTCTTAACAACCATCTACATGAATATTTAGATGATTTGCCGCTTAATATTCGCCAAAACTTAATTTTCCATCACGACGGAGCCCCACCCCACTTTAGTCTGAACGTAAGACAATTTTTAAACAACCAATACCCCACCAAATGGTTTGGAAGAGGAGGCCCTACGTTATGGCCGCCAAGATCTCCTGATCTAAATAAGTTGGATTTTTTTTTGTGGGGTCATGTTAAGGAATTAGTATACCAGACACCACCTACCACACAAGACGATATGAAGATTGGAATAAGAAATGTTTTTGCTGACTTCAGAGAAAATAAGAGAGAGATGTTAAGAAATACTTCGAGATCTTTTACCCATCAGATTAATGCTTGTAGGAGACAAAATGGAGGGCATTTTGAACACCTACCAAATCAATAACTACTTGTTGTTTTATCTTTAATATTGTTATAGTTTTTTACTAGTTTTATGTTAATGCTTATCAAGTTTAAAAAATAGTTTAATAAATGTTATTAGTTGTGGTTTCTCTTAATTATTTGTTTTTATTTAATTTTTAGTTGTCTCAAATTATATTAATTTTTCATATTGAGTAACTAAATGGTAATTCCATGTACTTTTCAATTTATTTTGAGCAATTCTGTCAGTTTTTTAATTCAACAAAAGTATTTTTTTCCTTTCTATGTTCTCTTTACAAAAAAAATCATTAAAAAAGAACCATATTATGCAGGGTGTAATATTAAAGCACGGTATTGGTATACTTTATTACACATTTTCTTTAAATTCCAAATATCACGAAAACGGGTACAAATATGTATATGCCACACTTAATATAAATTAAAGGCAACTTAATGGGAAATGTAACCAGCAAATAATATACAGGACGTTCCATTTAAAAAACTCAAGAAAAAGCCATTTGAAAAATATCAAAATTGATTAGGTGCTAGGAACACCCTGTATAGCGCATCAAATTTCTTTGGGCACTATCACCTCCCTATTAGTATTGGTTATTTTCTGACAAAGTTGTAAGAAAATATCTGCAAAAATGACGCTATTACGTAGTTTTCGGAAAAGGCCTGCAACGGCCATTTTTTAAATAAAAAATTGAATATTGCAGAAACTATTAGCTTTACGTCAATATCACCTGATACAATTAGTAAGACAATTTTCTTCTCAATCATAATATGTTATAATATACAGGGCATTCTATTTAAAAAAGTTAATTTATTTTCTGCTACGCCTAAATGCAACACCCAGTATAAATGAAAATAATTTTACGTTGTAGAAAATGATATGCCAAACAACTTTTGTATTAAATATTTTTTTCCATCTCTAAATATAATTGCTATATCTACCACCGCGACTCTAGTGACTCACCCTGTATATATATATATATATATATGTATACGTGTTAAGTTGTCACCTCCGGCATATAGACCAGGCGACCTAGGATCCGGGTGTTCCAGATAATATATTTTTAATCGGATTGCATATTTTTAATGAGGGGAACTTTTGCTACACGAATATCAAAAGAGGGGAAACGATTTTTGATTTTTCAGTAGGTCATATATAAGGTACGCAGACGGTACGAAGTGACCTCCGCAATTTATATATGAACGCAATAGGACCTAAACTCGCTTCTCACAAAATAAACGCTCACTTTTAGTAATAGTATAGAAAATTATTTATTAAGGCTCCGTTGTAAAAACATCGCAACTACGAAACAAAATGTTTAGATTCGATGTTTTTCTGTCGGGGTCCGGATCTATGCCATGGTTTACGTATCGATTAAAGCTTATGGTGTCTGCGATGAGCTGGCCGTACGTAACAACCGAAATATGGCCATTCTTTGCATATCTGACAATTATCCCATTTTTACAGATTTTACAGATAAATTTGTAAGACATTTGTCTTTATTTGATTTACGCAACATTTAAAGAATACACTGTAAAAATGTCACAAAATTATTTGAAAAATTACCAACTAAGCAATGATATGTTATTTGAAAGAGGAGAACTGTGGGTACACTACAGAAAGGAACTTCTGAAAAATATTGAAAGATGTTTGTATGGAAGGTGATTAAAAAAGCTTCCGATATTTGAGAATACAATCGGCTTCGACGGGCCGCTCGACTTTTGACTGTGGAATTGTTAATTTTTCGAATTATTTTCTATTATTTTACAGTGTATGCATTCTTTAAATGTTGTGCAACCAAAATATGCAATAAAAAATAATTAATTTTTGAATATGTTACACCAGAATGATAAGGGTACATTCTGGTGTAACATATTCAAAAATTAATTGATTTTTTATTGCATATTTAGGTTGCACAACATTTAAAGAATACAATAAGTGTTAATAAGAGGATCACTATAGAATCGGATATAATTCGAAACAGTTATTTAAATTTATTTCGTTTCATCTAGCACATAAGTTCAATTCAGTTTAGTGAAAATTAAAATATAAACCGTTCGTTAAGGTAAGTATTTATTCTCCATAAAAATGCGCATTTATTATAAACGAAAGCTGGATAAACTAAAACAAAGTATACCCACATGACATTTACCTAAGGTGACTAGACGTCCCGCTTTTGGCGGAACAGTCCCGCTTTTTGACACTTTGCCCCGCGTCCCGCGGAGTTTTAAAAATGTCCCGCTTTATAAAACAATTATTGTTTTTACAGAATGTTTAGAGAAGTACTACGAAAAATGGACTATATGCTATGTCGTCCAAACCTTCTTTTTCAAATCGTGCGTTAAAAGGCAGTAAACTTTTGTAATTATTAAACAACATTTTGGGGTCGAAAACCGTTGTTTCACAATTGTATTTTTTTACAAAGAAAAATATGAAACTCATTTTATTTAATAAACGTACACTGCGTTACCATATCTTAAAGGCATACCACGGAGAAAGATCGAGAATTAATTACCCAAATAAATAATAAAATTAATCAATTAATTATTATTATTATTAATTACCTAAACTTCAAAAAAATGCTATAGATATGCATCTATAAATGTCATTTTAAGAAACCAATGATAACCAGCGGCGCGTTATGCCATCATGGGGCTCTGGGCAATTTTGAATTTGGGGGTCCCCATATACAGTGTTGAATTAAGAATTACTTTTTATACAAAAATAATATGTACTAATACTAAAAAAATCATAAATAATAAGTAAGGTATTTGAATTTTTTGCAACAACATTTAATATCCCTACATTTAATATACCTACATCGTTATTTAAAGCAACAAATGAATATTCTTAAGAAATACAAAATAACAAATAAATAGCTTAATAATTTAAAAAACAAAATTCGTAAAAAATAAAATATATTATCTTAATTCATAAATCCATATTCTTAACAAATAGAAATAAATAATTTTTCACATTAGGGAATCTAGATATATTGCTGCTTGAACAGTTTTTTAATATTTGCCTATTGCAAGCACTGCGATAGTTCATCCTTAAATACGCCATAGCCAGCATCTATGTCCTCTGGCTATGTACTTATTAAATTTGTAATGCAGTTTTCATAGTCTTTTAGAGATGTTTCTTTTAATAAACTGTAATTTCCTCTTTCTTTTGCTAACAGTGTCGGTTTCATAAACTTTATTGTTAGTTAACTCATAAGATTCCGATTCCATATCATCAAAAAGTTAACAAGAGAAAACGTACCCAGCCAGCACAAAAACATCTCAGCGATGTTCCTGAGATGTTGAAGTCACAAATTGAACATCCCGAAATAGATACCAAAACAATCGCCAGAATGTCACATAACATCCATGTAACATTACATCAATGTTCACAATGAAAGGTTACATTTATAACATTAATGGGACCAAAATGAACAATTTCTTCTACACTGAACATCTATGCGACATTACAAAATTTAACGTTCATAATGCAACAAAAATCAACGTCCTTGCGATGTTAAATGTCCCATTGTGCACTCGGGGTAACGTGTCAATATCTGGCCCTGAAAGTTTAGAAGAAAGAAACCAGATAAAAATTTTAGGAAATGACTTGAGCTACAAACTGAAATGACTTTTGAATATACAGGGTTATGCATTTGTAAGAAGCAGACCAAATTCATTTTTTAAATATAGCACCCTGTATGTTTTTCCTGTCCAAAAGTCCCTGAGATCAGTCGTTTAAATGATACAAAATGATTAAATGTTAAAAGAGAGCAACTACAAAATGTTAAAACGATTTCTACCATGTCAATACCTCGACCTCTGAATACAAGAAAAAAAAAAAAATAAATGTTCTTGAAAATGATTTAAGCTATAAATACAAAATACTTTTGAATATATAGTATGATTCATTTCTAAGCATTTCAAATTTGTAGCTTAAGCAATTTCCCAAAACTTTTATTGGAATCTTTTCCTTGTCAACTTTTTAGAAAGAAAAATATTGAAGATCGAATTTTTATTTTACAGACTTTTTTGGAGAATTAATTTTTGCAGAATAGATTTCCATCGATTGAAAATCATCAATGTATTAATACAGTATTTTCGCTTCTTCAACTTTATCAAGGGTCTCTTAAAATTAGATGTTTCTTTTATGGAAAAAAATGAGTTTACTGCTAAAACTGCCTCTAGAACTATGCTAAAGTTAAAATTCGTAATTCTTACTACGTTAATTTATTAATTAATTAATTTATAGTTTATACAAGATTCCACTCTTTTGAATAAACAGAACCGAGATATTACCGGCTAGGTCCACAATGCGCGCGCGCCAATAGTGTATGGTGGGTGGCATACCTGCAGCCATACATCGGCAAGATCGTTTGTTGCACCTGCTGGCTAGACGCTAGCTTAGTAACATTTGATATGTCGACTGACCGGCTTAAACGGTAAAAAAAGTAGCTAAACTTTGATATTCAATAACTTTTGCAGACTTAAACCGATTTTCATTATTTTTTCGGATCATGTAAAGAAATTTATCAGATTTATCATATTAATATACAGTTGATAATTAAAGAAAATAAGATGTTCCAGCTGATTATTTATTCTGGGAGATCAAAAATAGTGTTTCTGGTCTAAGTTTGAAACATCCTGTGGAATAATTAAGGAATTTGTTCTCTCGCAGGTTGGCAACTAGGTACTCTCTTACAAAACCATATCAATTCTCAACATCTTGCTTTCTAATTCATCTCAATATCTGAATTTCTGTAGAATATACACAGTTTGAAGCAAGATTTTGTATTTCACTCATAATCAAGTAACATTTGCTGCAAGCTTTAACAGCAAATTTAAATTGCTGTTTTATTTAAAATTTGAAATTGTTAATCTTCTACAAAATTCAGATATTGGAATGAACTAAAAACAAAATGTTGAGAATATGGATGTCTTTGTAACAAAGTACTTTAAAATTTGCTCTGCAGTTATTTCACAGCGTGTATCAAAAGTAGATCAAAAAACAACGTTATGGTATGTTTTTCAAAAATTACAAAAGTATGTGCTTATCTCTAAGAAATTCAATGAATTTCTTTAAAATGTATTAAAAAATAATGAAAACCTGTCTATATTACAGAAGTTTAGCAAAATAAGCGTTCTTTTAATTGTGCCCGTCAAAGTATTTTTTTCTCAAAACTGTACCTTTCTACTTGGCATATCTTGTTGTGCTGAACAGAGTCGTTAGATTAGAACATATGTTTGTTATTTTTTTACCTTAAGATTTATTTATTATATAATTCATCTTTCTTAGTCCTTCTTACTATATTTATTAGTTGATAAGAATGTTTTTAAAAAATATACAAATTTATTTAGAATATTTATTTCGTGCAAATGGCATAGATTTGCAGAATTTATGTTAATGGGAAGAGAGTCAATATTTACAATTTTAATCCCTATAATTAAACGATAATGAATAAACTTTGTCTTATATCAAGCAAAATCTTCTTATTTAAAATGAATATGGCAAAACAATTAATCACTAATAATGCAAATAATGTCTAATATTCAATAAATTATGTGTTGTTCAAACAAATATGTTTTGATAACCAGCACAACAATTTAAAGGAGTATATGTGATGTTGCTTAAAATACAATAATCTGTGTAACAAACCAAACTAAAAAAAAATTCTAATAATAATTTTTGTGTTTATAATAATCCTAGAAATTGTCTATTTACGAGAACAATCTTTTGAAAAGACGGTTGGTTTTAATTACTACCGCCCACCCCGCCCCGCTACTGTCCCGCTTTTCTACAATAAAAATCTGGTCACCTTACATTTACCATAGAGTGGGTATACTTTGCTAAAATTATTAAATTATATTTTCATTTTTATAATTTTAAAACATCATTAAGCAGTCGCTACCGGCAGTCAAAGTTATGTAAAAATAACTACAACTAATGAATACCTAAATTAAATACTAATTTAATAAGCAAATCAATTTACTTTTTTTGTGTAAATACCAGAACACCAGAAGAATTTAATTTTAATTAATTTGCATTAATGTCGCGACATACGTAAAAACTGTTCGATGCCGTAGAATCTTAATAGACACCGTTGTCCATAATATTACAAGGTACGCACTTTCCCTTCTTTAGACTGAATATGCGTAGTATTAAACTTATCTTATAAAATAAATATGGCTGATCAACATGGATTTCTACAATCGGAATGGTCCAATAATTTATACCTAACATTTACTTGACTAGATTGCTTATTGTGGAGTTGTTAACTAAAATTTCTGGCATCACCTTTTTAATATTTCTGCTTGAGTACTTGATTCAATAGGATTTGTGGTGAACAAATGAAAGGGTATGTGGAATTTATAGAATTTATTGATGTAATAGCACCGCAAATAATTTATTTAATTTTATTTCATTAAATGATATTTGCGGACACTAGAATAGTTGACAAAGAGCAGACTATGCCATTCAAAATAATTAACAAACGATAAAAACATGCGGGATATAATTGTGGAATACAATAAATGCAGCTACGCCCAGGATTTGAACCAAAACCAACTGCGTCCGAGGGCAGAAATAAATACGAAAATACTCATATAACATATATTTCTTGCGCTGTCACCTCCACAACATTACCAGCGTTTTTCGGATGTCACAGCGTGTATTGTACGATACAAAACACGGAGGCATATATGCAGAGATGACTTCGTAGCGGCCGTATCTTGTATGGGCGACACTAGCGCTTTATAATTTTAAAACAATATTAAGCAGTCGCTACCGGCAGTCAAGGTTATGTAAAAATAACTACAACTAATGAATACCTAAATTAAATACTAATTTAATAAGCAAATCAATTTACTTTTTTTGTGTAAATACCAGAACACCAGAAGAATTTAATTTTAATTAATTTGCATTAATGTCGCGACATACGTAAAAACTGTTCGATGCCGTAGAATCTTAATAGACACCGTTGTCCATAATATTACAAGGTACGCACTTTCCCTTCATTAGACTGAATATGCGTAGTATTAAACTTATCTTATAAAATAAATATGGCTGATCAACATGGATTTCTACAATCGGAATGGTCCAATAATTTATACCTAACATTTACTTGACTAGATTGCTTATTGTGGAGTTGTTAACTAAAATTTCTGGCATCACCTTTTTAATATTTCTGCTTGAGTACTTGATTCAATAGGATTTGTGGTGAACAAAGGAAAGGGTATGTGGAATTTATAGAATTTATTGATGTAATAGCACCGCAAATAATTTATTTAATTTTATTTCATTAAATGATATTTGCGGACACTAGAATAGTTGACAAAGGGCAGACTATGCCATTCAAAATAATTAACAAACGATAAAAACATGCGGGATATAATTGTGAAATACAATAAATGCAGCTACGCCCAGGATTTGAACCAAAACCAACTGCGTCCGAGGGCAGAAATAAATACGAAAATACTCATATAAGATATATTTCTTGCGCTGTCACCTCCACAACATTACCAGCGATTTTCGGATGTCACAGCGTGTATTGTACGATACAAAACACGGAGTCATATATGCGGAGGTGACTTCGTAGTGGCCGTATGGGCGCCACTAGCGCTTTATAATTTTAAATCAATATTAAGCAGTCGCTACCGGCAGTCAAAGTTATGTAAAAATAACTACAACTAATCTGAATACCTAAATTACCTACTAATTTAATAACTAAATCAATTAACTTTTTATGTGTAAATATCAGAACACCAGAAGAATTTAAGTTTAATTAATTTGCATTAATAACGCAACATATGTAAAAATTGGTAGATGCCCTAAAATCTTAATAGACACCGTTTCCCATAACAGGTATTACAAGGTACGCACTTTCCCTTCATTAGATTGAATATGCGCAGTATTAAAATGTGAAAACTTATCTTTTAAAATAAATATGGCTGATCCAAATGAATTTCTACAATCGGAAAGGTCCAACTATTTATACCCAACATTTACTGGACTCGATTACTTATTGTGGAGTTGTTAACTAAAATTTTCCGCATCACCTTTTTAATATTTCTACTTGAGTACTTGATTCAATGGGATTTGTGATGAACAAAAGAAAAGGTATGTGGAATTTATAGAATTTATTGATGTAATAGCACCGCAAATAATTTATTTAGTTTTATTGCATTAAATAATATTTGCAATGTAAGCAGCCTATGCCATTCATGGATTTGAACCAAAAACCTTTGTATCTCGCCTAAAATTCACAACCCAACTGCGTCCGAGGGCAGAAATAAATACGAAAATACTTATATAACATATGTTTCTTGCGCTGTCACCTCCACAACGTTGCCAGCGTTTTTCGGATGTCACAGCGTGTATTGTATGATACAAAACACGGAGTCATACATGCGGAGGTGACTTCGTAGCGGTAGTATCTTGTACAGGCGACACTAGCGCTCGTGATCTACGCTTGAACTAACATGACTTGTCCGTACATATATAATGGACGTTATCGGCTCCGACGAAATTTTTGGATTTGAGCTCCCTGAGCCACCTAGACCACATTTCCGTTGAAAACAAGGCGATACGTTGTCACCTCCGATTTTGGAGCCATCAACGTTATATATGAGGTGACAACGTACACTCTGTCATACGCGTTGGAGCCCTCAACGTACCAACCATACATATATATATATTAGTATCCCGGCGGTCGATAGTAAATAAATCGTTTGAGAAAGAAAAAAATATTGTATACAAAAGTTGTTTGACTCGCCATTTTCTATAACGTAAAGGTATTTTCATTTATACAGGGTGGTGCATTTAGGTGGGACGAAAAGCATGAACATTTTTTTAAATGGAAGGTCCTGTATATTTTATTATATTATAAACACCACTAAATTTGTCTATCCAACCGTGTATATTGCTAAGTCACAGCGTTAATAGTTTCAGAGATATTCAAAATTTTTTCTAAAATATGCCCTTTGCAGGACCTTTTTAAAAACTATGTAAAAACGACATTTTTGCCGATTTTGCCTTTAAACTATGTGAGACAATAGTCAAAGGCAGTAGGTAGATGATAGTATCCAAAGATATTAGATACACTATACAGGGTGTTCATTGAACTTAGTAAATTTTGATGTTTTTCAAATGGTCTTTTCTCGAGTTTTTTAAATGGAACACCCTGTACAATATGTGTTGGCTGCAATAAACATTTATTTCGCTCTAATTTACATCTCGTATGTCATACATCAAATGTTACTATTTTTTTGTGATATTTGCAATTTTACGAAAATGTAATGCAATTGTAAATTTTAATATTGCTGTGAATAAGGTATTTGGTAAAGTCTTCAAGTGGCGATAGAAGAGATAATTTAGAAACAGTTTAACCAGCTTGATCCTTATACAAAGTATTACCGTTATCAACATATTAACAATTTTATATGAAATTTTATAAGTATACTTTGCTGTCTACTGTATGGCTCCGAACACGCGATTTAAAATTTTTAATTATTGCTTAAGTAAACCCTAAACCGTGTACTTTTAGGTTAACTATCGTGCATATTTGTTGACTTCTGAGTCTTGATAATCATATTTTCTTTGATGTGATTTATATACTCACACACAAAAACCAAATATGCAACAAAAACAAACTGATAGGCATCTTTAGATTGAGATTTTCATTTATAGCAAAAAAATCTATTAAAACACTTCCAAATAACCCACTTTCCATTCACATTATCAATATTACTCATACCATCATTCATATTATCCCAAGTTTGAACTGTCACTCCAGAAAAATAACCTATTTTAAATCAATTAATAATAGTAAGTAGATATTGTTGGTTGTTTTTTGTACTGAATACAAATTCGTTCTCAAACGTAGCTCATCACGACAGGTTTTAGCGTTTCTGTTTGTTTTTGTGCCTGAGCGCACATACTATTACAATGAAACGTCTCGGCATAATTTTCACAAAGGTGAACAATTTTAACCGATAGTCCTCCTAAAACTACATTGTTTGGCTTACTTCGAAGCCCAACTGAAGTTACTAGATCTTCAGGTTCGCTCGCTGTACATTTGTAAAAATTGCAAAACACACTTATAAAATTGTGTAATTCCTTGATAACCGTAATACTTTTTATAAAGTTCTAAATGGCTTCTTCTATAAAGCTTTAAATATTTTACATCATGCTACCCAGCACACTGTATACAAAGCAATAT
The DNA here is from genome assembly GCA_963966075.1 of Aphodius sticticus. Lineage (NCBI taxonomy): Eukaryota > Metazoa > Arthropoda > Insecta > Coleoptera > Scarabaeidae > Aphodius > Aphodius sticticus. The sequence continues at coordinate 57,724,510 of OZ014506.1, forward strand.
TAAGATACTAAATAGCATACTACTCTTTAAATTCCAAATATCACAAAAAGTAGTAAAAATAGATATACGATATAGTGAATATAAATTACAAAGAACTTAAGGGACATTTCAATTAGCAATTAATATACAGGGTGTTCCATTTAAAAATCTCAAGAAAAAGCCATTTAAAAATGTTTAAAAACTAGTGCATGCTACAATCACCCTGTATAGCGCATCAAATTTTTCATGACATCAGCATCTAGCTATTAGTTTATTTATTGTGACAAAATTTTTAGGACAATATCTGCAAAAATGTATTATGAACGTAGTTTTTAAGAAAGGCCTGCAATTGCCAATTTTTTGACAAACAATTGAATATCTCAGGAACTATTTACTTTACACAGGTACAACTTACACAGTTGGAAAGACAGCTTCCTTAGTATTCATAATATGGCATGATATACAGGGCGTTCCATTTAAAAAATGTGCTGACTTTCCGTCACGCCTAAATGCAACACCCTGTATAAATGAAAATAATTTTACGTTATAGAAACTAATGAGTCAAACAACGCTTGTATAAACCATTTTTTTCTTTCTCAAACGATTTGATGACTAACGACCGCCGGGATACTAATAACTCACCCTGTATATATATATAAAGGAAATCTGGTTAATCGACGGTGAGATATAAAGGAGAAAGGTATTTTTCGGGCAATTCCGTCATACGAAGATCGAAGATCGAAGAAGCAACCGTAGAAACCCCCTGTAGGGAACCATTTGAGTGTTTTTCCATTGAGTGTCCATCTTGCTCCTTGGCTATACCGTACTGATGAGGACTAATAGTCCGAAACACGTGTCTACGGTTGCTTCTTCGATCTTCGTATGACGGAATTGCCTGACAAATACCTTTCTCCATTATATATATATATATATATATATATATATATATATATATATATATATACCAAAGAACGGTAGTAACGACCTAATATATGTATGTATAAGAGAGTGATTGATTCTTGGGAATTTTAGGTCCTAGGGCGAAATTAAGGTAACTCCTTTTTTCTTAGTTCAAATTTTCGCTTTATTATAAAAGCATCATCAGGAACAGGCTAAAATATACAAAAAATCCTAACTTCTAATGGTAGTGAACAATGATTTATGAACAAACTTACCACCAGAGTTCTGAGAAGTCCGCCTACGCAAAGGAATCATCCGCAAATCGAAAGAGGACCAGCACAACACATCAACACGCTCACAAGGTAATTAACTGAAACAATCACACTAAAACAATTTAAAAGTCGTGTATACCGCACATGCGGCCGCTCTCACATCGAACAACTGTGAACAACACACGTGAAGTTGCAGCGAGTCTACATCTCTTCGAAGTTTGCTGGGTTGCCAACACCAAAACGAACAGACTCGCGTGAATTTTTGAAATTATGATTAATAAGGAACGAATAAATACTACTCAGCTGACTAGTGTCAGATTTAAAGGTTAAACACTCAGTAATATTACGCTGGATATAAAACATCTCTAAAAACAGTCTGGCTCAATAGTTATTTTCGCGAGCAATAACCTCCGGATGCTTCACATCGTTTATCTTCACCATTCGATTTGATCTTTAAAAAAAACAGCTTCTTTTCTCAAAAGCCAGCCTGGCATACTCATAACCAGGGCGGACAAAGGCAGTGTCACGGTTGCTATCAACAAGGAGAAATACACTAGCGAAGATTTATCCCTCCTCAATGACGTAGCTATCTATCAGCCTCTCGCTCGTGATCCCACTATAACAATACAAAACAAGAACAATGCATTGGTCAACACTTTAAAAAGTAAGCTCCTGATAGATGATAGCACTGCCAAGTCTCTCATCAAGTATAATTCGGTCTCGTCTAGGTTTTATGGCTTGCCTAAGATTCATAAGCCCAATGTCCCCCTTCGCCCAATAGTCTCCTCCATAGGCTCTCCGACATTTGCTCTCTCCGGTTTCTTAGCAAAAATTTTACAATCAGCCTTGAGCCAAGATGAAAAATACAACATCAAGGATACTTTCACATTTTGCAGTATGATGGAGAATAGAACTCTCCCTCCTAATTACATTCTTATATCACTGGATGTGGTCTCCTTGTACACTAACATCCCTTTGGAATTGGTGCTGACAACCATTGAGAGTAGTTGGGGAGTTATTGGTGCCAGCTGCTCTGTTCCTCTTAACTTGTTTTTGGAGTTGGTGAGGTTCACGTACACGAACTGCTATTTCACCTTTCAGGATAGATTCTACAAGCAAATTTTTGGTACTCCTATGGGTTCCCCACTGAGTCCCATATTGGCTCAGCTTGTTATGGATTGCCTTTTGGAGGATTGTGTCGGGAGACTTTCCTTTGATCTGCCTTTCTTATTTAAATATGTGGATGACATTATATGTGCTGTCCCTTATGACAAAGTGGAAATAACATTAACAATTTTTAATAACTTCAATTCCCACTTACAATTCACGGTTGAAAAAGAGGTAGATTGTGGGGTCCCTTTTCTGCACACTATGGTGATACGTGAACCAGTATCTAACTTACACAGTTGGAAAGACAGCTTCCTTAGTATTCATAATATGGCATGATATACAGGGCGTTCCATTTAAAAAATGTGCTGACTTTCCGTCACGCCTAAATGCAACACCCTGTATAAATGAAAATAATTTTACGTTATAGAAACTAATGAGTCAAACAACGCTTGTATAAACCATTTTTTTCTTTCTCAAACGATTTGATGACTAACGACCGCCGGGATACTAATAACTCACCCTGTATATATATATAAAGGAAATCTGGTTAATCGACGGTGAGATATAAAGGAGAAAGGTATTTTTCGGGCAATTCCGTCATACGAAGATCGAAGATCGAAGAAGCAACCGTAGAAACCCCCTGTAGGGAACCATTTGAGTGTTTTTCCATTGAGTGTCCATCTTGCTCCTTGGCTATACCGTACTGATGAGGACTAATAGTCCGAAACACGTGTCTACGGTTGCTTCTTCGATCTTCGTATGACGGAATTGCCTGACAAATACCTTTCTCCATTATATATATATATATATATATATATATATATATATATATATATATATATATATATATATATATATATATATACCAAAGAACGGTAGTAACGACCTAATATATGTATGTATAAGAGAGTGATTGATTCTTGGGAATTTTAGGTCCTAGGGCGAAATTAAGGTAACTCCTTTTTTCTTAGTTCAAATTTTCGCTTTATTATAAAAGCATCATCAGGAACAGGCTAAAATATACAAAAAATCCTAACTTCTAATGGTAGTGAACAATGATTTATGAACAAACTTACCACCAGAGTTCTGAGAAGTCCGCCTACGCAAAGGAATCATCCGCAAATCGAAAGAGGACCAGCACAACACATCAACACGCTCACAAGGTAATTAACTGAAACAATCACACTAAAACAATTTAAAAGTCGTGTATACCGCACATGCGGCCGCTCTCACATCGAACAACTGTGAACAACACACGTGAAGTTGCATCGAGTCTACATCTCTTCGAAGTTTGCTGGGTTGCCAACACCAAAACGAACAGACTCGCGTGAATTTTTGAAATTATGATTAATAAGGAACGAATAAATACTACTCAGCTGACTAGTGTCAGATTTAAAGGTTAAACACTCAGTAATATTACGCTGGATATAAAACATCTCTAAAAACAGTCTGGCTCAATAGTTATTTTCGCGAGCAATAACCTCCGGATGCTTCACATCGTTTATCTTCACCATTCGATTTGATCTTTAAAAAAACAGCTTCTTTTCTCAAAAGCCAGCCTGGCATACTCATAACCAGGGCGGACAAAGGCAGTGTCACGGTTGCTATCAACAAGGAGAAATACACTAGCGAAGATTTATCCCTCCTCAATGACGTAGCTATCTATCAGCCTCTCGCTCGTGATCCCACTATAACAATACAAAACAAGAACAATGCATTGGTCAACACTTTAAAAAGTAAGCTCCTGATAGATGATAGCACTGCCAAGTCTCTCATCAAGTATAATTCGGTCTCGTCTAGGTTTTATGGCTTGCCTAAGATTCATAAGCCCAATGTCCCCCTTCGCCCAATAGTCTCCTCCATAGGCTCTCCGACATTTGCTCTCTCCGGTTTCTTAGCAAAAATTTTACAATCAGCCTTGAGCCAAGATGAAAAATACAACATCAAGGATACTTTCACATTTTGCAGTATGATGGAGAATAGAACTCTCCCTCCTAATTACATTCTTATATCACTGGATGTGGTCTCCTTGTACACTAACATCCCTTTGGAATTGGTGCTGACAACCATTGAGAGTAGTTGGGGAGTTATTGGTGCCAGCTGCTCTGTTCCTCTTAACTTGTTTTTGGAGTTGGTGAGGTTCACGTACACGAACTGCTATTTCACCTTTCAGGATAGATTCTACAAGCAAATTTTTGGTACTCCTATGGGTTCCCCACTGAGTCCCATATTGGCTCAGCTTGTTATGGATTGCCTTTTGGAGGATTGTGTCGGGAGACTTTCCTTTGATCTGCCTTTCTTATTTAAATATGTGGATGACATTATATGTGCTGTCCCTTATGACAAAGTGGAAATAACATTAACAATTTTTAATAACTTCAATTCCCACTTACAATTCACGGTTGAAAAAGAGGTAGATTGTGGGGTCCCTTTTCTGCACACTATGGTGATACGTGAACCAGTATCTAACAATATAATTTTGGATTGGTACATGAAACCCACTGCCTCAGGCAGATATATCAATTTTCACTCCAGCCATTCTATTAACCAAAAAGTTAACACTGTGCTGGCGATGAGGAACAGGGTAGTACGTATTGGAGATATCTCCTTCATATGTTCATATGTTTTGTAACAATGGTTATCCAAAATCTTTAATTCATGAACTCATGTATAACACCCCCTTTTATGAGTGTGCCACGGATGACGGTTGTGGTGCGCCCCTTGTAAGATACAAGAAACTGACGCTGATTAGCAATCTGTCCGTCAAGTTAGTCAATATCTTCAAGAACGACGGATTTCGTGTGGTCTTGAGCAACAAGAAAACTATTGGCGGAAAACCTTCTAATACCAAAGACAAACCCCCTTTACCATTGCAATCCAATGTCATTTATTGCATTCCCTGTGGGGGCTGTGATTTGAAATATTACGACCAAACTAGCCAATGGCTGAAGTCACGTTTAGCATTGCATAAGAGCGATACTAAACTAAAGAAAAAGAACTGCGCTGTTGCTTTGCACGGGGCGAGCAGCAACCACGTCATAAATTGGGAGCAAATGGAGGTTATTGCTCGCGAAAATAAGTATAGAGCCAGACTCGCGTGAATTTTTGAAATTATGATTAATAAGGAACGAATAAATACTACTCAGCTGACTAGTGTCAGATTTAAAGGTTAAACACTCAGTAATATTACGCTGGATATAAAACATCTCTAAAAACAGTCTGGCTCAATAGTTATTTTCGCGAGCAATAACCTCCGGATGCTTCACATCGTTTATCTTCACCATTCGATTTGATCTTTAAAAAAAACAGCTTCTTTTCTCAAAAGCCAGCCTGGCATACTCATAACCAGGGCGGACAAAGGCAGTGTCACGGTTGCTATCAACAAGGAGAAATACACTAGCGAAGATTTATCCCTCCTCAATGACGTAGCTATCTATCAGCCTCTCGCTCGTGATCCCACTATAACAATACAAAACAAGAACAATGCATTGGTCAACACTTTAAAAAGTAAGCTCCTGATAGATGATAGCACTGCCAAGTCTCTCATCAAGTATAATTCGGTCTCGTCTAGGTTTTATGGCTTGCCTAAGATTCATAAGCCCAATGTCCCCCTTCGCCCAATAGTCTCCTCCATAGGCTCTCCGACATTTGCTCTCTCCGGTTTCTTAGCAAAAATTTTACAATCAGCCTTGAGCCAAGATGAAAAATACAACATCAAGGATACTTTCACATTTTGCAGTATGATGGAGAATAGAACTCTCCCTCCTAATTACATTCTTATATCACTGGATGTGGTCTCCTTGTACACTAACATCCCTTTGGAATTGGTGCTGACAACCATTGAGAGTAGTTGGGGAGTTATTGGTGCCAGATGCTCTGTTCCTCTTAACTTGTTTTTGGAGTTGGTGAGGTTCACGTACACGAACTGCTATTTCACCTTTCAGGATAGATTCTACAAGCAAATTTTTGGTACTCCTATGGGTTCCCCACTGAGTCCCATATTGGCTCAGCTTGTTATGGATTGCCTTTTGGAGGATTGTGTCGGGAGACTTTCCTTTGATCTGCCTTTCTTATTTAAATATGTGGATGACATTATATGTGCTGTCCCTTATGACAAAGTGGAAATAACATTAACAATTTTTAATAACTTCAATTCCCACTTACAATTCACGGTTGAAAAAGAGGTAGATTGTGGGGTCCCTTTTCTGCACACTATGGTGATACGTGAACCAGTATCTAACAATATAATTTTGGATTGGTACATGAAACCCACTGCCTCAGGCAGATATATCAATTTTCACTCCAGCCATTCTATTAACCAAAAAGTTAACACTGTGCTGGCGATGAGGAACAGGGTAGTACGTATTGGCGATATCTCCTTCATATGTTCATATGTTTTGTAACAATGGTTATCCAAAATCTTTAATTCATGAACTCATGTATAACACCCCCTTTTATGAGTGTGCCACGGATGACGGTTGTGGTGCGCCCCTTGTAAGATACAAGAAACTGACGCTGATTAGCAATCTGTCCGTCAAGTTAGTCAATATCTTCAAGAACGACGGATTTCGTGTGGTCTTGAGCAACAAGAAAACTATTGGCGGAAAACCTTCTAATACCAAAGACAAACCCCCTTTACCATTGCAATCCAATGTCATTTATTGCATTCCCTGTGGGGGCTGTGATTTGAAATATTACGACCAAACTAGCCAATGGCTGAAGTCACGTTTAGCATTGCATAAGAGCGATACTAAACTAAAGAAAAAGAACTGCGCTGTTGCTTTGCACGGGGCGAGCAGCAACCACGTCATAAATTGGGAGCAAATGGAGGTTATTGCTCGCGAAAATAAGTATAGAGCCAGACTGTTTTTAGAGATGTTTTATATCCAGCGTAATATTACTGAGTGTTTAACCTTTAAATCTGACACTAGTCAGCTGAGTAGTATTTATTCGTTCCCTATTAATCATAATTTCAAAAATTCACGCGAGTCGGTTCGTTTTGGTGTTGGCAACCCAGCAAACTTCGAAGAGATGTAGACTCGCTGCAACTTCACGTGTGTTGTTCACAGTTGTTCGATGTGAGAGCGGCCGCATGTGCGGTATACACGACTTTTAAATTGTTTTACCTACGACCGTATGTGTAAATGTCCCTTACGTCACGGACTACTTAGCTCGTATATCGCTTATAACATACGTGTGCCTTTGGCTGTGCGTTTGTGTTTTTAACGCACGACCTAATGTCATAATGACAGATGTCGCGCGAATATTTTGATTATTTATTTGTAATTTTTGATACAATTTATATTTATTGAAATTTTCGGTCGTAAGTAAGTGCAATACTCGAGCTGTAACATATTATTACTTGCACGTGATAATTTATGTTGAATTTGTACTGAAATTTTCGATCGACACTTCAGACAAAGTTCTCCGTAGTTGCAATAGATGTCGCGCGAATACATTGATTGGTTAACCGTCAAATATTCTTACCTGTATGTGTTTGTCATTTTTGATACAATTTATTGAAATTGTCGGTCGTAGGTAAAATTATGTACAATACTCGAGCTGTAACGCATATTACATACTCGTGGAAAATAACAAAACTCGCCGCTTCGCGGCTCGTATGTTAAATTTCCACTCGTACGTAATATGCTAGTTACTGCTCTTGTAATGTAATATACTATTACCTACGACCGTATGTGTAAATGTCCCTTACGTCACGGACTACTTAGCTCGTATATGGCTTATAACATACGTGTGCCTTTGGCTGTGCGTTTGTGTTTTTAACGCACGACCTAATGTCATAATGACAGATGTCGCGCGAATATTTTGATTATTTATTTGTCATTTCTGATACAATTTATATTTATTGAAATTTTCGGTCGTAAGTAAGTGCAATACTCCAGCTGTAACATATTATTACTAGCACGTGACAATTTATGTTGAATTTGTACTGGAGTTTTCGATCGACACTTCAGACAAAGTGCTCCGTAGTTGCAATAGATGTCGCGCGAATACATTGATTGGTCAACCGTCAAATATTCTTACCTGCATTTGTTTGTCATTTTTGATACAATTTATTGAAATTGTCGGTCGTAGGTAAAATTATGTACAATACTCGAGCTGTAACGCATATTACATACTCGTGGAAAATAACAAAACTCGCCGCTTCGCGGCTCGTATGTTAATTTTCCACTCGCACGTAATATGCTAGTTACAGCTCTAGTAATGTAATATACTATTAGTGTGATTGTTTCAGTTAATTACCTTGTGATCGTGTTGATATGTGTTGTGCTGGTCCTCTTTCGATTTGCGGATGATTCCTTTGCGTAGGCGGACTTCTCAGAACTCTGGTGGTAAGTTTGTTCATAAATCATTGTTCACTACCATTAGAAGTTAGGATTTTTTGTATATTTTAGCCTGTTCCTGATGATGCTTTTATAATAAAGCGAAAATTTGAACTAAGAAAAAAGGAGTTACCTTAATTTCGCCCTAGGACCTAAAATTCCCAAGAATCAATCACTCTCTTCCGATAACGTCCATTATATATGTACGGACAAGTCATGTTAGTTCAAGCGTAGATCGCGAGCGCTAGTGTCGCCCATACAAGATACGGCCGCTACGAAGTCACCTCCGCATATATGACTCCGTGTTTTGTATCATACAACACACGCTGTGACATCCGAAAAACGCTGGCAACGTTGTGGAGGTGACAGCGCAAGAAACATATTATATAAGTATTTTCGTATTTATTTCTGCCCTCGGGCGCAGTTGGGTTGTGAATTTTACGCGAGATACAAAGGTTTTTGGTTCAAATCCAGGTCGTGGCTGCATTTTTTATTTCAAAGTTACATCCCGCATGTTCTTATCGTTTGTTAATTATTTTGAATGGCATAGGCTGCTTACATTGCAAATATTATTTAATGCAATAAAACTAAATAAATTATTTGCGGTGCTATTACATCAATAAATTCTATAAATTCCACATACCCTTTCCTGTGTTCACAACAAATCCCATTGAATCAAGTACTTAAGTAGAAATATTAAAAAGGTGATGCGGAAAATTTTAGTTAACAACTCCACAATAAGTAATCGAGTCAAGTAAAGGTTGGGTATAAATTGTTGGACCTTTCCGATTGTAGAAATCCATTTGGATCAGCCATATTTATTTTATAAGATAAGTTTTCACATTTTAATACTACGCATATTCAATCTAATGAAGGGAAAGTGCGTACCTTGTAATATTATGGACAACGGTGTCTATTAAGATTCTAGGGCATCGACCAATTTTTACATATGTTGCGCTATTAATGCAAATTAATTAAAATTAAATTCTTCTGGTGTTCTGATATAGATATAAAAATAGTTATTAAATTAGTAGGTAATTTAGGTATTCAGATTAGTTGTAGTTATTTTTACATAACTTTGACTGCCGGTAGCGACTGCTTAATATTGTTTTAAAATTATAAAGCGCTAGTGTCGCCCATACAAGATACGGCCGCTACGAAGTCATCTCCGCATATATGCCTCCGTGTTTTGTATCGTACAATACACGCTGTGACATCCGAAAAACGCTGGTAATGTTGTGGAAGTGACAGCGCAAGAAATATATGTTATATGAGTATTTTCGTATTTATTTCTGCCCTCGGACGCAGTTGGTTTTGGTTCAAATCCTGGCCGTGGCTGCATTTATTGTATTTCACAATTATATTCCGCATGTTTTTATCGTTTGTTAATTATTTTGAATGGCATAGTCTGCTCTTTGTCAACTATTCTAGTGTCCGCAAATATCATTTAATGAAATAAAATTAAATAAATTATTTGCGGTGCTTTATATCAATCAATTCTATAAATTCCACATACCCTTTCCATTGTTCACCACAAATCCTATTGAATCAAGTACTCAAGCAGAAATATTAAAAAGGTGATGCCAGAAATTTTAGTTAACTACACAACAAGCAATCTAGTCAAGTAAATGTTAGGTATAAATTATTGGACCAATCCGATTGTAGAAATCCATGTTGATCAGCAAGATTTTTTTATAAGTTTAATACTACGCATATTCAGTCTAATGAAGGGAAAGTGCGTACCTTGTAATATTATGGACAACGGTGTCTATTAAGATTCTAGGGCATCGACCAGTTTTTACGTATGTCGCGACATTAATGCAAATTAATTAAAATTAAATTCTTTTGGTGTTATGGTATTTACACAAAAAAAGTAAATTGATTTGCTTATTAAATTAGTAGGTAATTTAGGTATTCATTAGTTGTAGTTATTTTTACATAACCTTGACTGCCGGTAGCGACTGCTTAATATTGTTTTAAAATTATAAAAATGAAAATATAATATAATAATTTTAGCAAAGTATACCCACTCTACGGTAAATGTAAGGTGACCAGATTTTTATTGTAGAAAAGCGGGACAGTAGCGGGGCGGGGTGGGCGGTAGTAATTAAAACCAACCGTCTTTTCAAAAGATCGTACTCGTAAATAGACAATTTCTGGGATTTTTATAAACACAAAAATTATTATTAGTATGTTTTTTCAGTTTGGTTGGTTACACAGATTTTTGTATTTTAAGCAACATCACATATACTCCTTTAAATTGTTGTGCTGGTTATCAAAACATATTTGTTTGAACAACACATAATTTATTGAATATTAGACATTATTTGCATTATTAGTGATTAATTGTTTTGCTATATTCATTTTAAATAAAAAGATTTTGCTTGATATAAGACAAAGATTATTCATTATCGGTTAATTATAGGGATTAAAATTGTATATATTAACTCTCTTCCCATTAACATAAATTCTTCAAATCTATGCCCTTTGAACGAAATAAATATTCTAAATAAATTTTTATATTTTTTAAAAACATTCTTATCAACTAATAAATATAGTAAGAAGGACTAAGAAAGATGAGTTATATAATAAATAAATCTTAAGGTAAAAAAGTAACAAATATATGTCCTAATCTAACGACTCTGTTCAGCACAACAAGATATGCCAAGTTGAAAGGTACAGTTTTGAGAAAAAAATTAAAAGAACGCTTATTTTGCTAAACTTCTGTAATATAGACAGGTTTTCATTATTTTTTAATACATTTTAGAAATTCATTGAATTTCTTAGAGATAAGCACATACTTTTGTAATTTTTGAAAAACAGACGATAATGTTTTCTTATCTACTTTCGATACACGCTGTGAAATAACTGCAGAGCAAATTTTAAAGTACTTTGTTAAAAAGACATCCATATTCTCAACATTTTGTTTTTAGTTCATTCCAATATCTGAATTTTGTAGAAGATTAACAATTTCAAATTTTAAATAAAACTTATCAATTTAAATTTGCTGTTAAAGCTTGCAGCAAATGTTACTTGATTATGAGTGAAATACAAAATCTTGCTTCAAACAGTGTATATTCTACAAAAATTCAGATATTGAGATGAATTAGAACGCAAGATGTTGAGAATTGATATGGTTTTGTAAGAGAGTACCTAGTTGCCAACCTGCGAGAAAACAAATTCCTTAATTATCCCACAGGATGTTTCAAACTTAGACCAGAAACACTATTTTTGATCTCCCAGAATAAATAATCAGCTGGAACATCTTAATTTCTTTAATTATCAACTGTATATTAATATGATAAATCTGATAAATTTCTTTACATGATTCGAAAAAATAATGAAAATCGGTTTAAGTCTGCAAAAGTTATTGAATATCAAAGCTTAGCTAACTTTTTTTACCGTTTAAGCCGGTCAGTCGACATATCAAATGTTGCTACGTGTTAGCGAAATTTTATACAGTATAGCAAAAGGTAGGTTGTGATTTTCGTAAAACAATGCAAAAATTCATAAATTCTTCATAAACCATTAGACAGAATAGAATGTTGTATATTCTTCGCCTATAATTTGGTGTTTTGCTAAGATTCTGTGTGTTCTATTAAGTTTTTGTATATTCTTGCTCTGCGACTAAATGACAGGGTCAGTATCCAATAAAACTTTGAAAATAATAAAAATGGTTAAAATTGTTAACGTAGTGCAATTTTGATTGTAAATGACAGAAAGAACTGCTTTGTAGTCATTTAGCTTAGAGTCTAGTTGTTAACAAAAATGAATATTAATTTATATTTAGTATGGTATGTAAGTTACCTAAAATGAGTTTCATATTTTTCTTTGTAAAGAAATACAATTGTGAAACAACGGTTTTCGACCCCAAAATGTTGTTTAATAATTACAAAAGTTTACTGCCTTTTAACGCACGATTTGAAAAAGAATGTTTGAACGAAATAGCGTATAGTTCATTTTTCGTAGTACTTCTCTAAAAATTCTGTAAAAACAATAATTTTTTTATAAAGCGGGAAATTTTTAAAACTCCGCGGGACGCGGGGCAAAATGTGAAAAAGCGGGACTGTCCCGCCAAAAGCGGGACGTCTAGTCACCTTAGGTAAATGTCATGTGGGTATACTTTGTTTTAATTTATCCAGCTTTCGTTTATAAGAAATGCGCATTTTTATGGAGAATAAATACTTACCTTAACGAACGGTTTATATTTTAATTTTGACTAAACTGAATTGAACTTATGTGCTAGATGAAACGAAATAAATTTAAATAACTGTTTCGAATTATATCCGATTCTATAGTGATCCTCTCATTAACACTTATTGTATTCTTTAAATGTTGTACAACCTAAATATGCAATAAAAAAACAATTAATTTTTGGATATGTTACACCAGAATGTACCCTTATTATTCTGGTGTAACATATTCAAAAATTAATTATTTTTTATTGCATATTTTGGTTGCACAACATTTAAAGAATGCATACACTGTAAAATAATAGAAAATAATTCGAAAAATTAACAATTCCACAGTCAAAAGTCGAGCGGCCCGTCGAAGCCGATTGTATTCTCAAATATCGAAAGCTTTTTTAATCACCTTCCATACAAACATCTTTCAATATTTTTCAGAAATTCCTTTCTGTAGTGTACCCACAGTTCTCCTCTTTAAAATGACATATCATTGCTTAGTTGGTAATTTTTCAAATATTTATGTGACATTTTTACAGTGTATTTTTTAAATGTTGCGTAAATCAAATAAAGACAAATGTCTGACAAATGTATCTGTAAAATCTGTAAAAATGCGATAATTGTCAGATATGCAAAGAATGGCCATATTTCGGCTGTTACGTACGGCCAGCTCATCGCAGACACCATAAGCTTTAATCGATACGTAAACCATGGCATAGACCCGGACCCCGACAGAAAAACATCGAATCTAAACATTTTGTTTCGTAGCCTTAATAAATAATTTTCTATACTATTACTAAAAGTGAACGTTTATTTTGTGAGAAGCGAGTTTATGTCCTATCATATACCTGCTATATAATAATAGCCTATTATGACCTTGGTAGGTTTGGCGACACCGCTGGAGGTATCAGCGACGCATCAGTTTCCGTTCATATATAAATTGCGGAGGTCACTTCGTACCGTTTGCGTACCTTATATATGACCTACTGAAAAATCAAAAATCGTTTCCCCTCTTTTGATATTCGTGTAGCAAAAGTTCCCCTCATTAAAAATATGCAATCCGATTAAAAATATATTATCTGGAACACCCGGATCCTAGGTCGCCTGGTCTATATGCCGGAGGTGACAACTTAACACGTATATATATATATATATATATATATATATATATATATATATATAGCAACAGAGAATCACTGACTGCAGTTTCGCCTAACAGCAACGTTAAAGTAAATTTGATTATTGTTATGACTCATAAGATATTTACTGTTACAGATGTGCACTTATTTCAGGTTTCTTGCTCACGGAGACAGCATTAAAACAACGTCATGGTTAAATAGAAATCTATGGCTAAGTTACATGTAGATTAGTAAATGTAGTAGAAGTAAATATTAATATTGAAATTTTGTTATCATTAACAATCAACGAAATCGACAAATTGTCTATTAAAAAGAAAGATTTTTAAATCAACTTTGTTGTCGAAAATTTTCGAATTTCTTGCTAGTAGAAAACTATATTGAATCTCTCTCCAGCCATCTTTCTTCCAGTGGGTATATTTTTTATTGTTTATGCTTTTTGTCATTTAAAATTACCCTTTCCTGCACGGCGCTTATAAGAAACTCGGTTTTTGAACTCAATGTGAATCATTTTTGGGCACAACATACATAGAAACATAAAAAAATTCAAAATGTCATATCGCCTTCTACAATGACGTGCCCAGTCGTCCACCGCGCAGTCCGACCATACTATACACATTACACCTTCTGCTGTGGTAGTGTCAGTCACCGTTTATTAACCTATACGTAACACATCATATCAAAAGGTACGATATTATCTGACAAGGGGCGGGGCATAGTTCGTGCGACATTATAGCGACAATCCGCTTGTATGTGGACTATATGTTGTTATCAGTTGTAATGTTTTTACTACTTCCGACTTCCGACAACGACTAACGACAACGGGACGACTCATTGTGGAACAGCCTTAAATGTATGCCCTGCTGTCATAAATTTACGTAGAGGCGCTGTTTACGACTGTAGAAACCTGTATCCACTGTACCCTAAGTTGCAGATACGGCCATCAGATGGATTTTTTTAAATCGAGCCCTAAATGTGCTTGTCACAAATTGTCAGAAATCATCTAAAGTCAAAGGCGGTTTGCATCAATTTTCTTTTATTGTTTGTGTACAAAGTGTATAAACATATTTTGTATTTTATGCGGCCGTTCGGAAGATGAAGTTGAAAAGCTGTTTTGCTTTCCTAGAAATGCTGAAAGGTACGTGTTTTACCCCGGTGAACACTACAAATGTCACATGGCGAAATGTTGTTAATCTATTTGTGGTGTATCGCGCGTGCGCGGATTCTAATGTGTGCCGGTTTGGAGGGTTTGCTTGCGGAGGGTTCAGTTCTTCGTGCGCGACCGTTTGACATACACGCAAGTCTACATTGTACCAGTTTATGTTACTTTACATTTCTGTAGTTGTATATGTATCATTACGTTCAATAAATACATAACAATTTTGGCGACGAGGATGGGATCCCAGTGATTCGAAGAGACCGTGCATCCCAGGGATCGACGGGCATAATTTAGCGTGGTAAAGTGAGTGACAACGACATTCGTGGGTACAGTGACAAAATGGCGACATACGGTAACATTGAACCTTTCAATGTGAACGATCTACACTCGTGGGATTCGTACAAGGAACGAGTTAGTTTTTATTTTGATGCAAACAAGATTGAAGATGACACAGGAAACGCGCCGTTTTCTTAAGCGTCTGTGGACCAAGTACATACGAGATTTTACGTTCGTTAGTAGCGCCGAGTAAAGTGTCCGACAAAACATTCGTCCAGATAATAGGGTATTCCGGTCATGTCAAAATTTAAGCAGATATTCGGTTTAACCTATTGTACAATTTATGAGGATTCATATAGTTAAGCTATGAGCTTTTTGATTTAGTTTTTCTATAAGATAATTACAATTAAAAGTGCATTTCGTTTGAATTCACCGACAACCCTCGGAAATACACGATGATTACCGATCCCTAGTAGCGGTGGCAACAGCGGACTGCTCTCGAACAGCTGATCGGCCAAGTTGACGGTTGGCGACCCTGTTGTTTGACAACGAATAAAGGTACCTTTTTTGAGAGATGATTTGATCATTGAAACTTGAAGCCAAACATCTCTCATCTCGCTAGTCGGCAATGTAAAGAAAATCTTATCAGGAGTTACTGTTCTACTGCTGTTACAGCCCGGCACAGAACAATGTCGGCGTTGGAGTTTATACATTTTGAACAAGTGTTTGATATAACCTCAATCACCAAAGCAAGTGTCAACAAACGAGCGATTACGTTCACACAACAGAAGACAAAAATTTACTTAGTGCACCCTAGATATAGCAACGTTGTCAAGTCGCTCACAAAGACCAATCCTAATTCAAACTTCAAACAACGATTTCTCTTAATTTAAAACAATGTTTGATATTTTACTTGTGAAGTAGCAAACAGTAGCACCCATACTTTGTAAAAAATGACAATTTCAAAAACACCGGGATACCCCATTGAAGTACTGACGGAGCATTTTGCACCAAGGAGTTTCGAAATTGTAAGTCGTTTTAAATTTTATCGCCGTGCTCAGGGTACGGGCGAAACAATTGCGGTTTACATCAAAGAATTACGACGTTTGGCCGAAACTTGCGATTTTGACAATTTAGAAATAATGCTACGAGACCGACTTGTTTGTGGTATTAGGGATGATGCATACAGATACGTTTATTGGCGAAAACAAACTTGACGTTCAAGAAAGCACAAGATATGTGTGCCGCGCATAATTACGACGTTTGGCCGAAACTTGCGATTTTGACAATTTAGAAATAATGCTACGAGACCGACTTGTTTGTGGTATTAGGGATGACGCATACAGAGACGTTTATTGGCGGAAACAAACTTGACGTTCAAGAAAGCACAAGATATGTGTGCCGCGCATTAAGCAGCGACTTTGGGGCTTGCCGTTTTAAAGCAGACAACGGGCGCGCCGGCCGACGTACACAAGCTCAGCCAACAAACGAAGCCGCCACCGAGTGATCAAAGAGATGCCGCCGGGCGAAAACAAACATTGTTTCCGATGCGAAGGAGACCATTCTCCGGACACGTGCAAATTTAAAAATACAAACTGTCGGTATTGTAAGAAAGAGGGACATTCGAACGAGCTTGTTACGCAAAAAAGAAAGCTAAGAATGGCCGAAAATTACATCAACAAAACACGGAAGAATTTGTTGACGACGTTTCACCAACAGAGGAAAACGATAACATCCTGCTGACAATAAATAACGTACGCGGAGATGCGCAGGACAAGTACATGGTACAGGCGAAAATTAACGACAAGGTCATACCAATGGAGGTCGACAGTGGCGCTGGTAACACCGTTGTCGGACAACAAACATGAAATGATGCTTTTGGGAAACACCGACCAGCACTGAAACCGACAAGCGTAATTTTGAGGGATTATCAGAACAAAATCGTGAGCACACTCTGGGTACGTGCGACGCACAGTGTAATATTTTTCAAATCTAGCGGAACTTAAGTCGATACCATTCCCATTACGTGTTTAGTGATGTATTAAAAATTATTTGTGTATATGTAAGGTGTTTTCTTAAGAATAGATTTATTTCTACTGTTTTGTTCATCTTATAATTGTACAGGGTGTCTTTTTTAATATTTTTTTTTAATAAATGTAGTCAAATGTGTTTGATAGTATAACTGCACCGGAAAAATATTTTATGAAAAGGTTGAAAAGTGTCGAAGAGATCAAACAACTCTGATATAATCAACTTCCGGTTTGAACCGGAAGTTAGTAACATTGGCATTGATACCAAACATCATAAGGAAAGTGTAGTATTGTGAGTTATAATAGGTAAGCTCTTTGAAAATAAAGTTTTATCAGAAACTTTTTTTCGTCACTGAGGACAGTTAATGTCGACCGGAAGTGGCTGATATTGGTATTAACTTGAGAAGCAGCATAGGAGCGTTCATACAAAATGTATTTGTTTTGAAATGAGCTATCGTATGATCACACGCCTACTTCCCGGTTGTTGTTTTAAAGTTGGTATCAACATAATCAATTTCCAATTCAAACCGGAAGTGACAATACCATACCGACTTTGTTTCTTCCCCTCGAAACCTTTCAGCTTTTATGGAGTTCTTTAATGATTTTTGATCATATTCAAACCAATTGCAATGCCTTTCATTCTATGTATTTATAATTGTCTGAATTATTTTTAGCGACATAACTCACAAACCGAAAACCGATTTATTTCGGATATTTAAGAATATATATGCAAATGTCCAATAATTGTTGATTTAGATATATTGAAAGTTCTTCGAGGTTGAGTATGTTGGTCTGGTTGATCGCCGAAAATTCCTCCGAAGTGTAAGGTATAAAATAAAGCACTTATTGATAACCAATAGTGGCCAATAGTAACCAATAAGTGCTTTATTTTACACCTTGCACTTCGGAGGAATTTTCGGCGATCAACCAAATTTATATCTTTAATTTATATCGCCACGAATACAAAATCAGGGATAAGCAAAACTAATTGTGAAAAGCGAAAAAATACGTATATACAAATGTGTCCCAAAAAATACTCACTATTAATAGACAAAAAAAGCTGTTTCCGTTAAATTAGTAATAATAATAATAAATAACAAACATGTTCATTCAAAAAACTAGACTAGAGAATTGTTTAGGACACCCTATACATTTTTTTTTATTATTGTAATTATAAACAATATTCACTAACATAAATTATAGACTATGTTCACTAGCATATTCATCTTCTTCCTCGTCTGAATTACTTGCTCCTGGAATATCTCTTTAAGAGCATGACGCTTTCTCGCAAAAGAGCTTGTTGTTTTCGCGGAAGATAAGTTTGTTTGCTCGAGAGCAGTGGATCAGAAGATATAAGGCACCTATTTAGCACATCCCTGTTCGTGTATTATTATTTATTATTAGGCTATAACGCATTACTTAGTATAGTTATTATTTTTAAGTAATCAAACCATAACGTGACTTCTGATATTACCAGAACATTTTTATCAAATATTGAATGTGAAGGATTTGCAATTTCATAATAATAAATTTATTTAATGCAGGCATGGTTTACGTACATATATAAAAACACACAACTTTTAAGTCATAACCAGGAAATTATTGAAGAAATTTATTATAAACTGTCAATGCCTTTTAATTCTACTGGAAAAGGTGTATAGTGAACTTATAAAAACTTCTCTCTTATTTACCTAATAAAGAACCAAAAAATCGAACTATTATCTATGTCGATAACAAACGAGGATACCTAACTGTTGTTTCTCCCAAAAAGAGACATTTTATTCCACTTTTACACTTGTCTTATGGTTGCCAAATTCTTCTTTAGTAACTACAAAATTTATACACCCTGTATATGCAGGTGTATTAAATCTTTAAACCATTTGTAAAAAAAAAACTAAAAACAAGTGTTATAAGAATGCATGTATACTAGGTTAGGTAATGGAAATATTTATTATCACTATAATCTCCAAATTTGCCAAAGCAGTTCAGGACGAAAAATAAAAATATTATGATTGGGGCAAATATGGGCAACCAATTTAAACTAAATCTAATAAAGCAATAGTTTAAGAAGATAATTAAGAGATTTTTACGTTACATACATGCTTCTACATTTTTATAATGACATGCAAAGTGAGATATTTTCCGATATTTATAAATCAGGAATTTCGCTAGTAAAAAAACAAGATATTTACTACCATATTTCCATATAGTATAGCACAAGGAACAAGGAAAGAAAGTAGTATATTTTTTTCGTAGGTTACTCTTGTATTGAAGATAATCTGACAATCACAGTACAAGCCTGTTTAATAGTAATGATGCAATCCATCACCTTTTCCAATTATTATACCAAAAACTGAGTTATCAGGTAAGAAATTTCTATTGAAGTATGAAAGCCTGGTGTGTTCGGGATCGTGTTGTTAATTCAAAATTTTGTTTCTATCAAAATTACAAATTTGACTTAAGTACCGCTAGAAATAGAAAATATTACACTGTGCGACGTGACAGTAAGTCTGGGTAACAAGTGCGCAAAACTACCTCTCCTAGTGGTAGCCAGCCAGCGTTCCAGCTTATTGGGAAGAAATTGGTTCCAAGCACTTGGAATTTCAATAACGGGCGTGAACAAAGTGACTACTTTAAACGCGCGAGTGCCGGATTATGCGAAAGAATACCCGGATGTATTCGAGAAAAGTATTGGTACGTACCGAGGATCACCAGTATCTTTTGACCTGGATCCGAATTTCAAGCCGGTGATTTTGAGATCGCGTAAAGTGCCGTTCGCGCTCAGAGACAAGGTCGATGTTGAGTTGGACAGATTACTTCGCCAAGGGGTTTTGGAACGGGCTCACCCTAAATGGGCAACACCCATAGTCGTGGTCGCGAAATCGGACGATGGGGTGCGGATTTGTTGCGATTACCGTAGTACGGTCAATCAAGCATTGCGTACGGACAGATATCCTGTGCCATCGGTGCAAGACATCCTAGCGACACTCGCCGGGGGAATAGTGTTCGCCTAATTAGACATGGCTCAAGCTTATCTACAGTTGGCTGTGGACGATGAAGCGTCCGATATCCAGACCATCATAACACACCGTGGAGCCTTTCGATGTAGGAAACTGCAGTTTGGGGTGGCAGTGGCGCCTCAGATTTTCCAAAGGTTTATTGACACGCGTTTGTGCGGGATCCCGGGCGTAATTCCGTACTATGACGACATACTTATTGTGGGTAAGTCTGAGGAAGACCTGGACAATAAAGTGCGTGCGGTTTTGGGACGATTCGTGGAAGACGGGTTAAGGTTAAAACGCGAAAAGTGTATTTTCCGGACAAACAGCCTAACGTTTTTGGATTTTAACATCAGTGCGGATGGTGTTAAACCGACTAAAGACAAAGTTGACGCGATCGTCAACGCACCGTCATCCACCAACAAAACTGAATTACAAGCATTCCTGGGGTTAGTGACATTTTATCATAACTTTCTGAAAGACAAAGCGACAATCGCCGAACCGCGAACAACGGGCATTTACAACGATTAAAGACATTCTCGCACGAGAACCAGTTTTAACTCATTATGACGAAAAGAGACATTTAATACTTACGTGTGACGCGAGTGCCTATGGAGTTGGTTGTGTGCTAAGCCAAACATTAGCATCGGGAGATGAAGCACCAGTTGCCTACCACAGCCGAAGACTATCAGCTGCTGAAAGGAACTTCGCACAGATTGACAAGGAGGCCCTCGCCATCATAGTTGGCATTAGAAAATTTCATAACTACCTGTACGGTAGGCAGTTTCAGATCAGAACAGACCATAAACCTTTATTGGGACTGTCACACGGGAAAAAACGTCCCCAGAAGTACTATCACCGCGAATGATTCGGTGGAGCATTATCATGGGAGCGTATAGCTACGATATACACTACATTCAAGGCAAGAAGATAGGAAACGTCGATGCTCTAAGTCGTTTGCCGAGACAGTACCCGAAACTCCACTAGCAGCAGAAGTACTAGCATTGGAAAGTGCACCTGAGAAGTTGCTGTCAGCGGAAAAGATCGCCAAAGCTACGGTAAGAGACAAAACATTAGCAAGGGTACTTATGTGGATACGACATTGATGGCCAAGAGATACCAAAGAAGTGGAAAAGGACCTTAAGCCATTCTTCACCAGAAAAGACGAGATTACTTCTTACCAAGACTGCCTGCTCTGGGGAACAAGAGTCATAATTCCATCAGGAGGGAGGAAAAGTGTACTGGAGGTGCTACATACCGCTCATCCTGGAATGGTTAGGATGAAAGCGTTAGCCAGATCTTATGTATGGTGGCCGAACATGGACCAGGAGATCGAGGAAATGGTTCGGAGTTGTGAGACATGCCAACTCTCTCGAAACTCGCCAGCCAAGGCACCTATACATCCTTGGGAGTGGTCAAAGGCTCCTTGGACACGACTACACTTAGATTTTGCCGGTCCCGTAAAAGGAAATTACTATCTAATTGTAGTGGACTCATACTCGAAATGGCTTGATGTTCGCAGTCACAGGACCATCCACCAGCGAGACAATTGCAGTACTTAGAGAGTTGTTTTCGACACATGGCATTCCAGACGTGTGTATGTGTCCGATAACGGAACAGCTTTCACATCTAGTGAGTTCCAGCTTTTCCTTAAAAACAACATGATAAGACAAGCATTAACTGCACCATACCATCCCCGCAGCAATGGCCAGGCCGAGAGAATGGTGCAAGACTTCAAAAATGCTTTGAAGAAGATGGAGCCGAATAATATAACAGCAGAGTTATCTCGATATCTGCTAACACAACACATCACACCTCACTCGACCACTGGAAAATCACCAGCTGAACTTTTAATGAATCGAAGATTGACGTGTTTGTTAGATAGATTACGACCGGATATTGCAAAAAAGATGAAGACCAAACAAGAGGATCAGTGCGGCACCATGGCACCACGATCTTTTGAAATCGAGGATATGGTTTATGCCCGATCATATAACACTGGAGAAAAATGGGAACCAGCAACAGTGACTGAGGTAACTGGCCCTTTAAGCTATAGGCTTATGACACCTCAAGGAAAAAACATGAAACGGCATGCGGACCAGATAAGAACGCGAGAGGATCATGGAGGAACCGCAGCCACAAGAAGACAGCGAAGTTGAAGAAGTAGAAGCAGTCCCGGTTCCTGTCGAAGCAGCAGCACCATCGTTGGGTACTCCCAGACCCATACACCAGCGGAAACCACCCAGAAGATTGGAAGATTATGTGCCCATCTAGGAGGGAGGAGTGTGGTGTATCGCGCGTGCGCGGGTTCTAATGTGTGCCGGTTTGGAGGGTTTGCTTGCGGAGGGTTCAGTTCTTCGTGCGCGACCGTTTGACATACACGCAGGTCTACATTGAACCAGTTTATGTTACTTTACATTTCTGTAGTTGTATGTATCATTACGTTCAATAAATACATCACATTATTAAAATAAATATGTTTTGATTTTGTGTAATTATGATTGTTATTATTATCCCCTGGCCCCTGATATTTTTCCTAATAATCTTGTTAAGATAGGTATGTAGGATAGGAAATATGTAGGAAACTAGTATCATTTATTGATATTTGTCTACGCTATAACAATATAATATTACAACAGCTTTAGTAAACAACTAATTCGAAATCGGTAATTTGAATTTAGCGCGCAAATGCTACCGGCGCCGGCGCACCATCTACGTTGATTTATGACAGTACCACTTGTTTTTGTAGGTACAGTAAATAACCTTGACTGCACTGTCTCAGTAGTCTGTGGTCGAACAGCAAAACTGCCCCGAGGCAAGCCAGTGCAGAAAAAGTGCAGTAATGCCAGTTTGCACCGTGTGTATAAAGCATTACCTAACAAGGAGGTCCAAGATTTATGGGACAAACGTAGCCAATAATTATAGTTCTTGTATCCTACGAGGGATGGCGCAATCAGTATATTTTAGCGATATCTATTTCACTACCGTAAACTTACATAAGATCCGACAGATGACGCGGTTCGCGCTCCGGCGGGAAACTTCAAGTTCTGACTTTGTCATAACATGACATGTATTAAGTAGCCCGTGGTAACTGGTAACTATACGGACTATTTAATTCATGTCATGTTATGACAGTTATCAAACGGCATAATACAAGTATTTTGCATCGTTTGCAACAAATTTTTTTTATAATGCGTTTGAGAAAGTGTTCAGTGCCATCATGTACGGCGCCACATACAATGTCATACATGTCGTGTCTTTTATATACATAATAGGTGTGTTCGTGTAAGTTCTGAATTTGTTCGGCAATAATGTATTATGGGCCATGTGTAAGTCAATGAAGAATTCCAGCATTGGTCCAAAATAAAAGGTTCCGAACACATTCCTAATATGCCTCGCGAACAGACCTATTGTTCAAGACACGAAATAATTAGTATATCAAAATCTGAATGGGAAAGAATACGGAAGGTTGAGTTCAAATTTCCCGCTAGATTTTTAGTTCTGGGGTCCGAGGCTTCGCGTCGCTGAGATCGGTAGTTGGCTAGACATTTAACCCATAAGATGGCGTTCTATATAAGAAGGTATTCTATGTTACCTAAGAATGGGATCGTACTTATGGCATCGATTTCATTTGCACCGTCACCAATCCGTCATCTGAAGGTTAAGTACGTCCTAAGTTAGACCCACGAAAAACTGCGGCGTAAAGGGCCGAATCCACGGTCATGCATGCATGACGAGCATTCGATGCTGTCATGCATACATGACCGTGGATTGCGTTGCATGAGACAGTTTTTCATACAAAATTTGCATGTACAGGCATTGATAGCATCGAATGCTCGTCATGAATGCATGACCGTGGATTCTGCCCTTAAGGCTGGCCTAAATATATGCAACGGATTGCGTACTCGTGATTGGCTGAATAGAGGTTGAATTTTGACACCTGCCAAAAAAATCGTACGACAGCATGTGTATTCAATAAACCTAATCGAACAATTTTCGTGATTATTAGCATTATTTCTATAATTTAAAGTTTATTTTTATGAAGGGAATACAATTGTTATAATGTAACCATAAAATATTGTGTATTGCTAATACCTGCAGACCTAAAATTTGTATAAAACAAAATCGTAAAGTAAAATTAAAATAAAAACTGATTACTTCTATATCAATAACTGTTCAAAAACGTTGCCGTTTTCAGCTAAACATACTTCATATCTTTTTAACATATTATTGTTGGTGACGTCCCTGATTGAGTTAGCCATTAGGGTTGCCATCTAAAAAAGTCTACTTTTAGTACTTTCCACGAATTCAAGTTTGATCTTATAATTTGAACACCTTGTAAAACTTTTAGAAGAATTCTACCGATGTGTCGATAATATGTTACCTTCACAACACTTTTGCCGGACAACTTTTTTCTAACGGTCACAGGGGATTTTATATTATTTTATATTTTATAAGTAATTGAATTGAAAGTGACCGTGCAGATGTCATTTTTTTATTGAAAAAATGAATATCTCAGAAATGACACATGTTAGGTAAAGGGAATGTAACTTAAAATTGATCTAAAATTTAATGAAGATTTAAAAAATGCGATCAAATACAGGATGTTCCATTTGAAATATATAAGTTGACATCATTTCCGGTGTAACCGGAAGTAACTGAAAACTTTAGATATTTTAGTTGAGACGATCGTGTCCAAGAATATAGTCCACAGATTTTCAATCTCTCATTTCATTTGGTTCTCCATATACTTCTAATGGCAGCTCGTCGTGGGAGACTGTATAGCGTATGTATGTATATAAATATTGCAGGATGGAGCTATTTTTTGTTTTTAAGGGCATAGTCTACTCATTCTACATTTTGATTCAGAACATTAGGTGCACTCGGTGCAACTGATACTATATTAAAATATATTAGTTTTAAAATCTGACAGGCACAATTTTTAATTTAATCAATTTAATTAATAACATATTTTTTCCTATTAACTATGATTCTAAACATTTTAATATGTTACTACTGAAACTATAAGCTATCGGTTGGTATCAGTTTCATCGATTGCAATTAGCCCGCTAAACATGTTATATTGCGACAAAATTCTGTAACATTGTATGAAAGCAACTTTTGTAACATATTTTTGTTACGTTATTACAACATTGTTGAAACATTCGCATAAGAATGTTTTATTGACAACATTTTATATACATTAATACAGCATACTTTTACAACATCAATAACACATTTCATTGAGAACAGTTATTCACACGAGTGAATCAGTTAGGTAGTACGCCTAGCGACTGTTAGATGGCGCTTGTAAGTGCTAATCTCAATTCACGGCTTAAATCAGTATTGCCAGTGTTGTTCTCGGTTTAATGATAGCTTTAGTTCTATCTTCGGACTTCGATAAGCGCAACGGATACGTTTGTCGTTGTCGGAATGCGCAATTGATCTCTCCGCACGTAATTTCTGTCATTATTGACAGTAATCAATTGCGCACAGGGGCCTTATTCTGCAGCACTTAGCGATATCGCAAAACGTCACATCGAATACTTAGCGACATCGATAGCCGTATTCTACCGTTTTTATCGATATCGACTGACGTCACGACTTTCCGACATGTCGCTAAATTTAACGACAGCTTCGGAGGTGTCGATAAGTTGATTCGATATCGCTATGCGTACGTAATGTCACTTTACGTTCATTGTGTACGGAATGTGTGAACCCAGTGACAACCAGTGTGTCAAAGGTGTAGAATATCGAAACAGCTAATAATGGTTCAGCAGCAAACTATGTTATAGGTTCCCGCCTAAACGTCAAGAAGTTTTAAAACGGTGGATTATAGCTATCCGAAGAGATAAGTGGTATCCTTCTAGACCCAGTAGGAATAGTGGACAACATTTTTTAGAAACTAATTATCAAATGAAACAAAGATGTAGCAAGAAATTTTTGAAACTTGATGCTTTGCTAAGTGTTATAGATCAGGGGTGGCCAACCCGTCGATCGCGATCAACCGGTCGATCGCGAAGCCAATTTTGGTCGACCGCTCGCTATGTCTTGACTTAATGTGTGATGGTGGGTTTAGTCACCTTTACATAGTAGCAAATAAGCCTGACTATAACCGTATTAGAAAAAAGGTTGTTAACTAATTGCCCAATATACTACTTGAACAGTGAAGAACCTTTGATTTTCTGCCGTAGTATACCGGGTGATTCAATTTCGAGGCTCACCATGGGGATCTCGCTTATTAGTGGAGATAGAGCCTATGTTTAAATTTGGCAAAGTTTCGTATTTTTTTGTTGGTCAATTAACTGAAAAGAAATTTAAGCTATCATTTTCAATTTTGAAGATATCCACAAAAAACTGAAATGTGGAGGTACCGTTTTTAATTTTTTATTCAAAACCAAATGTAGGTAGACGTTTGAAACAAAAACATTCTACAGCTACTTTTTAACAAGGAATGCAGTGTCATTTTTAATTTGAAAGAACATCAAAGATGGCGGCGTAACCATGGCCCACTTTTGTTTTTCTTATGGGCGCCATGTTGAACATTTACCGATAGTCGTGTTTTTTCTCATTTCCGCAATGTATAACATTTTGGCATTATTTTTTAAAATAATGGTGTAATAATCAAAAAACCTTCAGGTACCTAACTGGAGCTTGGTTACAGACCGCCGGACTCGTTGCCAAGTAACGTCAACAAAATGCACTTGGATCAAGCGGCGCGCTAAGCGTTGGGTTTGCCATTTAACCAAATAAACCTTAATTGTGGTTGATTGTGGATGTAAAATGCCTTTTACCAATAACGAAAAGCGTGATATGATAAGGGTTTATTATTGTTCGCATAGAAATGCCCAACCGTACAATATTCCTAACATTGGCCAGATATTTAGCGGACCATGGATTGTTTAGTAAACCCCGCAATTCTTATAATCTTCATGGAAATGTTGAAAACGATCAAGGAGATATTTTGGAAATGGTAAACGTTAGATTACCATAATTTGCAATTCCTCAACTACTGGTTTTTAGATAAATGACGATCCTCGGATTTCTACGCGAGAAGTAGCCTATAATTTGGAATTGTCGCAAACACGTGTTTGGAAAGTATTACGAACAAAGAAATTTAAACCGTACAAACCCCACACAAGTCAAACTTTGCAGTTGTACGAAATTATTTGAATCAACAATTTCCAAACCGCTGGATTGGTAATGGTGGAATGGTGGAATGTCCTGCTAGCTCCCCTGATTTCAGTCCTCTGGCCTATTTTCTATGGGGAACTGTGAACGACGAAATTTATCACGATACTCGCAGAAATATCGAGGATCTGCGGGATCGAATAACAAATGCGGTCAATGACATTCCGTTAAGAACAGTTAGAAGAGCATAAGAACATGTCGGAAAGCTGGCTCGGTTTTAAGCCTTCAAGAAAATGGCGACCAATTTGAACATTTACTTAAAAAATAAGTTTTTTGTTGTATAAACTGCTTCTTTTACAATCTGAATGTTTTTAATCCAAAGCACCCTGGTCAGTCCGGCGCCGGCAGTCTGTAACCAAGCACCAGTTGGGTACCTGATAAACACGACAAACAACGAGAAAAAGAAGAAAATTCTTTTTATTATTAAACCATTGTTTTAAACAAATAATGCTAACATGTTATACTTTGCGGAAATGAGAAAAAACACGACTATCGGAAAATGCCAAAATTCAACATGACCCGCATAAGAAAAACAACAGTTGGCCATCTTTGATGTTATCTCAAATTAAAAAAATAACACTGCATTCCTTGGTAAAAAGTCGCTACAGAATGTTTTTGTTTCAAATGTCTAGCTACGTTTGGTTTTGAATAAAAAAATTAAAAACGATATCTTAACATTTCAGTTTTTTGCAGATATCTTTAAAATGAAAAATAATAGCTAAAATTTCTTTTCAGATAATTGATCAGCACAAAAATACGAAACTTATTTTTTTTTTTGCCAAATTTAAACATAGGTTCTATCTTCACTAATAAGCGAGATCCCCATGGTGAGCCTCGAAATTGAATCACCCTATCGTTAGCGAATGTGGAAGATGAAAGATAGTTTCGAGTCAAGAATCAAGTTTCGATCTCACAGAACTGTCCGTTTACCGATAGCAGTTTTTTGCTTATCGCATTGTAACAAAAACCGTTAACAGTAAAAAGTGGGTCTAGTTACTCATGTATTCACAAATAAGCGTGTTTATAATCTTCTATCACTGTCCCAATACCTGAATTAATCCAACAATTAAATTATTCCTAACACGGCCAATCCTGCCTATAGCTTTCAAAACGCTAAAATTTTTAACTCAAAACATAGTCAAATAATTGCAAAAAGCAAATCACCTTTTAGCTCAGCTACATATATTAGCATATTAAGCTATAACCTTTCAGCCCAACAAAATAAACGAATATTCGCAAGGGGTCATCCTTTCAGCTCATGAACATAAATAAATAAGCAAAGGACTAATCATTCAGTCTAACAAGATAAACCAATATTAGCAAAGGGCCGACCTTTCATCTCTAACAATATAAACAAATATTATCAAATTGGTAACTTTTCATCTCAACACGATAAACAAATAGCAAAGGGCTCATCTTTCATCTCAAAACTTAAACAAATATTATCAAAGGGACAACGAATTCATCTCAAGAAGATAAACAAATATTAGGTAAGGGCTAACCTTTCAGCTCAAAACTATTCAGATGTTAGCAAAGGGCTAACCTTTCAGCTCAACAAAATAAATTACCTACCACGCCAGTAAGGGACTGACAAATATGTATTCGAAAAAAGCTAACCTTTCAGCCAAGTAAAATAAATTAACATTTAAGTATAGAGCTGACCTTCAGCTCGACAAGATAAACAAATATTCGCAAAGGACTAACCTTTCAACTCAAGATTTAAGCCCAAACCCAATCAAATATGTTAACTCGTAGATAAACAACGTAGGTAGATAAACAAGTTGTTTCAGTACGAGATGAACTCCCACGATCTATTGATAGATTAATAAAAGTCTAAAATTTTTAGAAAATAAGTCTAAAAATCTTCCATGTTAATTTTCCTGGCAAAGAAAAGTGTCGCGAAATCTTAAAATCAAATTTTCGCCATACTGTGCATTTTTATAATGAACTCTGCAAATATGAAAAGTTGAGGCAGGAAATTTATTTTCTTTATGCCTTTATATCAAAAACTTAGGTGATATAAAAAAAATAGTTTTTAGCATATATTTTGGGTATCTACTACCCATAGCTCGCGGGAGTGCTACACCTATGACCACAGGTCGATCGCGGAATATTTTAAAGATAAAAGGTAGATCTTAAGTAGACAAAAGTTGGCCACCCCTGTTATAGATGATACGTGGTATTGCAGGTAGGCCGTCGAATTATATTGTTAATATTGTTGATAAGAACATTGCTTTTTATATTCTTAAGTAAGTAATTAACGTAGTTTTAAATAACAACATTTCGAATAAATAAAAATTTTCAAATGTGAAAAATAATGTTTTATTTATAATTAATATTATCCAATAAATATAATCAGCATCATGTGGACTAGTTTTTATATGAGAATGCGTTTCCTTAATTCAGTAATACAAAGAGCATTTAGTCATTGGATTGAACTACTAATATATAATTTGAGAGTATATGGATATATGAATAAAATATACTTTTTATTAAATCTGTTTATTTAGTTTATTGAAGTCTCTGCAAAAGTTAAACTTGATTAATTTGTTGCAATTTAATTGAAAAAGGATATTATAAATAAAAATGTGTAATTCGGCCGTAGTACTGAATGAAATACAAAGAGATGGCTAGCCCACATCACTGCGAGTTGCATACCAAATGCATTTCACTTATTGACCATTACGGGTCCTTTCCAGAAAATACGTAGTATATACATTTCACTGCCTCAAACGTACAACATAATAACCTCCTGACCACGAATCGAACTGCTGTCACATCTGACAGCAAATGTACTGTCAGTAAGGTATTTTTTTACCGAATTTTAGTGACATCGATACACGTGACGTCATGTCGAATCGAAACGGTATAGCGATGTCGCTAATCGCTATAATTGTAGAATAAGGCTCCTGGTGTCTCCTGTGCATTCCGACAACGAGAAAAACGTATCCACTATCCTCCCTCCGTTACGACTGTAGAACGGATTTTAATGACCCCTACCTACGCATTTCGTAATCCCCCGTGCGCAAAAGTAAAAATGTTGCCAACTTGTAATTTAAACGTTGTTAAAATATTACAACAAATGTTGCTAATCTGTATTTTAAATGTTATTGAAATATTGTAAAAAATGTTGCCAACTGTACAACATATAAACGCAAAAATATTAGAAAAATTGTTACAAACATGTAACAAATTGGAATGTTATATATCCGCGGTAGGACATAAGAAGTTGTATAAATATAACAGTTATATTACTTGTTATATAACTTTACATGTAACAAAGTTACAAAAAGATGTTGTATAAATATTACAGTTACCTACATTTCGTTGTTTAGTGGGATTCTTCCGAATACAACGTATATCAAAGATCTAGAATGACTAGACTATAGTGGTAGAAATCTTTGCATGAAAAAGTAACATTAGTTTTTATTTGAAGTTCTGCTTTAAAAAGGTCGACAGTGCCAGAGTCAGAATTTGAAGCATATGTATGCTTCATATGAAAAGAATAAATTTTAAGAAAATTTTGTAATGCGTTTTTGCCAAGAAAATTTTACTCCGTTTTTCAATGCCGGAACTAGCAGCATGTCATCTCAGCAACTTAATTTACACAGTACCTGTAGTTTTCCAAGGCAAACTTGGTTGCCTACACTGCAGGGCATAAGGAGCCACGAACCGAACTCGATCAATAGTTACCAGATACTGACGTAGACAGACTAACGTAGGCTTTTGTATAAGATAGAACCAGTGGCGGACTGGCCAGGTGGTGCCAGGTTGCCAGATGGCAAGTGCCCCCCCCCTTAAGTGGGCCCCCCTTAAGACAATATGTTGAAAATATTAATAATGTATTTATTTATACTCAAACTTGCACGGGACCGCCTTAAGAATTTATTTTTATGTTTGGCAATAAATAAGAACCCAATAATAAAATTGCATGGTGAGTTTTAAGAAACCCACTTTGGAAACAATAAAAATTCTCCACAAGGCCCTTGTTAAGAGAACTTGTTAAAATGTATTACTATTTGAACTTGAAACTTTTTACTGGGCGTTTATCTTTCATAAAAAACAAGTTTTTTTTTTAAATTTGGTTGACCAGGTTCTGGCAAAAATATTATTCATCCGAAATTGAAATACCAATACGTCACAAAGTACAGAATGGATGTTATGGTATGACGTGGTAGTTTCTACCAAGACAAATTAAAAATAGAAAAGTCAATGCTATGATGTACAAAATTAAAACTTGAAAAATCGGATAATTGATATACAGGAAAACAATGTGGAATATTTGCTGAACATATGAAAGGGACCAAAATAAATCAAATAAATAAAATTTTACTTTGGTACAAAAATGAATCACTTATACAGAATGTTCTTTTATACATGCAATAAAAATAAAATTAAGTTTATTTATAGAATAAAATATGTAAATTAAAAAAAATACAAAAAAATAGAAACAATGTTGCGCATTTTTGAGTTGATCAATGATATAAAAAGTAATACACCTTTCTCACTTTCGAATATATCATAAAATCGATGTACAGGGTGCTATAAAAGTTATAGATAATCACCAACAAACTTATGTTTGTTTAAATGGAAGACTAGGTATTATTGCAATTTTTGATGAAGATTTTTAGCCTAATTGTTTTGACTTCAACTTGTATTAGGCTATTATCAACTGTTTCTGAGATATTGTGAAAGGATTGTCAAAAATGAGCATTTTCAAAAACTATTCTAAGGTAACTTACAAGAATAAAGAAATAAAAGTACTCATGTTGGATATAAGAGTCGCATTTTTACAGTTATTATTCATTTGCTAAATAAATCAAACCCAAGTATAACTTATACGGAATAACTGGAGATTTGCTAAATGTCAAATAGCAAGGATTTTAAATGGAACACCCTGTATATCTTGACATATTTCGAAAGATCGATAAATCAACTTTCCTAAAATGTCTAAGTCGGTAGGTCTATCGTCAACAGCTAAAAAGTTATTAAGCATCTAATTTAACATTTATACGCATACAAAAAATATTTCATAAATTAATATAACATATCTAGTATAACATATCAAACGAGCAATTTATGATCATCCAAGAATTAGTTTTATTAGTACCAGTCGAAAATTATTTAAAATTTTGTTTATTCACGTAATGTTCTAAACTATTTAAAGAATTTTAATAGATCCTTGGGTTGGTTGTAGTGATCTAACGCCTTAGCCAGCTAAATCGCCAGTTTAATTAATTTATTTCGGGACATGTTAAGTAATAAGTTTATGGGGATTGTTCAGTTCCTACTGATAACAAAAACAAGGAGTGATTTGGTAGCAATGTGGTGTTCTTCAGAAATCCTAACATTTCTGTACTCTCACAAGAATAAATAATTAAATAAATGGATAATTGTAAATTGAATAAATAATAATTATTTCAGTACGATTGTCAAGAGTGCACATATCAACCGTGTCAGGTCAATGCGTTTCAGTCTTGCTTCACATTCTTGGTGGAAATATTACATTTTCCATGGTTTCCACAAAAATATTTTAACGCCGCCTTATTACTATTCTTCATGTTCGCTATAGTAGTTGTAATATTTCCATAAATTTTTTCCTCAATATGTCTACAGAGTAACAAATCAAACTCGATTAAATCAGGCGATCTAGTTTTTCAAAGCGTTGGACCACCGTGAACAATTTAATGTCATTGATAAATTTTATTGAAAAAATTTTAGATTGATATATAAATTACTAATTCTTTGAAGAAAATAAATATCACAAATTATACGTTTGTATAAATCAAAATTGCAGAATGCTAAGCTGCTGCATGAAAAGAAGAATTATTCTAATTGAGAAATTGTTGAATTTCGTCGAACAATCTGGATATTTAATATTAATTTATGAATATTGTGCAAAAGTTACAAATGTCACATTAGATGCTTAATAACTTTTTAACTGTTGATGATAGACCAGAGTTAGACATTTTAGGAAAGCTGATTTATCGATCTTATATATTGTATTTATTCGTTCTATTTCTTATTTTTAACATTCTATTTCATTATATTTTTGTAAGTTTTTCATTTTTTATTTTTTCCCCGCAATATTCTTCCGCATAGTAAATGAGATACTGAGTAAAACGATTCATATGGACTTATTATTTTTTCAATATATGACAAAGTTATAACCAGGGCTGTGGAGTCGGAGTCGGAGTTCAGACAAATTTCAGAGGAGTCGGAGTCGGAAAAAATGTACCGACTCCGAGTCCAGGTTTAATTTTTGTAGAAAAAGAAAAACATGCGAGATGGACGTTGCCTCAGTAGACAGTAAACAAATAAAACTTAACATTCTATTAGGTCTTTGACAAAGTACCTACCTACATTCATATGTAAATAATAAAATTACAAAACACACTGTTGAAACGCTTAACAAAAGTAATCCGGCAGAAATTTGAAAAAGGTAATTTGAACAAAAGATTTTAAATGAGATTGAGAAAGTAGGGCCATAGTTCAATGTAGTAATAATCATTTATCCAGATTACCTGTTGCAGCCATAATTATGCTGCTTTGGCGTCAGCTTTGAAAATAATTATAAATTATGTCAGCGCATCCTTGCAGGATGGTTGGAGCTATTCTGTTCCTCACAACAATTTCATAAACGTACGTTGCATTTAATTTTATTAAAATGAATTTTATTTTGTATTATACACTATGTCTTATGGGTGATTTTGTTATTATTAGAGATAGAAAGTCGGTTAAATGGACAAAGTAGTGCCGATTTGTATGTTCTCTGGAGAACACAGTTAAATACTTAATGATGTCAGAGATATTTTGAATAAACAAATTACTGAAAGAAATTACATATTATAATTATGTGGTCATAACTTTTTTATTTGTGGTCCGATCAGTAGGCCTTTTTGCATCTTATAGGCCGTTTCTTATTTACAATTAGATTGTCAGTTTAAATATGTTTGCCAACAAATTCGCTGGACAGTGTACAGTGTACAGTGCACAAATAAAACTTCTGTTTTGCTTATGGTTTCAGCATTTGTTTGTGAGTAATTGGACATGCACAAGCCATTAATACCATCAGATAAAAAGAATATAAATTTAATTGATTAAATTTGTTTCTTTTTTCCTGGTTAGTGCTTTTGTTTTCATAGTAAATTTAATATTGCTCTGTTGTATTACTCTACGTCAAATTTATGATTATTTACATATGTAACATTTTTATTACACATAATTATTTGAACATATTTTTGTATGCAATTTTTCTGGAGTCGGAGTCGGTCCACGAAAAATATCTGGAGTCGGAGTCGGAGTCGGAGTCGGAGTCGAGAATTTTTTTACCGACTCCGCAGCCCTGGTTATAACCGTTTGAGTTATTAACAAAACCGTATTTTAACCGGCGCCAACTTCTTAAGCAATTGAGAAAACCAATAAGTCCATATGACACTTTTTACTCAAAATGATAATTGTTTTATAGAAGAAAAAATTAATAGAAAGCTTGATATAAATTTTTTGTTCATTTACTTATTCAATTTATGTTGATTTTGTTTTAAATATTTTTATTTAAATTTATTTACTTTCTATGGTTGTAATGTGTAGTGGGTGTGTTCAAACGGCTGAATTTTTCAAGGAATTGAGAAAACAAATAAGTCCATATAACAAATTTATTCAGAATGACATTTGCTTTATAAAAATAATTTTCGGGGAAAAAGTGGGAGACCTGTATATATATACCGGCAGCGTAAACAAAAAAAGGTGGGCCCCCCTTAGCTTCCTGGCAACCAATATTTTTGGACCTGGCATAGAACTGTAACAAGTAGTGATACTCAATAAACAAGTTAATCAACATTCAGTGCGTTTCTTAACGAACAATCACCTCAACACTACAGTACCTATTCTTCAGTGCCTATATTTCGAAAAGTGACTCATAACTAAATACGTGATTTAGGAATAATATATGAAGTTTTGACAGTAAAATCAAAATTGGAATCCAAATAATCAACAATATTTTGATAAAGTAACAAAAATACTTGTTTAACTCTTTTCGTTTCACTGGGCAAAAATGTGTTATTATATTCTGTTCTGCAATGTTTTGAAAAAAAAATCTGATGTCGCCAGGCACATGACTTTATCATACAATATATAAAATTAATAGTTTAGTTGCATGAGATTCTATTTGATCGAGATCGGTTGTATCTGCATTAAAATAAAACTAGTTATCCAGGATTTGACAGATATTTTGATGCTATTGACAGTATTGTCAAAACATCACCGTTTGACACTACCTACTGTCACTACAATAAAAAAATCTGTCAAATCCTAGTATTATATTAGTGCAGACACGACCGATAGCGATCAAATAGAATTTGCTCATGCAGCTAAACTATTAATTTTACCAAAAAATGTCGTAGACATAAATCATTCAGAATTTCCTCTACTTTAATTTATTATTTAACTATTTTGACTAAATTACAGAAACGGCGGCTCATTTGCAAAATTGTTAAAAAAAATGCTAAGAGTAAACCTCCAGTTCCATACTTTTTTTGTGCCTTGGTCAAATATGTTCAGGGGACCCAAAAGGACATATTTCCGCTTAAATCTCAAATTTCTTTTTGCACGGTTACGATACTTTATCATACTGCGTATGATAAAGTAAAAAACGTAAATAACAGTCACTTTTATATGTATCTTCGGCAAAGTAGGTATATCTGCAGTGCCACTGGAGATTCTTCTACTAATGACAAAAAGTAAGCTTTGATAGCTGGAAATAAATAGACAATTCTCTGTATAGCAGGATGAAAAGACAACCACCTTGTCGACACGGGCCTTAAAATAGATTGAAACTGTAAATCTACAAATAAAAAAACTGTTTTAGCTGCTTTACTCGTTCAGCTTGCAACGAAAAGTAATTTTTTAACATAAGAGTTTCTACATCAAAAAATGCATTTAGCCAATGCATGCTGTACGCAGAGCGATAATATTGGCATTGTATTTTCTTAGCAATTGATACATTTAGGGTGGTGAGCCCAAAATTAACAATCGCATTGTCTGCTGAGTATCAATCAACAAGATTCTTCAACAAAGGCCCATTTTTTTCGAACCGGTTTTTAAAATTTTAAAAGATTGCGTTGGCGGTCTCATTTGAACCGTCAAACAAGTCAAGCAGACATATTTTAACACCTTCTGTAGGCACATACTGAATATTAAAAATTAGTGAAAATTATAGAGAAATTTTGGTATAAACTTTTTGTTTTTGCTGATTGACGTTTTTGACAGGTGCTCATCCCTAAAATTCCAGGACAATAAGCGTCCTGCGGCGGTCTTACGCAGGACAAAATGTAGGGCTGAATCCAGAATGTCCTGAGAAATCCAGGACACCTGGCAACCCTTGGCATGGGCCAGATTTTGATGTTTTCTGCTAAAATCTCAAAATTTTGTTTTTGCACGATTACAATACTTTACATACTACGTATGATAAAGTAAAAAGGAAATGACTGCGATGAGACAAAACATACAAAATGAAAAACACAAGGTGACAAGACTAAGGAGAAAGATGTACAGCGTACATTAGATGGTCAGAAGCTTCAAGAAACTACAGTTGGTATCCACAAATGTGGCTCTTCTTCAAGCTTCTAACAATCTGATGTAGGTTGTATATCTTTCTCGTTCGTCTTATCACCTTACGTTTTTCATTTTGTATGTTAGAATGTGATAGTAAAGCAGTTTTCTAATAAAATTTTGATATACTTTTTTTCAACTTACATTTTTTTATAAAAATATGGCATGTCTGCAGCAAATCAATACGTGCTGTTCTTGTATTTCCTTGTAAATCATGAGAGAAAAATCCTATAACCCCAATTCATAGATGGTAACGCTTATTACGCCACCAATAGGCCGTTATACATCGGTTACACCTTTACAATGAATACTTTACATTTCAGTAATGTTATAAGTCTAACATAATATAACCATTATTCATTTATACAAATAAACACAGTTTGATTACACATGATTTCGCAGACCATTAAAAAAACGCAAACATCACAATTTCGAGGATAATTTTCAGAAAAATTGCCATTTATCAGTTTTGAGACTCAATTATTTATGACTGAGAATGAATCTAAAGAATGAAATAAAGAATCAATATGTTCATTTGGGTTGTCTACCTACATCAAGGAGTAAAACAAGAGCGACATCTCCTATCAAACGCTGGAACTACCGACCATTATTTTACACGATGCAGTTTATTTGGGAAATATACAAGACGCGTAAATTAAAAAAAAAAACAATTTATTTTATTATGGTTGTATATGTACAATATGTACATATACCATTCGGTTCAAACAAACATGGTTATTTTTATCTCCATTGAATGTACTTATTGCGCCTATTTGATACTTACAAATCAGAAATTTATAGAGATGCAGACCGTTAGCGAGTGAATGCCCCATTTATTTGGTGTGTAAGGACGCATATTGAATCACAACTACGCAAACCAGATTTACAGTCTCGTATTTTCGATCAACGCAAATCATCGAGACCCTAGTGTGCATTGTATAATATTTACCTTAAAACCTATATGGTTTATTTGACCAGAAGCAATAAATTTTCCAGAGAAGGACACGTCGATAGAAGATATAGTGTTTGTGTGACCAGTCAAGAAATCTTGCCTCTTTGTTGTCCAGTGCTGAATGGACACTTTATTTCCCAGCGGATAGACTACGTGTTCGCCATCAGGATGTACTCGAAAACCTCTTATAATACCTCCTAGAACAAACAAATAAATAATAAACAGAAAACCCTACAAACATTTGCTACATACCATCAAAGCCTATGATAGAGTGCAACTTCAAGTCTCCAACTATCTCTTCTGATTCCTGATCGGCCATTGTAATACTTTTCCTTAGAAGGAAAGTGAAAACCAGCAAAAACTACTAAAATTACGACCGAATGTACGTTCGTTATTTAGACATTTCTATTTTGATTAAGGAGGGGTGTTTCCATGGTAACGTCACAATAACGTATCAACAGTAGCACCAATCAAGTACCCTGAGATAAATAAAAAAAATATGGATGGCTAAAGGACATGTCTATCATATTGCTTTGTTTGTAACCGTGATATAGGCATCTAAAGAGGTAAGGGGGGCAATGTAAACATAATTAAGGTGGGTTCATTGCGACAAATATATTTTAGGGAAGGGTGCAACTCCGCAAATAATAATATTCTGACGTTTGTATTAACCACTCTTATTTTACCATCATAAAATACATACATGCATTAGTGATGTAAAAAAAGTAACTATTAGTACTTTTACTATCGGTACTGGTCTGGCGTGTTCTGCCGGTCGTCGCCTGTTCCACTCGGTTCAGGACCCCTATTCTCACCTGTTCGTTATTTGTTACCGTTCGTCAAAAGACGAACAGCCTAGGATGCAATCAATGCGTAACGTATTCTATGGGCAGTGTCAGCAGTGCAGTGTCTTTTACTACCGGTAGAGTATCCGCGTTATGTTATTGTATTGTGCTTGGCGGCATTAACCTACAAATTTTCGGTTACTATTTGCGTGCGATTACAACTGAAGGATAATCGGATAACCGACTTGGAGTAAATTGACTGACTAGTAAAGGTGTGAAGAAACACTTGGCAAGTAGGAATACATAATTTATGTGTTATGTCTAATGAAGAATCTCTTATAGTTACATGTTGTTATTAAATTTGCAATCAAATGGATGAAATCTACCAAATCCATCTTGTAGAACAGCTAGGAGGAGCTGAAGCTATATCAAGAAACGCTTAATCATGGACAATTTATTAAAATGTTGCGATTAACCAAGAAGTTGTTTACTAACCTTGTTGCGACCATTTCCGAAAGAGCAAGATAAGAAACGGATTTGGATGTTGCATTAGGGCATTACCAATTGGACAAATTATTTCATGACTGTCACAACCTATACCACCTCAAGCTACAACAGAGATGCATGGAATCGAGCCAAAATATTCAATATACACTATTGGAATGCCAAACTGCTCATAGCACAACGGAAAATCTGTACAATAATGCATAAAAGTATTTGAAAAGCACGATAAAATCAGTTTAGGTAATTATTTGACTTAAGTTTGTTTATAAGACGTTTTAAGACTTTTGCTGTCAGCAACGAATGTACGTACACGTAGATACAATCGCAATGATGAATGATGAAGTATTTAAAGACGCATTAAATGGAATTAGTAAAAGAAAGACAAGAGTTCACTCACAGTCCGTTTACAAAGTAACCTACGAGCACATTTTGTTTTGCAGACATGCTTCCGAATTATGAAGAACATGAATTGAAAAAATTACACAATGGGCGCGTTCTGCCAGTGCTGAGTTTCCAGCGCGAAAGCGCTGGGAACTCAGCACTAAGCGTAAATACATGTATTTGGATCTGACCGTTCAGCCACCGCGGCCGCTTAGTCTCGGCGCCGGCAGCGTAAGCAGCTTAGGCTGGAACTGGCAGAACGCGCCCATTGTGTAATTTTTTCAATTCATGTTCTTCATAATTCGGAAGCATGTCTGCAAAACAAAATGTGCTCGTAGGTTACTTTGTAAACGGACTGTGAATGAACTCTTGTCTTTCTTCCACTAATTCCATTTAATGCGTCTTTAAATGCACTCACTACATACCACCGATACTACCCGTATCGGAACCCAATAGGAACTTTAGAATAAAGTGTTCATGTTTAACATTGGATTTACGTAAAATTTTGCGGGTATTACTTTTTAATAGTAATAGTCTGTTTAGTTTGTTTGATTGTAAAACTTGGTCCATTGTATTTACAACCATTATAACCATTGTTTATATAGTATACTAGTTGGTCAACGTACCCCCACCACAGTGCTGAAACCCTCTCTGCAGAGTATCGCCGCCTATTATCCAAAAGTAGAATTAAATTTGTCCATCTGTACAACGGACCTAGGTATGTGTTATACCGGCGGAATTATACAATCAAATCATTTATGTACGACTCGCATATAATAAGTTCATTGAATGCGTATCGATCGGTGTATAATCCCTACCATGATACACACCGATGATTATGAATTACTGTGACACCGGCAGACCCATGACATTGCACAAAGTTGCGCTTTTAATGCGATATGTCGGCTCATTAGTCGGTTCTAAAACTGATTTTATTTCATATGTCGGGGCACAGGTAACGGAGATATTCAAGGTACAAAAAAAGCAAAAAACCCAAAACGTTTTTTGATATGTCGAGGAGTGGAAATCGATTCTGGGCATATGTCGGTGATAAAAACCGATATGTCGGGGCAAAGACCTCAAAGTTATTCAAGGTCAAATTTTTGCAAGAGGTTTCTTGATATGTCGGGGAGTAAAATTCGAATCTAGACATATGTCGGAATACATCCGTGTAAAAAATCATATATCGGAGCAATGTCCGAAAAGTTATTCAAGGTCAAAGTTTGGCGGCAAAAACCCAAAACGTTTTTTGATATGTCGGGGAGTGGAAATCGATTCTGGGCATATGTCGGGATACGTCGGTGAAAAAAACCGATATGTCGGGGCAAAGACGTCAAAGTTATTCAAGGTCAAATTTTTCCAAGAGGTTTCTTGATATGTGGGGCAGTAAAAGTTGAATCTAGACACATGTCGGAATACATCCGTGTAAAAAAATCATATATCGGAGCAATGAGCGAAAAGTTATTCAAGGTCAAAGTTTGGCGGCAAAAACCCCAAACGTTTTCTGACATGTCGGGGAATGAATTTCGATATTAGGCATATGTCGCAGTTATGTCGCATAACCGTGCTAAAAAAACATGTCGGAGCAATGATCGAAAATTTATTCAAGCTGCACGTATTCCAAAATATTTTTTGTATATCAGGGAATGAAAATTGATTCATTCTAGACATGTCGGAATGTATCCCTGCAAAAAATCATGTGAGGGCAATAGTCGAAAGATCAAAGGTTCGCAGCAAATGCCCAAAACCATTTTGATATATCGGGGCAAATATTGCAAATTTATTCAGTTATTCATGGTAATAGTAACAAAACATGACAAAATAAAGAAAAAATTTATTGGCTATAGATATACAATACACTTACATAACAAGAAAACAATATATATATATACATATATATATATATATATATATATATATACAAGTAAGTATAGGTAAGTAGGCTTTCACGGCCAGAATCATTTAGAAAATAAACTGCTTCCGGGTTATGCCGTATGTTAAGATTTGTAAATGCTGACGTTTCGCGAACCATGTTGCTCGCTTCTTCAAAGCTAATTGAATACAGGTTCAATTAGCTTTGAAGAAGCGAGCAACAGACAATTGAAGGTTATGAAATAAAAGTGACAAAATCTCCGGAACGGCTCGACCGAATTTAACGAAATTTTAGTATTTAAATTAAGTATTTTGCAACCATGTGAAGTCACTGGCGTTATTATCGTTAATGCAATGTGTACAATTTCTGAGATATAACCTTAAACTTTTGAATTTGAAATAGAACGCCCTGTATATTTTGACATTTTCTGCTACAGTCTTCCATTGCCCATTGAATGTTACTACGCTTGTTACAGTATTATATCAAAAACATCTAGAAATTCACAAAAACCTTTATTACATATGAATATATAAGAAATAAAACAGGATTTCTTCTGCAAACTATTTAATTTTATTCTTTGGTTATTAATTTCGGGTTTTTACACCCATCTTCAGACCAGCTACAATCAATACAAATCAACAATTATTACATGTGTTATTTATTAGGTTAGAAAATTCTTTGTGACTTACCGTTAATGACATTAAAGAAATATTGCGACATGTTGAAACATTGTGTGAAATTATTTGATTTAGGTTATTATATGAAAAATATTAAAATGATGAGCGTCGTAATTGAAGATTAAATGTGAAAATTTGTCAAATGAAATTAAAAAACTAATTATTACATAGGTCTAAAAATTAACAAAGAAAAAATTGATAAAAAAAAATAACAACAACAAAAAATAAACCGATCAAATTTAAAACAATGTGTTCTTGTCAATTGTTGAGAATCCTCATAAACCAACTAGAGTAGTTGCAGTAGAAAATGTAATAATGTTTTGTTATCAATTTTTTTTGTTAATTTTTAGACGTAAGTAATCAAGGTTTTTGTTAATTTCTAGATGTTTTTGATATAATAATGAAGACAATAACAGAAAATGTCAAAATATACAGGGTGTTCTATTTCGGTTGGGCGAGAAATGCCTCGGAATAAGAAAATCAATAACGAGTCGTGCTCGTTCGAGAAAGGTTGGAGGCCGTGCATGGCGCGAGTATTTAATAGTATATTATTTGCAATGTGGATAGGTCAGTAAAAACACATGAAGATATTATTTATTAATAGACAATACACAAAGGAAGATAAAGATGAAATATTATATATAAGCAGTATGATGAGTAGCAAATTTAGGATTAGGATCTTTTATGATAAAACTCTCCTCAAAATATTCGCGCTTCCCAAAACCGCAATTATTATAAATTAAATTATTAATAAATATTATTAATTATTATTATTATTAATTATTAATTACTATTAATTATTATTATTAATTATTATTATTATTATTAAATTGACCTTGAATAACTTTTCGGTTATTGCTCCGATATATCATTTTTTTACACGGATGTATTCCGACATACGTCTAGATTCGAATTTTACTCCCCGACATATCAAGAAACCTCTTGGTAATATTTGACCTTGAATAACTTTGAGGTCTTTGCCCCGGCATATCGGCTT
Organism: Aphodius sticticus; assembly: GCA_963966075.1. Taxonomy (NCBI): domain Eukaryota; kingdom Metazoa; phylum Arthropoda; class Insecta; order Coleoptera; family Scarabaeidae; genus Aphodius; species Aphodius sticticus. The sequence continues at coordinate 57,767,868 of OZ014506.1, forward strand.
TTTTCACCGACATATCCCGACATATGCACAGAATCGATTTCCACTCCCCGACATATCAAAAAACGTTTTGGGTTTTTGCCGCCAAACTTTGACCTTGAATAACTTTTCGGTCATTGCTCCGATATATGATTTTTTTACACTGATGTATTCCGACATATGTCTAGATTCGAATTTTACTCCCCGACATATCAGGAAACCTCTTGGTAAAATTTGACCTTGAATAACTTTGAGGTCTTTGCCCCGACATATCGGTATTTTTCACCGACATATCCCGACATATGCCTAGAATCGATTTCCACTCCCCGACATATCAAAAAACGTTTTGGGTTTTTGCCGCCAAACTTTGACCTTGAATAACTTTTCGGCCATTGCTCCGATATATGATTTCTTTACACGGATGTATTCGTACATATGTCTAGATTCGAATTTTACTCCCCGACATATCAAGAAACCTCTTGGGAAAATTTGACCTTGAATAACTTTAAGGTCTTTGCCCCGACATATCGGTTTTTTTCACCGACATATCCCGACATATGCCCAGAATCGATTTCCACTCCCCGACATATCAAAAACGTTTTGGGTTTTTTGCTTTTTTTTTACCTTGAATATCTCCGTTATCTGTGCCCCGACATATGAAATAAAAACAGTTTTGGAACCGACTAATGAGCCGACATATCGCATTAAAAGCGCAACTTTGTGCAATGTCATGGGTCTGCCGGTGTCACAGTAATTGATTATGATCGCTCGCATGTTTACATGCTCGGGATTTATATCCTTAAATTATGTGCTCGTCAAATAATATACTATTAATCTACTTTAATCATTTTAATACTGATCCAGCTAATATAACCGTAAATAATGCAAATAAAACCCAGCTATTGTTGCCAGTTGCGAGACGCTAATCAGAATATTCTATCGCTATATCGTCATACCAAAAAAATCGTTATCTTTGAAATTGCAAGGTGCACCCTACACTTTGTATGCGAATATAAACAATAGGGATGATATTCTAACATAAAACAACGATTGTCAATTTCTACGGCTTCCAGTTTTTCCGGAATGGACTCATCTTTAAAATTTTTCTACACGCTATAGTTTTCTATAGCTGCAGTTTAAAATCTAAAAAGACAAAACCGAAAAATTTTCGGAAAAACCGGATGCAGTAAAATTGTCAATCGATGTGTTTTGTTTTTGGAATATCAGCCCGATTGAAATCATCGTAAAAAGTACCTATAGCGTACTGTTTAAAATGTAAAAGATCACGTCAAAAAAACGGAAACTGTAGAAATCGATAATGATATTTAGATATTTTTATGTAAAGAATATCTATCTATTGAAATTAAGTATAGCGTGCAGTTCAAAATTTGAAAGATAACGTAATTTTTGGAAAAAAGAACGAATTGGGAAACATCAAGTATAACTCAAAAATTTAATTTTTAGCCTAATCCAAATTTCATTCGTCTGTGTTCTAGTACATTTCAAAACCGTTAATCGCCAGTTTGACCTGAAACATGCATTTACATACAAGGTTAAACTAGTTTGGCCTAGCATTAAACTAGTTGCGCCTAACGCGCTTCGGCCAAACTGGTTTGACCTAAGACAAACTGGTTCTGCCTGAAAACAGGTTTTGCCGGTAACATATAATAATAATAATAATAATAACTTTATTGTATCAACAGTCAAAGAACATATACACAGATTCACAGCTTATAAGGATGTTTTTAATTACTATTTGACAGAACAGGCGTGAGTTCGAGAGTACGGCAAGGGTTTGCTGCATCTCGGTCTTCCACTCAAACCAGAAACTAAAACTATACAATAGAAAAGAAAAATACAAAAAAATGATTAGTATCAGGACTACAATATAACTGAACTACAGGGATTAAAAGTAACCATTAACAAGTTTTATTTACAAGTACATTCAACATACTGATTCAACATACTGATCACACTGAACACCAGAACAACCGACGCGGCGAGCCCCGCAGCCGGCACAAATGAGACGCAAGTGACCCCCTAAACCGACGCAGTGATTCCGCGGATGCAAACCGACCAGACACCGAGTTGAACACCTTTGCCGCATTGTAGGTAAAGGACCTTTTGAACATTGTTGTTTTATGTCTTGGTATAGTCAACAAATCCTTGCGGCGGATGTTCACATTATGCACGTCGGTTCTGTAGGTTATCCTGTAGTGCAGGTAGGGCGGAGACCCGGCAGACATAAGCCTGTATAAGAAGCAAGAATAATGCAGAATCCCTCTATCATACATATTCAGCCACCCCGCCCATGATAAGGTATGAGTAATATGATCAAACCTGGTAATCCAAACACGAACCGAAGACATGCGTTCTGCACTCTCTGAATACGGGACCGATCATAAGCTCCAATGCAGGGACCATACACGGTGTCGCAGTAGTCAAAGGACGACAATACAAGGGCATTACATAATTGTGCCTTGAGCTTTTGACTCAAAAATCCACGGCCAGCATATAGTTGTTTAAGTCTCAAGTAGGCAAGCTGAACCTTAGCCGAAACATGTCCACTAAATCTCAATTGACCATCCACCAGAACACCTAAGCATTTTACTTCTGGTTTAATAGGTATCACCTGACCACGCAAGGTAATCCTGAACCCGTCCGGTATGTCCAAGCTTCGACGACTAAAGACAACAACCGCCGATTTAGCTGCATTAACCACAAGAGACATTTCCTCAGCTCGCCCCACAATTGCCTCAACATCAGCATTCACCAGACGTCTCGCACCATCAAAGTCCAGCCCACCAAATCGATAGTAAAGATAAGTATCATCAGCGTACTGAAGACAGCGTACACGCGGTCAAAACATCTGGCAATAGAGAAGCGTAAATATTAAAAATAACCGGGCCCAATATTTAACCCTGCGGCACGCCGCGCTTCACCGCTAACAAATCCGAGTGACGCGACCCTACAACAACTCGCTGACATCTACGACCCAAATATGAGCGAAAAAAAAACAATTGCCAACTCTGAGAAGCCAATGTGGTATAAAGTAGCAAGGAGCGTATCATGTTCCAAGGTGTCAAAGGCCCTAGAAAAGTCTAGAGAGACCAACACCGCAAGACCACCGTCATCAAGTGCACGCAGAAAATCATCGGTCATGCTAAGTAGGGCCGTCGCACAGGAGAAACCCGATCGAAAACCGGACTGGAAATCTCGCTGCAACCCATGCTCATCCAGGTGATGAATCACCTGCAGACAGACAGCTCTTTCGAGTACCTTCGATAGAACAGGTAGAATACTTATTGGGCGAAAGTCTCCCAAGCTACGCGGTCTCTGCACCTTTGGTACCGGCACAACTCTCGCAGTCTTCCAGATGTCGGGAAAGACGTGACCCTCTATGCAGGCGTTCACAATGTGTGCGATAAATGGAACAACAAGAGGACAACAAAGCCTCACCATTTGAATTGTAATGCCATCCTCCCCCGCTGCCTCCGTTCGGATAGCTCTCAAGAAACCCTCCACAACATCCTCCGACACAGGCCTGAGCTCCAGTAAACTGCCGAATGGCTTCCTTCTACCAGCGCACAAGCGAGACCGAAGAGCACCTCCCCTCACGCCAACATGTTGACATATCTCATCAACGGATCTTATAAAGAAGTGGTTTATTTCCTCAGGATCATTTAGACCTTCTGGAATTCTGACATTCTCTCTACGACACAGACCAAAAGCTCGCAACCCACCCCACAACTCTCGATAACTTTTGCCTGAATCCAACCGATCTATATATGCCCTCTTTTCGCGCTTTATTGCTGATGCAGTATAGTTTCTGAGGTCTTTATAATATTGCCAGTGGGTAGCTAATTTGGTACTTTTAGCCCTTTTGTATGCCTTGTCTCTGATGGATCATTAGTCTTATAGTATCAGTTATGTATGGAGGAGACCGCGGACGCTCATGAATGAGTCGCAACGGTGCATGCACATCAATGAGCGCCACCAGGGTATCGCTGAAAAAAGCAACCTTATCATCCACCGCGTCCAGATCGTAGACAAAGTTCCATGGCGTATTTACAAGGTCCCTATTGAAGAGGTCATAATTAAAATCTTTGAAACTGCGAACACGTTTACGATTAGCCTGCGGTCTCTCAAGTCGAGACCGCACAGTGCAATGGACAAGACAGTGATCCGAAAGGTGGTGAACGCACTCGACACCTGATTCCTCCACATCAAGGGAATCAGAGATGATGATAAGGTCCAGTAAGGAAGAAGTAGTAGCGGTTACCCTCGTTGGCTTATCCACAACCTGCACCAACCCCAAAGACTCCAGTACAGTATAGAACCTGGGCAGGCAGGCGCTCTCCAACCTTAGCAAATCTATATTAAAGTCACCAAGAATAACGACACGATCACAATCCAGTATTACATCAGAAGTTGCGTCCTCGAAACCGACTAAAAAGTTACTGAAGTTTCCCTTGGGAGGGCGGTAGAAACACCCAATGCCAAAACGCAAGCCATCCGCACAAACAATCACCCACACCTGCTCCAAATCCGGAGACACAGATCTATTACATATACGATAATTTAACCGCCGGCTCAAAAACAGTCCTACACCCCCGCCCCTAACCGCACGGGAAGCCCCAACGAAATCATAACCCGCGATGCCAACAAGCCCCTCAGAATCACCGGTCAGCCAGGTCTCGAACACGCCGAGCACATCATAGTCGCCAGCCGCAGTAAGCGCCGACAGGTCACATAGCTTATTAATAATTGAACGAATGTTCAAATGAGCAAACTTCATTATAATCAGCTGAAAAACAAAATAGAGTAAAAATGCAAAAAATCAAATACTTAACCGACTTGTATATAAACCTGATTGGACTTTAGATACACAACAAAAACCAAAATATTATACTAAAGATAAAAATAATAATAACACAGCTCTTCCGATAGCCCGCAAACAGGAAAAAAAGAAAAAATATTCCCTCGAACGCACAGTCTCCAAATATTATAACAAATACACATGAAAATGAAATATTTATGAATCAATAAAAGAACCTAAGTCAAATATCAAACATAATTAGCAATATAAATATATATCAACCACTACTCAAAAGAAACACTGAATTGCACACAGTCTGCACTAAAATAATTAAAAAGGAAATAAACAATATATACCGCAAAAATACATACTTAAAGGCCGCCAGGCTGTACAGTCTCCAAACATTATAACAAATACACATGAAAATGATGTATTTAAGAATTTAAGCATCAATAAAAAGAACTTGAGTCAAATATCAAACATGAATAGCAATGGATACATAAATTACTACTCAACAGAATAACTCAATAGTACACAGTCTGAACTAAAATAATTATAGGAAAAATAAACAATATATACCGCAAAATACATATTTAAGGGCTGGCAAAAAAGGCCTTTATAATTGACATACCAAACACTCCTTAATCAAGCATCTTTACAGTACCTGTATCGTCTCTCACATATATCGCACCATCTCTGGACCATACTTTCTGTTTTCCATGCACTTCACCCAACCTCTTTAGCTCTGCAGCCCTTGACCTAGTGAGGTCCTCCCTCACAAACATGTTCGTACCCTTCAGCCTAGACTTCTGCGACAGCACAGCAACCCTTGTCTTATGCGACAGGAACTTAATTATTATCGGCCTCCCCGCAAGATCAGATTTCTTCGGCGGACCTATACGATGACACCGATCCACTGCAGATGACTCAATATCCAGATCCATCTTACTCTTCACAAAATCAATCACTATTTTCTCAGTGTTTTCGCCCGCTGACTCGGTAAAACCAAAGATACGAACACTGTTTCTTCGAGTATATTGTTCGAGGCGGTCAGCTCTTTCATCACAGTTTTTTTGTAGTTCTGCGTTCTTATCCTTCAACTGTTTATTCTCGGTAGCAAGGGTATCAATTTCTTTTACGAACTCGTCCCTGATCTTCTGCAGTTCCTTGTTTAGAACCTCCTTGAAAATTTTTGATACGGCCTTGGAGAACTCCTGGCCAGCGAAGGCGTTCACTACTACGGCTTCAAAGTCCGTCTGCTGAGCACGTGACAATTGCAAACACTTGTAATTTACTGTAACAAGTTGACACTATTATATACGTGAGATTTAGTGCACTAGAGTTAGTTAAACTTAGCTAATTTACGAAATTTACAGAGACCGACGTTACAAGCGTGTGACCTACTCGCGCATGCTTATCTTCATCCACTCTTCATCCATGATATACACTAAGGCTTCCAATCCCGGACAATATACTGATCCCGGGTTTATGAGATTAAAGATTTTGTAATCCTGGGATCCCGGAATTCATGAAAAAAAGCGAAAATTGCCAAATCCAGTCAGTAAGGAACGCCTAAAATATACTTGGTTGGACAATATCTTTTACCCCGAAACTTGATAATTGTTTTCAAATTTTACATTACAAGTAGAAAACCAAACTTGTTGGTTTGAAAGGTAAAGGGTGTCTAAGTATTGACAACAATAATAAACAAAGATTAAACTCTATTAGATAGCCCTTCATCTTAAGTTTGCTCAAAAATTTTACATTTTTTTAAAATGTTTCAAGAATAGTCACGGCGAAACAAATTGTTTGATCGAGTGAAATTTTCAATTTTTCATATTAACCCCAATCAAACATTTTTAAGAATTTTTGTTTTCTTCTTTAAGATAAAATTGGATAACTTTAGAATTCATACTTCATAGATGTTTATTATGCACGTAGTGCCTAGACTAACTGTTTGCATTTTAAATAAAACATTATTGTTTATAAAGAAAAGATAGGTATAATGACTTTAAGACCCAGTTCTAAACGCGTTTTCAAGCAAAGAGATTTATTTATTCTTCAGAATTGATGAAATATTCAGTGCAACTTCTTACAATATTAAATATTCAATTTTTTGTCATAAAAAAAATTAATACTACTTGTGCGTCTTTCGGTTTTGTCAAATATAATTCAACTAACCCTACCCACATTATAAAAATAAATTTTTACCTAAGTGCACTTTTTCACAAAATTTGTTCACAAAAAAAAGCGAAGAAAGCGATAATTGTGCGATGAAGAAATACAAAAATGACCATATTACCGGTGTCACATCACGAACTCGAGATGCTTTAATAACTGCGACGCAATCTACGGCGTAGACGCAAGACGCATGACAGAGAAACATAATTTAGATTTAACTTTTTCGGCATCACGGGATTTCGATTTATAATCTCTGGACCCCGGGAAAGCTCATTCTTTGTCGGGATCCCGTGATCACGGGATTGGAAGCCCTAATATACACCACTCGAAAATCTTGCACTCATCCACAGATTATATAGTTATATAATCTAGACTCATCATGCGAAAGTTTTCCGACTGTTGTATTAGCAAGCCTTGATACAGTAGACTCTCCTATAACGCCGTTGCTACAACTCGAAACACTACAAACGCGCTAAAAATTTTGCGAATACATCATCATATAACGCGATTGTCGTACAACGCGCATATGTCAAAATTTGCGATCCTCAAATTCCTATAACGCGTTTTCATAAAACGCGTAATATTAAACCGCTTTGTAGGAGAGTCTACTGTATTTTGATTTTTGGCAGAGATGCTGACAGATTGTATAATCGGTGAGGATTGTATTTTGTGAATTCATGCTAATAAAAGTTCAGGGTGATCTGTCTTTATTATATGTACATATTTATCTGCAATAATTTGGAGTAACGAGTCAAAAATATCCATCGACAGCATAAACTAAAAAATAAGAATGCGCTATGGGCCATCCAAAATTCCCAGGCAAGAAGAGAAGCAAGTTTCCGAAATACTTTTTGTTCTTTTTGTTTTGAATTTAGGATACAAATTTAAATCATTTTTATATTATTGTGTATGAATGTATAGAAATGTTAATGAATGAGAGCACAAAATCGTTTACTAAAATGTTACTTACATGCATGAACAATATGTTCAAAATATTAATCAAAATATTCGCATAATTCTTTTTGTTAAACTATTTAATTTAGAACCGCCAATTGGTCAAAAATGATGTTAGGAAACCTCATAGATAATAAAATAGAATAATAAAGTATGCTTTATAATGTTATATAAATCTGGAAATGGATCTTTCACAGTTTGAAATATACGAAAACTAAAACTTTGATATTTAATTACCATATACCGTTGTATTTTCGTATTAATTCGTTTTTGGTGTTGCTAAGAAATGCGTGGTAATATATTTTTTTTATTTTTGAGCAAATCATCTCTATCATTGAATTTTAAAGCAAAGAAATTGTTTTTACCTCCTCTGAAATTTACTTATTTACTATCTCCAAAAATAAAGAGGAACTAAACATTTAAAATTCCAGTGTTGTGGCGCCAATTCCTATATTTGAAACGAAATAAAAACGTCGACCATTCGCCGCGATTTGGGAATAAGTAACCTAATGCGGCTAATGCCTAGATGAACGTAACTACGCGTTACTGCGTTGCCTACTCTCAGTTCACACCCTGGTTTGCATTAGCGGAACGAGAATTTATGTTTAAATACTGTTGTCTGCAAATACCCCACAAAATAGTTTGACCAAGGTCACGTACTCACGTACAGTTGACCGACTCATTGGACTATATCCGCAACACTATACAAGCAATCACTTCATACGTGGTCCGCTGAAACCGGGCGACTTTAACCACAGGCCGCGTGATGGCGCCACCCACCCTACAACTCCCCTACATGCATATTTTTCTGTTTTATTATACTTATTTCAACGTCGTTGAACGGCAGCGGCCAGCGCGCCACTTCGGCTGACGTATTTGTCACGTGCTCGCTGCTGGCTGCTTTATACCGAGGCTGTGCATCGCGCCAGTGGTAGGTATTATTTCGATACCTATTTGACCTATTTGACCTATTCCTCGTTATTTCATATTTCACACTCTGAGTCTGAGGGTGTGCGATCTGCGGTTGTACGCTTGGCTCGCCGCGGCACGGCGTAAGAAATACACCGGGAAAGTTATCCTTTTTTTTCAACCGATTTTCATAACTGATACGGTTTTGGAAAGCCCGCAACATGTTGAGTCTAAAGAAGTTATTGCAGATGTATCAAATTTAAATTACTACGCACAAAATTGAAAAGAAAGTATATATTAGCTTAATTTGACGGATTTTTAGAAATCTATATATTCGCCAAACGTTTACGAACTACATCATTGCCTAAAAAGTGGCCTAAAAAATATGAATACTGGTACTTCTGTCACGCGAGTACAGTTTCAGAAAAAAAACAAAACGAAAAGGTCATTTTTTTCATTCGATTGTGACCAAATGTACACCAAGTCAAAGAAGTACACCAAGTCATATTAGTGGTCTAAAAAATTCATGAACTTTAAACATTTTTAACCTCGGAGATTTGAGGGACAAATAATAATAATAATAATGTTGTGGCCTAAGCAGGTTCATAAACTTTGAACATTTTTACACGCGGATATGCGATTAAAAATGACTGGATGAAAAGTTATGGATATGTGTGCAAAGTATTTCCCCGAATGACATTTCCTTTTTTGTTCTTTTCCACACACCGTAAGATATTCAATTTTGCCGGAGTCGGTCTACGAAAATTATCTGCAGTTGGAGTCGAATGTTTTTTCAATTTTTTTACATTCACAGCCTTCACAAAATCGACTTTTTTAGTATTCGGCATAATGATTTATAACCTTGTAGTATTGGACGTCTTTCTTTAGTAGAAATAATCTAACCTGACTATTTGACTATCTAAAAATTACTGTAACCCCTAAAGTGACTTGTCCCGATTTGTGAGCACGAGAAATACTTAGATTAAACCTGCTCTGGGATATTATATGTGTGGATTCTTGTCCTGGAATCTTGTTGAAGAATACTAGCAACAACTATAATAATGGTAGCGTTAATTGTTTACTAAAGTCCAATACTTATCCAATCGTCTTATGTGCTCCTAGCTGATTAACCCTCTGTAATTCTGAATTAAAAGACGGTTGTTCTCAAAACAATATATATATATATTAACAATCAAACAAAAATAGGGAAAACTCCTTTACAAAAATTAACACTAATACAAAAGGGTACTAGTTCGGAAGAGGTTGGCCCCGTTAATCGATTTATCACCCTGGTGATGGTTTTATGACGCTTTGAGAAATTCCAAAGGATATATATATAACTTTCTACCTTTTTATGTAGCTACTGGAAACGTCCGGCTGGTCGGCTAGGTGACTCGTATGTTGATTGACCCTCTAGGAATGTCTGCAATGGATATGGGACTGCGAATTCTGCTATCTGCTAAAAGTGTGTAGTGTGGATTTGGCCTCTCTGGTTTGCTGGTTGGAATGGATTTTTGAGCTGAGTCGAAAAACCTCACAATTCGCACGCACAGAAAAGACACAAGTAAGCGGTTTGGTATCTACTAAGAGATTGAAGATCGAGACGCTATTTCTGTTCCCAAGAAAACAATATGGGCTGTGACATAACTACTCCTAACTATCCAATCATAGCGAACATACCCTCATCAACCAATAATGGGAAACTTTCGCAATCTCCGCCCTTTGGCCGTGGTGTCGCTATCTTCTTTATCTATCTTCTTTCCCGTAGTTGAACGGTTTCCTAGAAATGCCCAGAAATGCTGAACAATAGGTCCGACAAAACGTGACTTTTGCCAATATGCATATCCGGCCTCTCAATACAGCACAATAACATAAATACCCGACTCTGCTTATTCAGGCACGAACGAAAGATAATATTTTTGTCGTCTAGGGACATCAAAACATCAAACCCTCCATAAACAATAAATTGTACTAAAATTTATGACCACTCCCAAGGATTACGTTCGGACCTCCACGAAGTCCCCCATCATTGCTACAAGATGCAATATAATACAATATTCGGTTCAATATAATAATAGAGCCAAATCTATCACCTATTACATTCCTCGGCGCTTTAGATGAATCATTATTGACAAATTATTCATCACTACCAAACCCAAACACACCAATCAAAAATCAAAACCTGAAATTAGGGCCTTCCTCTCAAACCAAAACTACAAAACACGCTACTAATCCTTAACTAAAGTTACAATTTTTCGGTCGAGATCTTTTTCACACATTAGATCTTTTGAGTCTGTCCCGTACACTTCGCTGGGGAATTCATCGCACTAATTAAAGCGTCTCTGAGTCACTGCACTTATCAAGTGTCCATAATCCAGGGGCGGGGGTGGTTGTGATGTAGCGGTGTACAGGCATCTCGGTCTCGTATGTCTCCTGTGGATGTGGGTTCCCATCCGGATCGAATGTGAAAAAGTACACAACAATTACTTATGAGCAGTATCAAGTTATAATTGCTTTATACTTAACTTAATTCTTTAATTTCCCCGTCGTCGTCGCGTAGGCTTCTAGTTCCAGCTGTTATTCTGGTCTTGGTGATCTACTGTCACCGGGTATAGCTTCGGCTCCATCTCGATACAGATTTGGGGCGCGCTCGCGCCGCTTGGACCGCTCGGATTGACCTCGACCGCCTCCTGCAGGTCTTCCTTCTGGGTTGCTGTGGTCCTGCTGCGCCGTTGATACTGCTACTGCTACTGCTGTGTAGGTGGACGTTGCCAATTCATTTGACACCGCGACTATGTGGTGGTGCATCCCAGAATGTGGGATCTCGTGCCATTGTCCTGGTTAAATCTTCTCCGGCCCTCGGTTGTTTTATTGTACGGGGACTCGCATATCCCTAACCTCGTCAGACCAAGTATAGAGATACTTGTACTCTGTCTGTGCAATCTACGCATTCAAATTAGGCAACACCAAATTGTCCCAATTGTTGCCCTCGTTCTACCAGTTTTCTACCTTTTTACGCAAGACACAACTAACTAGTATATACCTTTTACTTTCTATCTACGCTAAAGGACGTCCTATATGTTCTACATTCTATTTACTCTACCTACATAATAACTTATATCTTAACTTCATAAGCGACGTTTTAGCACCCAGGGATGGTCTGATACGCGACCGCGACTCCGGGTGTGGTATCGCCTTGGAGTTTGAACCTCTTCTTCCGCATTACCGGGCAACCTATTACCTGAATTTTCACCTACCGTCCGTTCGTCGATTCGGGAGTCATCCTCGTCGTTAATTTCATCGATTTGCTCGAGTGGGGCCGGCGACGGAATATCACTGTCGCGCATTGAGCGTGGGGTGCCTATCCATGGTTCATACTCGATTATTTCGTCTCCTACAGGCTCTTCCATCCTTGGTAACGGGAAAAGTCCATCCGTGAACCTCAAACCGCTAGGGGCTGGATACTCGTTATCCGAACCGCTTCCTTCATCGTCGCTTTGATGTACCTGTTTAGATTTACCTGAATCGTACTTTTTAAGTCGATTTACATGAACAATTTGTTCTTTGTTGCTATCCAGTGACTTTATTTTGAAAGTCACCTCGCCTAACCTCATTACAATTTCATGTGGGCCAGACCAAAACTTGGCTAATTTTCTGCTTAGACCGGGAGTACTGGCCGGGTTAAACAAATACACTAGATCCCCTACCTTAAGCGTAACTTCCGCGGATTTTTTATTATAATTCTTCTCTCGCGTTTCAGCTTCTTTTTCCATGTTGTGCTGCACAATATCATATACCTGCTTCAGACGTTCTGTCATCTCAGAAGCGTAATTTTCGTCGTAATCATACCTGGTCCGAGATGGGGTAAAAACGTCATCATTAGGTAAGACCATTTCTCTCCCATGCATGAGGAAATACGGTGTATTACCGGTCGTCGTGTGTGTTGATGACCTATAAGCCATCATTGCGAAACTTAGCCATTTGTCCCACGATCTCTACGATGTTTCTATGTAATGTGATAGAACATCTTTCAAAACACGATGACTTCTTTCTAAACTTCCGTTACTCTGCGGGTGGTAAGCGGATGTCTGTATTTTCTGGACGCCCAGTATCTTACAAATTTCTTTTATAAGTTTAGACGTCACGTTCGCTCCTTGATCCGTTAGCAACTTCTCCGGCACTCCATGGCGGCAAATAATATTTTCAACAAATGCCCTGGCAATCGTATCCGTCTTTTGATCAGGAATCGCGATTGCTTCCGGGTATTTTGTAAAATAATCCTGGAAAGTTAAAATATATTTGTTCCCATCGTCCGATGTCACTAGTGGACCGACAACGTCCATCGCTAACACTTCGAATGGGCGGGTGACCGTCATAAATCTTTGTAGGGGTGCTCTTTTGTTATGAGGTGAAGTTTTTCGCTCGTTGCACGATTTACATTTTCTTACATAGTCCTTTACATCATTCTCCATATTTCGCCAATAAACCCTGGATTTAAGTAAATTGTATGTTTTGTTAGTCCCCATATGTCCTGCGTACGGTAAATCATGATATAACCGAATAACATGTGTTTTCATGTTTTTAGGTATCACAACTCGCTCGGCTGTATTTAGGTTCGTACCTTTTCTAATCAATAATCCGTCCAGGTCAATATAATATTTATCATCATTGTCGTCCTCTTCCAGCTCCCGGATTACCTTTTGTAATTCGTCATCTAACGATAATTCGCGTTTGATGTCCGCCTTTCCAATCACAGGTAGGTACGGCACGTCTTCGTCTACTATAGCGACGTTCAAACACCTCTTTATCCCGCTACTTCTGTTTTTATGTGGCGCTTTGAAAGTCACCTGTTTCTTGTTTTTCTGTGTTGTGTTTTCTTTACAGCTGATATCCGAGTTGTCATCCCTGATTCGACTCAGCGCATCTACGTTGCTGTGTGCTTTTCCCGCTTTGTAGTCGATGGAGAAATTGTATTCGGTAAGAAGTAAGGCCCATCTCGCCAATCTGGATGTAGGGTCTTTTAATGACATTAGCCATTTGAGTGGTCGGTGGTCAGAAATTACGGAAAATTCTGTGCCATACAGATAACTTCTGTAGTGTTTAATTCCCCAAACCATAGCAAGGCATTCCAATTCGCTAACGCTGTAATTTTGTTCTGCTTTGTTTAATTGTCTACTTGCATAGGCAATTGGCTTTTCTACCCCGTTTATACGTTGGCTCAGAACAGCTCCAATTGCCTTTCCTGACGCATCGGTAGACAAAATGAACGGCTCCTGAAAATTCGGAAAGCGCAAAATCGGCGGACTAATTAACCTATCCTTGAAATACTGGAAAGCTCGCTCCTGCTCATCTTCCCATTGGAACGGCTGGTCAGCTTTGGTTAGCACGGTCAGCGGTTTAGCATGATGTGCATACTCCGGGATAAATTTCCTATAAAAGCCCCATAATCCAAGAAACGCTCTAACGTCTTTTACGGTTTTTAACCTTGGATAATTTTTAACTACCTCTATCTTCTCTGGATCTGGGCTCACTCCGTTGCTAGAAACTATATGTCCTAAATATTTAACTTCTTTCTTCATAAACATACACTTAGAAAATTTTAATTATAAATTTGCACTTCGTAATCGCTTGAAAACATTTTCTAACCGAACCATATGTTCATCGGGGGTTCTGCTAAACACAATTATATCGTCTAAATACACTAAACATTCTTCACCTGTCATTCCTGAGAGAACGACATACATTAAGCGCTGAAACGTACTAGGAGCGTTGACAAGACCAAACGGCATGCGTAAACATTCGTAATGTCCGTCGGGCGTAGAAAAAGCTGTCTTTTCTATGTCCTTGTTATTGACTTTTAATTGCCAATAAGATGCCCGCATGTCCAGCGTCGAAAAATACAGAGCTTTTCCAAGTTGATCCAATGTCTCTTGCAAATTAGGCAAGGGAAAGTAGTCGCGCTTTGTTACTGCGTTCAACGCTCTATAGTCGATACACACACGGATTTTACTTTCTCCTTCCGGTGCTTTCTTCTTTACCATCACGACAGGGAAGCTCCAAGGCGAATTGAATTCGCGAATGACACCTTGTTCCAACATTTCACTAATTTGCTTCTTCAACTCCTGTCGCTGAGAGAATGGATTCGGTATGGCGGTTTAGTAATCGGTGGTATATCTTCTGTAATGATATTGTGCTGTACGTCGTCTGCACAGCTCAATTTCAGTTCTGGTCCGCTAAAAACATCCTTATATTTGTTTATAAGTCCTGTTAACTTGGTGGCTTGGTCTTCTCCCAAATATTCGAATTTAAAGTCGGCCGTCGTACCTTTTCTTTGTTCCTCGTTTACTGTAAATACGTGTTGCCTTTTTACAGTGGTTCCTACCTGCAAAGAGTGAGCGATCATGGTGTTTTTTAAGAGTTTCACTGGTTCGTTTGAAACATTTATCAAACATATCGGTACCTGTTGTGTTGCCTTCGATAAAGACCTGGCTGCTATAACGCCGTGGAATAAAACTTCTACGGGTTCGATAATTATTTCCCGTGTTGGTGATACGATATCCTGCTTTCCTGTACACATTATTCGGCACCTTGGTGGTGCAATAATTGTTTCTACAAGTCGTACGCTTGAATCCGAGACAATTTTTTCTTCCGGTTTCGGCGTTACTTCTTCTTCTTTCGCAATCCTTCTTGGAGTAGTTTTCCTGAGACAATATATATCTATATTGAGTCCACTATCTTTAAAAATGCGACTTATTTCGTCCCTGATATCGTCAAATTGCAGATTTCCGCCAAATCTTGGCATCGCTAGGTGTTTCACGTTATTTTTCTTGCATAACTTTAATAAATTGGTGAAACATTTCTTCACGTCCGATAATTTGGCCTGTTCGGTGCTTCTTCTTTTGTTTATTAAATAATATACAAACCGGTTGATGCCCCTCTTCGTAAAATCGTCCTTGATTACAGCAATATCACCTGTCTTTTTTCCTTGGTTAATTAGTAGTGGTTTTCTACCAAATTTTTCCCTGAAACTCGATGCTGACCCTCGCCGCATTTGTAAATCTTCCGCTGCACATGTTACGAGCGAATAATGGTCCGGCGCGTCGAAAATATTTCCTTGAACTTCTCTAATAATTGTTTTCTGCGTTCTGTCTACAATTATAGGTTTGCTCTTTTCTTGTATCGATTTTTTTTCATTCAAATGATAAACATCGTTCCCCGATACTGTTATCATTTTTAATCGATATGAACCAAAAGCAATTTCGTTCCCGAACATGTCGACTGTCGCGTGCATTTTTTTTAACGCGTCTCTACCAATTAGCCCTTCGCCGGGTATGGAAACATAGTCCGGGCAGATTAAGCACTCGACCGGATAATGGTTTCTCCCGACGCCAAAATTAACAATACATTGCCCTAAAGGCTTTATACCTGCTCCCGATATGCCCTTTAAAAGCTTCAATCTTCAATTGACCGCACTTTACATTTTAATTTACTGACTACTGATTCCTTAATTATGCTCCTACTGGCTCCTGTATCTACTAATAATAACACATAATGTCCATTTAACCTAATTTTTACGTGGCAACCCATTTCTGTAACTTGATCCATTTGCGATAAACAGCCAACGCTGCTTAACTGCGGCCCGCCTCCTGGATCTGCAAGACGGACCTGTTTCAGTTTAAAGACCTCCTGCCGTGTTGTTTATTGCCCTGTCGGTTTCCTCTATTAGACCTGTAATTGTTGTCGTTAACGGTTTGGTTATTCTTTATTGCCCGACAATCCCTAATGAAATGCCCCATTCTCCCGCAACCAAAACATCCGCGAAAAACGTTTGCTTCTCTTCCTACGGGTTTTTCTAATCGCCTCTCTCTTCGTTGTTCCCTTTGCGGTGATTTGCTCCTTCTCGCAGTTGCTTGGAGTTCCTTTGTTTCTTCGCAAACCTGCAAGTTTGCAAATTTACGCCTCCTGTTCCGGTACGTAAATTCGGCCTGTTGCGCCAACGTGACAATCTGGTCAAACGTGAACGTCGGGTTCCTGTTTAATTCCAGACCAATCAGGTCATCAATCCTTTCGTCCAGCCCGTCCTTTAGTTGCTTGACGAGATCTTTCTCATGCCGCTTCTTGATGCCGTCCATGTCTTCAACAGCTGCGCCCGCTATATTTTCCTCATATAGGTCGACTCCTGCGCTCCGAATTCTTGCCGAAAAATCATCCACGGATTCACCGTTTTTCTGGATACATTTTCCTAAATTTATCGCACCTTGGCCAGGAATTAATTTCTTCCCGAACCTCTTCGTTATTGCCGCCTTAAACTCTTTAAAGGTCGTAATAGCTGCAAAAAGATCCGCCTCCACACGCATATATTTGTATGCCTGTCCTGTGGTTACTAATTTCGCTACATCTAGGGCTTGTTTTGCTGTCCATCCTTCAAGGCGTCCCCTTTGTTCTAATTTAACAAAGAACTCTTCTACGTCTTCGGTTTGTGTACCTGAAAAGGACGGTAGACTCGCGACATTTACCGGGCGTTCGGTCGTAACGGGAATGCCTGGCGATCCTGGGTC
Source organism: Aphodius sticticus (assembly GCA_963966075.1). Taxonomy (NCBI): domain Eukaryota; kingdom Metazoa; phylum Arthropoda; class Insecta; order Coleoptera; family Scarabaeidae; genus Aphodius; species Aphodius sticticus. The sequence continues at coordinate 57,785,265 of OZ014506.1, forward strand.
TGGCATTGTCGTTTTTTGGTCTTCTCTTTATATTCCCGAATAATAAAATACGACACAAAATATTCAACAGAACACAAAAATATATATAGAAATAAACACACTATAAAACAATCCTGCAAGTAAATAACTTCCTCAACGATCAATTCCGGACACGGCGAATACCTAATTATTTACGTATACACAAAAATCACAAATAAAATATGCAAGGCTGAAAAAAAAAAAACAACACACAATAGATATCTTAGAGAATGTCTCAAAGCTTTCAACCTTATTCAATAAATTTTTCACAAAAATTTCCACTTGCAAAATTTTCAAATTTAAAAAAAAATTTTTTTCTCCCTTTTTTTTAAATTTTTAATTACGCCTTTGATAATTAGTTTAATCAAATCCCACCGCTGCCACCAAAAATGTGATGGGGCGGACACCCTTCTCAATATTTACTATACTTTAATCAACTCTAAACTGAAGGGGGCCCCTGTGGTAACTCGCCTCAAGCGACGCTTGGTCCGCCATCTTCAATCACAGGTACTAACTGATTTAAACAAACTAATCTTACGGTAGCGTGAATTAATTATCTCTCTTACGGAGGCTACAACACTGAGTTCTTTCTCTGAGACTTTGTCAGAGACGTTTGAACTCACTAATTATTAATCACTATATGCAGGGCTAAATACTTTACTATAAAAGGGACAGGTTTATATATTCTTTATTATTATTAAAAATATATACAACAATGCAGAACTGCTTACATGAAATATGACTTTTAATCCCTATTAACACTGATGATATACTTTGGCAGAGATGGACAAATCAGCAAGTACAGACAACAACTAAATACCTTATTATTTCGGTTGAGCACAAGAAACACGAGACAGCACAGTTTCTATAACTTGGCCCCCATTGGGGCCCTACGCTTGGGCGCGCGTTTTGACGCACGACCGTCTACTTTCAAAGCCCGATGCCAAAGAGGCTGTTTGCTTGTCTCTTTACATCTTCCCAGAAACTTTTGGCGCCAAAACCCCAGATGTCTGCGCGGTAAACCTGGCGCGACTGCAGCGCCACTCCGAGCGTCTGTTAAATACCAACTTAACACAAAACATGCCAACGTTTAAATTCAAACATCCATCCAAACCCGCGCGCAAATTTTCGACTTATCACAACCTGAGACAAAAGATTAACAAGTAGATTTAGCAATAAAATAATCAAATTCATAACTTCGATATACCTTCTTGATTTGGGCTTTCTTCGATATATTGCAATTCAAAGTTTTAATGACTTATGGCTAAATGAATATACAGTATTAAAGGTAAGTCATGGACTTTTTTTTTTATCAATATGTAATTATTATTATTTGTAAAACAGTAAATGTGACAATAATAAATAATTTGTTCCAACATGAAAACGCGCTTGAATAAAATTACAGTTTGTGGCTAATATTTCCCGTATTTCTTATTATTTAATATTTATTTATTATTTATTTATTTATTATTTATTTATTATTTATTTATTTATTATTTATTTATTATTTATTTATTATTTATTTATTATTTATTTATTATTTATTTATTATTTATTTATTATTTATTTATTATTTATTTATTATTTATTTATTATTTATTTATTATTTATTTATTATTTATTTATTATTTATTTATTATTTATTTATTATTTATTTATTATTTATTTATTATTTATTTATTATTTATTTATTATTTATTTATTATTTATTTATTATTTATTTATTATTTATTTATTATTTATTTATTATTTATTTATTATTTATTTATTATTTATTTATTATTTATTTATTATTTATTTATTATTTATTTATTATTTATTTATTATTTATTTATTATTTATTTATTATTTATTTATTATTTATTTATTATTTATTTATTATTTATTTATTATTTATTTATTATTTATTTATTATTTATTTATTATTTATTTATTATTTATTTATTATTTATTTATTATTTATTTATTATTTATTTATTATTTATTTATTATTTATTTATTATTTATTTATTATTTATTTATTATTTATTTATTATTTATTTATTATTTATTTATTATTTATTTATTATTTATTTATTATTTATTTATTATTTATTTATTATTTATTTATTATTTATTTATTATTTATTTATTTAATATTTATTTATTATTTATTTATTATTTATTTATCATTTATTTATCATTTATTTATTATTTATTTATTATTTTATTATTATTTATTTATCATTTATTTATTAGTTCATAATCAAATTCTATTGTAAATAAATTGTTTTCACTTTCTACTTTTTTCTTGTTTACTACATTACTGCGGTCACAAAACTTCAAAACAAATATCTCTAAAACAAATGCCGATCGAAAAATTAAGTTCTTTTGCATTTTTGATTTAGTATTCGATTCTGATAGGCGATAGCATTTCATTTTTCGCCTCGAGTTAAGTATCAGCCTTCTTTTGCAATTTTGATTTAGTATATGATGCTGATAGCATTTCATTTCTCGCCTCGAGTTATGTATCAGCCTGTATAATACACATTACGTAGGTACACATCTGTACTAAATACTGACACATTTTTATTTCAGGTCTTGTTGGGATTAAATTACATTTATATAAACTGCATGTTGAGAATATTGGTAATGAAAAGCTACACTCAATACATGTAATTTGCAGCCTTGCCTGAATTTACATAACACGGGCGATTTTATAAATCGCTTTCGACAAAAAAAAACCCACCACCCTATCAAGTCTTGGTTTCATTGTGCTATACACAAATAACACAAATAATACGGATGGCCTTGCGTCCATCCGTTCGCATATAACCATTTTTTGCTTTGATGGTATTCGATATGCTAAACACAGCTAGCAGGACTATTCCTACAGCGCTGAGAGAGATACATTACACCTAAATATCAAACAGCGGTGGCGCCATCTATTCGAAAAGCGGTGAACTACCGGAATTCCCACTCTTCGTTCAAACAACGCAATCCGCACAAAAATCATAGCATTTTCTGCTTCCTGATAATTTCCAAACTAAGGTGATTTTATGGAGATTTTATTGCATACATAGGTAGGTGATTTTTGTGTGCATGGCTAAAAATCAATGATTTACAAATCTAAAAATAAAATCGTAAGTTACTGCCCATTGTTCAATAATGACTGATTTTCAAAAAGTATTTCCTTTTCAATTATTGTTATGAGAAGTTTTCTCCAATAGCTACATTCAATTCAAACCGTTTGAGCATAGAAAATCTCAAATTTAAAAGCAACTTTTGAAGAACAACTGGAAGTACGGAAACGCCATTTAGAGTACGTTCTAAAGCATCGTTTCACCGGACCCTTAATGTCATTAATGTCATTATTTATTTATTATTTATTTATTATTTATTTATTATTTATTTATTATTTATTTATTATTTATTTATTATTTATTTATTATTTATTTATTATTTATTTATTATTTATTTATTATTTATTTATTATTTATTTATTATTTATTTATTATTTATTTATTATTTATTTATTATTTATTTATTATTTGTTTATTATTTGTTTATTATTTGTTTATTATTTATTTATTATTTATTTATTATTTGTTTATTATTTGTTTATTATTTGTTTATTATTTGTTTATTATTTGTTTATTATTTGTTTATTATTTGTTTATTATTTGTTTATTATTTGTTTATTATTTGTTTATTATTTGTTTATTATTTGTTTATTATTTGTTTATTATTTGTTTATTATTTGTTTATTATTTGTTTATTATTTGTTTATTATTTGTTTATTATTTGTTTATTATTTGTTTATTATTTGTTTATTATTTGTTTATTATTTGTTTATTATTTGTTTATTATTTGTTTATTATTTGTTTATTATTTGTTTATTATTTGTTTATTATTTGTTTATTATTTGTTTATTATTTGTTTATTATTTGTTTATTATTTGTTTATTATTTGTTTATTATTTGTTTATTATTTGTTTATTATTTGTTTATTATTTGTTTATTATTTGTTTATTATTTGTTTATTATTTGTTTATTATTTGTTTATTATTTGTTTATTATTTGTTTATTATTTATTTATTATTATTTGTTTATTATTTATTTATTATTTTTTATTTATTATTTATTTATTATTTATTTATTATTTATTTATTATTTATTTATTATTTATTTATTATTTATTTATTATTTATTTATTATTTATTTATTATTTATTTATTATTTATTTATTATTTATTTATTATTTATTTATTATTTATTTATTATTTATTTATTATTTATTTATTATTTATTTATTATTTATTTATTATTTATTTATTATTTATTTATTATTTATTTATTATTTATTTATTATTTATTTATTATTTATTTATTATTTATTTATTATTTATTTATTATTTATTTATTATTTATTTATTATTTATTTATTATTTATTTATTATTTATTTATTATTTATTTATTATTTATTTATTATTTATTTATTATTTATTTATTATTTATTTATTATTTATTTATTATTTATTTATTATTTATTTATTATTTATTTATTATTTATTTATTATTTATTTATTATTTATTTATTATTTATTTATTATTTATTTATTATTTATTTATTATTTATTTATTATTTATTTATTATTTATTTATTATTTATTTATTATTTATTTATTATTTATTTATTATTTATTTATTATTTATTTATTATTTATTTATTATTTATTTATTATTTATTTATTATTTATTTATTATTTATTTATTATTTATTTATTATTTATTTATTATTTATTTATTATTTATTTATTATTTATTTATTATTTATTTATTATTTATTTATTATTTATTTATTATTTATTTATTATTTATTTATATATTTATTTATTTATTATTTATTTATTATTTATTTATTATTTATTTATTATTTATTTATTATTTATTTATTATTTTTATTTATTATTTATTTATTATTTATTTATTATTTATTTATTATTTATTTATTATTTATTTATTATTTATTTATTATTTATTTATTATTTATTTATTATTTATTTATTATTTATTTATTATTTATTTATTATTTATTTATTATTTATTTATTATTTATTTATTATTTATTTATTATTTATTTATTATTTATTTATTATTTATTTAT
>OZ014506.1:57790628-57875883 GCA_963966075.1 Aphodius sticticus
CTAGCAGTTCAGCCTGGTCTAACCATCCAGCCTAGTCTAGCTGTCCAGCCTAGCCTAGCGTGCCTTCCGAAGCACGATGACGGAGTGCAAAATCCGTATTTCTACCCTGGTATTTGAATCAAGGACCTTTGGAGTGCAAGGCAAACGCTTTGCCACTCAGTTAATCCGCCCAGGGTACCGACATGTACATGTGAAGGAGGACATACATACCTCCAGATTGCAAGCACACGTTATCATATCGTACGCCATCACGGGCTGCGATATGAGCCTATGCGCCACACGTCATCATTTCGTACGCCTTCGTGGCAGGCGATATGAGCCTACGCGGCACACTTCATCATATCGTACGCCATCGCGGGCTGCGATATGAGCCTATGCGGCACACGTCATCATATCGCATGTCATCGCGGCCTGCGATATGAGCCTACGCTGCACGCGTCATCATATCGTACACCATCGCGGGCTGCGATATGAGCCTATGCGGCACACGTCATCATATCGTACGCCATCGCGTCCTGCGATATGAGCCTACGCGGCGCACGTCATCATATCGTACGCCATCGCGGGCTGCGATATAAGCCTACGCGGCACACGTCATCATATCGTACGCCATCGCGGGCTGCGATATGAGCCTACGCGGCACACGTCATCATATCGTACGCCATCGCGGGCTGCGATATGAGCCTACGCGGCACACGTCATCATTTCGTACGCCTTCGTAGCAAGCGATATGAACCTACGCGGTACACGTCATCATTTCGTACGCCTTCGTGGCAGGCGATATGGGCCTACACGGTACACGTCATCACATGTGTTTAATATCAATATGGATAAGGGAAATGAAAGGGGAGAGAAGACCTGAGAGAAAGCAAGGAAACGAGCATTCGTTGAATGCTGATTTTATTATCAAATTGGTTGAGTATATATAGTAAAGATTTCCATAATTAACAATACAAAATACACCACGATGCAACTCAAAGGTTATTGCTGAATTTGCAAGGTAAAATTAGTCACATAATTAGTACGGCATAATACTTGCATATGTGTATCACATTACAACACAATGTCAAGTTTACTATAATTGGAGTTTAGGATGGATATTGTTTGTAAGTAAAAGAAATATACTTTTCTTTAACTTGAGATTAAACAATATCGTACACCATCGTGGCCTGCGATATGAGCCTACGCGGCACAGGTCATCTTGTCGTACACCATTGCGGCCTACGATATGAGCCCTCGCTGTATAGGATGAATGTATCCTAATTTAAGACAAAAAGCAGTCATTTCTGCCAGGGTTACTAATCACACTATGAGTACTTAAAATTGTTGTGGTTTCTAGAATCTGCAGCTCGAGGACGATCTGGTTCACAGGATGGCCGTGTAGTGTGTAACGCTACCCTAAGAATGTGTAACGACGGCCTGATCTAGCGGGATGTGTGAATAACGGACAGCGACTTGTCTCGGCAAAGGGAGACACATGAATCATTACCTAGAGAGTTCTGCTACGATACAGTTGTGTAGCATAATAAAGTTACATTTATCAATATAGATTATTACTAACCGTAATTACTGTGTATTAGTGCGTAGCCGACTACACTAAGGAGCTTACCTTCCTACTTCTATCATGGATATAGGCGTTTACGGCGGCAGAAGGGCACGGACATGGGACGGGCGACCGGCTGGCGCAGTTCTACTTCTCGCTTCGAATGTACTACCACTGTCTAGGCTCCGCCTTCGCCTTTGCCTGCTTCCTCTAAACACAAGGCAACTGTTGAAGAAACCTGTACTTTGACAAAAGTATCCATTCTGTTGTATTGACGGTTACAACATACTGAAATACTTTTACGTGTAGTTTGTCCGTTACTGATCGATAAAAATATGAGGAAGTTGGAGAACGTTCAACAAAATAATAGTACGACAGAACATAATGTGTAAGGTTGCAATCCTTCACGTCCAAGGTACAGATATTTTGAGTATTTACTTGAAATACAGTCAAAACCGGATATAACAAACACTGAAGAGTACACGAAAATAGGTTATTATAATTGATCTTTTTCATACCCGATAAACTAAGCGGTCGTGAATTCATCATGCTACAACATTCACAGCGGCAGAACACTGGGTATAAGCCAACTAAAATGTATCCGGTGTTTGCCATGGGTGTTTGTAATAAGCTGAGTTTGTTATATCCGGTCTCGACTGTATTGTTGATTATTTCACACTAATATTAACGTCATCTTGTATTAACTATTTCAAACTAATATTAACGTTTATATACGGTACACGTTACGTTTTTATAAAAGTTAATGTTAACTTACCTTAATTTTGAAATATTCCCAATTATTTACCATGCCAAAACATGGAAATGAAAACCAAAATTCAAGAAAAAGGAAGTTTATTCATGTTATAAAGTTACAAAATTGGTTAAGTCAATTCAAGGGACCAAGGAAATAACAGCAGTCTTGTTGACAGTGGATAAAACGTACTGGATGACCAATACCATTTTAGTAGACAGCTGTCGGAAATGGGCATGCAATCTACGAAAACCTGGAAAACATCGTTCACATTATCAGTTGTTATTTAATATGATTTCTTTTGCACAATAAAATGTACTTTTAAAATGTAATCTTGGTTTTAGTTTGTCCTCGCAAACGGAACTAAACAAAGTGCTCCTGTCAAATTCAATACAACTGTTTCTGTTAGAAACCGATCGCTTGTTCAACTCCATTTGCGGTGGTCAATAATAATAACAATTTCAATTGTACGTACGTCGTACCTATACTTCAGCAGCACCCCTTACTAAGCCGTTGTTTGCCAGCACTGCTAACTTATACGATACAGCAACGTAATTGCGAATGACTCTTAATAACGAAATGTCGTTGGTTAGTCGGTCGTTGGTAGGTTCCTGTTACAAAGTACGTAACAGCTAAGAACCAAAAATTGGAACAGAATTCTTGTATGTCTTTTACGTTCAGAGTGGTGCAAGTTTATCATCCCTTCAAGTGGAAATGGAAAAACTCCGTAAACCTACAAAATTATTGGATAATGTACTGTCATCAATCATTTGGATTTTGTATACACATAAGTATCAAACTTGTAGCAATTCGAATGGGTTAGAGTGATTACAAGGGTTCCGTTGGATATCGGTTGCAGATACCGTCGTCCTATAGGACGACGGTTTGGCTATAGCCTCTGCCAAACTTCAGCGACACATTCACAAAATTTCTTAGTATAACAGCTTCATAATGTTATTCACAGTGCAGTAGAAGTGTAGATTCTAAACACGGAACTGCACGGAAGGTATAATTCGAAGTCTTAGTACGTTTAATAGGCGCATAACTTCAAAAATTACAATCATCTCCTGTCAGGAATGTAGTATTACAACATTGGCAAACCTGCTCGTTGACGCTTCGATACGAGAAAGGCGGAGTTTAGACCGGCCGTTTTGATCGGTTTTGATCATGGCGAACTAGTCAGGTATGTTCTTTAGGGGGACACGTTTTGGTATCTCGCGACTCTCGCGAGTCAACCCCAGAGTCAACCCGTAATGCGTGCGCATATGGTTTGTTTGCATTTAGGGGCAAGATTACGAATTTACGACCGCTACTGCGCAGGTGATATATAGACAACTAACATTGCATATGTCAAACATACGGGTTATGTCACTTACAATTTAAAGAATATAACAGACAAATGTACTTATATAAAAAGAAAACTTTCAAGCATTTGCATTATGTACGCAGAAATAAGCACAAATAAGCAAAAATTGGTTTGGCACCAGTTATGTTTACGTTATTATTCTTCAACCATGCAGCGCCGCCCAGCGGATATTAACGTTACCAAGATTTTCGCAGATTTTTATCCCCACTCCACATGAGTATGGGCATACCTCTACTAATAATACCACGCGTGTATATATATTATTTCCAAAAATTAAGAATACTGGAAGCTATTTCCTTGTGGACGAAAAAAAGTTAACGTAAAAATAGGTGCGTATGCTATTGTGGGTAATTTGGTTTGTATATAAAACAATATTGAGACCTTTTTATTATTTTCTACAGCAAGGATGGTATCTACTGAAGACTTTACAGCTGATGGCAATACTGTGACTTTGTACTACAAATTTTGGCGGGTTGCCAAAGAAAGTAACGTGGCTCTTCTTATGCATATTATTTACACATCCAATCACAGAAAATGTGGCATTTCGAGTAATTAATCACTCGTAAAACTTTTTGTTACTGTAGATAACAAATTATTATTTGTTTCATTTCTTACAGTAGAATTAATTATGAAGACCAATTGTGTAGAGCAGGGTTGTCGACAACAAACGATGCTGTTTACATATCTTACAACGTCTGGTTATACGTCAAAGAAAACAACAAACGTTTGTAGAAAATAACTTTATTTTGATAACTTGTAGGTCAATTTTAGGTTTCAAATAGTAACGCTAAAACTTACATTAAAATAATTTCAATATTATTGTGATTTACTGTCACATAATAATTCTCTTACGACTAGTATTTTCATCTAGCTATAAGTCCTGGGGAGCTATCTGAAGGATCTGTCAGGTTTGTTGCCCTAGTCTATCAAATGAGGAGATTAACCGCTAAATGTACGCAGAACATGAATATTGGATATGGGTGACACGTTCTCCGCACCGCTGCTGATACAGTTTCTCATTTTATGAAGTATTCAGGACATTTTTTTATAGGTAGATGAAAATACATGACCTTAAACTATTTCACAATTACTTAACGATTTAGGTTGTATTTGTAAATTATCAGTAACATCATTCACTCTACAACAGATCATATCTAAGTTTCTAAGTTAACACTAATATATTTTGTCAGTTTAATGGTAAAAGAAACTAACTAACATCACAAATTATTAAGACACTTGAACGAATGACGTCAAGTTGACGTTACTTAAGTACTGCTCAACAAGCCAGAAATTCCCGGTGAATAGTTCACGTGTTTACAGAATTGAGGTGCATACTTCAAAAAGAATACTAATAAATATCGTAACAAATATATAAACATTTGGCTACAATTATTGGCAAAAATTATGACGCTTTAAAAAAAAATAAGAAAATTTAAGTTACTTTTATCTACGACTCATATATAATAAGTTCATTGCATACGTATCTATGTCTATATAATCCCCATCATGATACGCACCAATGATTATAATGACACTAGCGTTGTATAATAATGACAGTTCGTTCAAATAGTGACTTCATTATTTGAAGGAACTGTCATCATTATACGAATGTACTGTCAAAGTCAGTCTAAACCTACGTGGATGACAGTTATTTGACATTTCGCCTCGCCACCATTGACAATTACATTCGAAAGATTTGATATAAAAAGGAATTTATGAGTCGTAGATAAAACGTCGTATTCGACTCGCACACAACATATAAATCGCTCGCATGTTTATACGCTCGCCTACGGCTCGCGTATAAACTTCGTGCTCGCGATTTATATCCTTAGTTATGTGCTCGTCAAATAATATTCTATTACCTTTAACCTGACGATTTAATGTCTTTGCAACGGTATGTGAACTTCACCATCGTTTTGCTCACTTGACTTCTCAACAGTGGCGGCTCGCGTATAGGCACTGTGGAACTGCAGCACCCCCTATTATTTCCACTTAATATTATGGATAACATTTAATATAATGAGTATTTTTTCCTTTAATTCTTTCTTTATACTTGTACAAAGTATAATCCTTAATGTCAGTAGTCATCCCCGAGTTTAAGAAAAAGATTCAAAAATCGTTGTATGGACTGTGTACTGCACAGTTCCAGTAGGCGAGCTCTTTGGCTGTTCTGCGCATGCGCACACAACAGCGGCAAGCGAGGGAGCGGCCTGTTACTAGTCATGACATGATCCACTCCTTTTGCGGATCAGGCGCACCTCCTCCGAGTCCCGCTCCCGGAGTAGCTGCAAGAAACTAGGTCTGGTAGGTGCGGGGTAGGTCGAACGTAGTCGTGCCATTTCTGCAGATCAGGTGTACCTGCACCGACGAATTGACAAACTTTGCAATTCCTAGACCACGTTTTCTTCTAAATATTTCTATATTCAAATCAGAAAGCTAATTTATACTTTCCTACTATAAGAAAACCGTAAACAAAGCACGCCTATTTGCTCTTTATATCTCTGAAAAAAAATTGTTTTGCTGATCACATTTCCTTGATGCAAAATTGATGGCCCTATGGTGTTAAGAGTACTTTGGAAAAAATAAGGACAAATATTAACAAGTTACAAATGAAAGCTCGAGTTTTCACAAAGTAGTATTTGTAAAAATTGTGACATGATTTCTTTTTGTTACCAGATTTGTATTCTACATTAAAAGTTCTTAAAATCGCCAGAAGATCGCAAGATTAATTTAAAAAAAAAAGTGTCGAAAAAGATTTGTGGCAGTATTAGCTAGAACTAAACCCGGCAAGATTTTTTATTAATGAAGTTTTATTACATCTTACTTGTTTGTACAATCTTTCTTAGCGGCCTTTAAAGGAACATACTGAAAAATTAATTTCCAAAAAAAATCCTTTCTTATTTTTTATTTACACTCTGTACGAAGGAAGTGACTATTGTATCTACACTCTACTTATCAAATTAGAACCAGCTATATAAAAACGTCGCTCCGGCCGCACCGTTTAGTTTGGAGTAGGTTACGCGTGACTTGTACTGGCCGGCCACTGGGTGGACCTACCGAACCTACTCTTTTCACTAGTCCGGATCAGGTGCACTGTGAGGTGCACCTACTCCGACCTACGGAGTAGGTTCAAAGGAGTAGGTGCGGGATTTGGCAACCATCTCTACCTGTTAGGGCGGTCGCCCATATAGCTGGTGTGGCGGAAGTGTGATAGTGACATGGCAGTGATATGGTGCATTGGCCAATGTAAACAAATGCATGAACGCCCACCAAGGTGATGCGGCAGTGTTATGTAACTGCCGTGGTACTGGATCGGATTCCACTCGTCTCTCAACGTTTAATCTCGAGTGGCAAGCGCGCCAAGCGCTTCTCGCCCGTCGCCGCTTCTGTCAATAACCGCAAGCTCAGCTTCGTGTGCTCTTTCGGATTGTTTCCTATTTTTGTTTTGTTTAATGTTTATTGTGTTATGTAAAAATCGCTTTGTGATGAGTAACATATAAATGCAAGAAATAACGTATGTGATAAACGACAGAAATATTTTCATAGGTGAGGAAATATTAAAATCATAACCTATACCTATCTGATGACTTCTATTTTTCAGATTCCATACAAGCCACCCGAATATATTAAATATATGGAATAATAAGAAGCAAAGGGTAGCAAACATTGGAGCTTTCTAAATATGCAAATTGTGTGGTGCGTTCTCATGCTAGACAACGACTATGACAATTACACTACGTTCAATAGGTTGGCTATTGAACATAGCTGCACCTGCATCCAGTGTTTTTTAATTTCTACATATACAACAAAAACGCAAAAGACATCCCAAAAATCACTTTGGTCTCTAAATCTCGATCTCAGCTCTTGCGTTGATATGTCCAAGCCTGCCGTAAGTAATTATTTTCTTAACCTATATTATTTCAAGGTTAGATTTCACGAAGCAATGACAACATTGTTTTATTTTCAGATAATTCAATCCTACAAACCTCATCAATAAAATTTGAAACGGACCCTGTAGAGACAGAGACTATTCTAACTAAAGGGAAAGATATAACGCTCCAATAAAAAGTTTGCTGCAGAAGATACCAACGTTAAAGTGATTACTCGTTAAGTTGAAGAAGCAATTGTGTGCCACATATTGAATATATTTTACTGTTTCTTCTAAAATGCACAATTAACAAGATTAAGGTAAATGGGTTCTAGCAGAAACCACTACAGTAATTTATTAAAAACTCCTAGAAAAGTGTACATAAAAGTTTAAACATTTTTCTCAAAGGAAAACCTACTGTTACAATAGTCTTCCACAGGTGGGAGGTGTTCAGTCAAATAAGAATTTACATACTTATTTTTCATTAAAGAAAGTATATTTTTGTTAAAATTAATAATTTTTGTAATTATTTATATTTGTACCGGTAAATTTACCAATATCAGTTTATACTAAAAAAAACAATAATTGAATATATGTATTACATTAGTAATTGTTTTTTTTTATAACGATCCTATCACCATACATTTTCAACAATTAAGTATTGACTACTACAATAACTGTCAAACAAATATTTTCTTTCTATACCTAACTAGCAAATTAACTAAAAAACCTAAACTTAAAAGGCATAAAATATTATTTATGTACATTTCGAACGACATAATATCTAATGAATGTTTGTTCATATTTAGGAAATTGGTGATAATTCATACCAGTATCAGAATTTGCGCCATCTAGCGGACGTACCGCGCACTCTTATAATATTACAGTTTACATACATATCTGACTAACCGATTAGTAAGTATTTCGAACTGTACGATTTTTTTATTTCGCAGTGTGATATAGGAATAATGTGGGAACGTAATGCAAGATTTAATTTTATGTTTGTTCTTCATATGTGTGAAATTAGTATGAGCTGCATGCGAAACAATTCCATCTAGCGGACTATCATGATATTACAGAATGAGACACTGACGCAGTGAACGAACAAGCGCTGCCTGCCGGCGCGCCACCTAAGTGGGCGTTGAACCACGCACTCGTCATTTCACAATCTAGCCACACTTATACCTCCCCAATATCACTTGCCACTGCCACAACCACGCTTCCGCCATACCACCTATATGGGCGACCTGCCTTACAGAGACTAGAGCGGACTGTTGTCACTTGTCCCCGCAGTGCCGACCGCTTCGACCCTCGGCTGGTGGAAGGTAGCTTTAGAAACTGCGGATGGCATATCAAAAGGCAATACGTATTTTACAACAATTGCAGTTCTTTCAATAGAGAAAAAAATCCGCAGTTTTCATCCAGAGACCAAGGATAAAATTATTGATATTTTCGCGCAAATTAAAACAAGAAGAATTACGCTTATCTTCTTAACTTCACTTGTTTGTTTGCTACAATCTTGTAATCGATATTTTACCTACTTCCCAATATCCAGTCGAGTTGAAATTTGGCACGTGGACAGATTGCCGATGACAATGCATAAAGGAATAAAAAAATTGAAAAATGTTTGGGAATTTTGCCACAATTTTTAAAATTTAACTGTTAATGGGTTTTTGTCATTAAGCGTTGTTTTTAAAAAAATATATTTTTTACATAAATTTATTCGAAAATGTGGAATGGATATTTGAGTAGTGAGCCAATTAAAAGCCTTGTCTTAGTTGACCTTTTTTATTAAATCCAATATTTCGCTAACGATTGCTAGCTTTATCAAGGAAGCTAAAAATTCATTTCGAGGTTGGAACATGTGAAAAGCTTAATATAAGTCTACTTACAATAAATAGTCTAGGCTACATGGATAATGAAGTGATGTTTGATTAATGATGACATTTGCAATGATGTGATAAAGATGGATTAAAATTCTTGAAATTAGATACCAATGATACCAAATTTATTACTACGCTTACCTTAACTTCACTTGTTTGTTTGTTATGTATAAATCTTCAATATTAAATCGATATTATACCTACTTCCCATTGTCCAATCGAGTTCAATTTTTGCATGTAGACGACTTCTGGTGACAAAATGCATGAAACATTAAAAAAATATGGAACATTTTTAATTTTTTAGTACATTTTGTTAAAGAGTAGTTTTTTGAAAATGTATTTTTTACATAAATTTATTAATGTAACTGTACCAATTTATGTAAAGTAAATAAGAACCCCGTTTTATTCCCTAAATTCTTTTACGATATCATCAAGTTTCTGAATAAATTTTCTTTTTATACTTTTTTTTCCTTTAACACAATATTTTTTAAAACAATGACAATAACATTTCTTGACCAGCACCCCCACTAATATTAGCCGCCACTGCTTCTCAATATTGAGAGCAATGTATTTAGCACTCTTACAAAAGCAAATAATGATGAACAGAATTATACGAAAAACAATTTTCAACTAGGACTTATATTGTACGGAAATCGATATTATCATTACGCATTCCTTTATTCAATTTTGTTTATTGATTTACCGGCTGTAGTACCATAAGCAAAGGCCAGCGCCGACGGCTATATGCGACCATCGATAGCGCCGCTGCTGGATGAATGCGACCATTCGCATTCCATTCGCCCAACTATGCGCAATATCTATATCATACCTGTTCATAATTCTACCACGGTTTTGATAGTCATCAGCACCCCTGTAGCAAGAGCTTATGGATGAATCAAATCGCTTTAAACCCAATCACACCCTCGTACATCGAGCTTATATGACTAGAGGGAGCGTGACGGGCTTTGTTTGTGGCCAAAGATAATAAGGTCGAAAGTCGTATATTTTCTCGTTCCCAATGTAACGCACCAATGAGCGGTCAGATTAAACTGGCGGCTATATGTCAAATTTGAATTAGGTAGTCGCGCATAGTCGCGTATGGCGTGAAAGGTAACCTCACAAAATAAAAATCCTTTTCTGTTTTTGAATGTATGTACATACATTTGTTGCTACTTGCAGTTCATCATTCGTCTTGGAGACACATTTCGAAGTACATAATGGCACCGAGCAAGTGGCAGGCATATCTTTAACAGATAAATTGAATGTAAGTACATACAACTGCATCAACGTGCAATGTTTGTATGCGCTCGAATTTGAAATGTCAGATGTTCGGCTCGGTCTGACACCACTGACGTCACCGGTTCGAGTTTGTAGGCACACCGGTAGAATGCATTGCTAGTATAGGGATCGGCATAACCTCTGTAAAATATAGCTTGACCCAAGGTCTATAAAGAGAGAGGTTATCCAGCTTGCTATGTTTCCTATAGTCCACTTTATATACCCCCCTCAGATCACTATATGCTCTATATTCGTGACGTCACTAGAGTCCAGGCCATGGGAGAAGTATAATGGTATGCTCAATCCTTGGACGAGTTTACGTACTCTACTACGCATCTGCTATATAGGCAACCAATGTTTAAAATGTAGTAGTTACCTTGGAGAGCGATTTATTCAGAAAAAAATCACTTATATAAAGAAAACTAAGAAATTCATTATGTACTTTTAATATAAATATAAAAAACACAGTAATACACAATACTATTTAACTTATACATACAAATAAGAATTTTTGACAATTTAAGAATAATAATAGTTCATAATAACAGGTTCACAAAATATATACATTCAAAGTGATACATTTTAACGATAATAAAGAAAATTATAATAAGCAATAATAATGGAGTCCATATCTAATCTAGCAAGTCACAAATAAAAGAATTCTTCAAATAAGAGTCTTCAGCTCTTGGAAACAAGGTCCATGTTTTCCAAAACCATTTCTAAAAAGAGGCATTATTTCATTAGAAGCTTTTCGTTATTGGTAAACGGCATTTTACATCCACAATCAACCACAATTAAGGTTTATTTAGTTAAATGGCAAACCTAACGCTGAGGGCGCCGCTTGATTCAAGTGCATTTTGTTGGCGTTGCTTGACAACGATTCCGGCGGTCTGTAACCAAGCTCCAGTTGGGTACCTGAAGGTTTTTTGATTATTACACAATTATTTTAAAAAAGAATGGTAACATGTTATACATTGCGGAAATGAGAAAAAACACGACTATCGGAAAATGCCAAAATTCAACATGGCGCCCATAAGAAAAACAAAAGTTGGCCATGGATATGCCGCCATCTTTGATGTTATTTCAAATTAAAAAATGACACTGCATTCCTTCTTAAAAAGTACCGTAGAATGTTTTTGTTTTAAATGTCTAGCTACATTTAGTTTCGAATAAAAAATTTAAAACGATACCTTAACATTTCAGTTTTTTGTGGATATCTTCATAATAAAAAATTATAGTTTAAGTTTCTTTTCAGATAATTGATTACCACAAAAATACGAAACTTTGCCATATTTAAACATAGGCTCTATCTCCACTAATAAGCGAGAACCCCATGGTGAGGCTCGAAATTGAATCACCCGGTATACATTGTTTCCATTGAACCGCTTTTGTATCTCTTTAAATAAAGAATACATAAACGCATACTCACTTTTCATTTACAAACGGAGTTCCAACATTTTCAATCATCCTTTCTCAATAATATTTATATATGTATTTAAAGTCATCAAAGTTGTATCGTTCGGACAATTAAATGATCTATCAAAATCAATAAGTAAAATTTGTTAGAAAATTAGTTAAAAATTGATTTTGAAAAAGTTATAATTTATTGAATATATTTGTCACTCCAGGTATTGAAACAATGTAAATGTACGGTAGGGGTGCGGTTTTTTCCGTGCAGCTCCTAGGCCACAATTGGCCCTTTGAGCTTTCCCCTCACTACTATACAATACTAAAATCAGCTTACCAATAAAAGAACAACTAATTATACAACGAAACGGCACAAACTAAAAAACAAGGTTATGTTATACATTTTAGAATTAAATAAGACTTAATATTAATTTACCTATAAAAGAACAACTATGTATATAAATTTAATCACTACCACAACGCAGAAAAAACGTAGAAAGAAAAACTAGCACAAAAACCAAAGAAACGACCAAAGAAACTACGCACAAATGCTTTGCTTAGGATAGAATTTCGAATCTAAACAAAACAAAAAAAGTTGGGAGTACAGCGCCGCCCAACGGGTCAAACATCAAATACACTTAAAATGCCTATTGAGTTGCATATACACCAGGCGTGCCATTCAGCCCCTACTCCTGATGCGTAAGAGCATACCATTATGCTTCTACCATGGTCCAGGCCACTTAGCAGTTCGCATCACGTCGCTTGCATCGCCCGTTAAGTTTGTTCAAAGATACGTTTAATTATTGCCAGCTCAGCTCGTTATAGGTTTTTTAGTGAATTAGAAAGGTTGCTGGTAAATATGCAGAGAAGGCACCCAAATGTGCGCGTGCGCCAGGGTGCTATGGGAGGCGGCGTAGGTATGCAACGTTGCCACGTATCTTTTGTTTACTTGTTAACAGCTAACAACCATATATTCAGGTTACCCCTGTAGTGATCAAGAGTGCGTTTTGTATGATTTTACTGGGCTAAAAATATAAATGCAAATTTGTTTATTTTTATATTATATTTATTAACACATTTTAACAAATAGAAATTTTAGTTTATTAAATAAATGTGCATTCTCAGAAGTTACGGGTCGTTACGCTCAACAGATGCATTCACATCGAGGCTAATGGTGTACGCGATGTAGACCAGGGTTCATTTGAAAAAGAAAATCAAATTCGTACATTAATTACACAGGGTTGCCTATCGGCTGATCTTTTTGGGTTGATATGAAAAAAAATTATACATTTTATTGCAATATTTGCATAAAAATAGCACAATTATGATTATTATTATTGAACAAAATGTTATCAACAAACTCAAAATTGTCTCCGATGGCACTTTCAATGAAAGAACTAGCTTTCATCGATTTTTACAATCTTAGCCGTGTGATCGTTGTTTAAGCTACCAATTGTCGTAGGGTCGATTACCATAACGGCCTTTTCACACAGGACACGGCGTCCATGCGTTTTTATCCGTGTACGGTCGTTGTGTAGCTTTTCACACAACACGGATTTCAAACGGCACGGTACGTGTGAAAGTTTCGATTTAATCTCATACACTTCTAACCGTACACGGACGCCATGTCCCGTGTGAAAACGCGGTAAGAGTAGAATCTGGTCCTAGTTTTACCTCACGGGCAATATCCTTCTGAGAGCTTTTTCTTCACCGCAGGTAAAGTATTTGCACAAGCTTTGCTAAAGTCGAACGACTCTTCGAAAAAAAGGATATGTTCCTAACGGAGCAAAACTTGCCGAAAGTTCGACACTTCCAGGTATGCCGAACGAAATTTCTGGCCCGCCTAATGAAAAACATGGGAATCTGAAATTGAGTATTTTGTTATCGAACGCACACTTTCTTTATTTATACGCCGATAATACCTCGCAATCACTGCAGAGCAGCACTTATCTAACAAACACCATAGTTCCTGTCTTATAGTATCCTCCTCCAAAACTTCCCCGGCATCCACTATTGATGGACGGGCTTGCACATCCATTTAAATAAACAAAACAAAATCCACAGGTAATCTAACCTCAAAGATACACCAATGCTAAATAGCAAACTATTGCGGATACGGCAACAATGCATAAATTCAAACGGGACGCATGCGCAAAAGGTGTCCTTTGGCACGCACGAATTTGGGTGCCTTCTCTGCAGGATTACCGTAGTATTTTATGTAATTAAGTTAGTAAAGGTAAGATATTAATTTATATTGGAAATTACATTATTCTAAATCATGTATCAATTTTAGATGCCTATGGTTTGCTCCGTACCGGGTTGCGGTATGGGGTATAACATTTCAACATTGGATTAACAATATCATATTTTACTTTTCCACGTGATCAAAGTTTAAAGCAGAACTCATCCACAATTGGGACATTACTCATACGAAGACCAGCAAGAGCACCCATACTCCCTTCCATCCTGGATACGTCATTTATCTTTTGACGGCCTAAGAAATCCGTCGGAAGAATTTAAACGCTTGTTTAATAAAATGAATTAGCAAGTTCGAAAGACTTACGGGGGATGGGATTAATAATTCGAAAAGAATTAGCGGTAAATTAAGAAGAGAACTTTTAAAACAAGATCCAATTATTGATACCATAGTTTTGAAAGCTTTTGTCGAGCAAAGAATATATGTACGGATAAATTTTTTTAAATTTTACTTTTCAACAGCAAAAAAATCTAAATATTTAACGAAGAGTAGCCGATATTAAAAATAAAATTACAACAAAGATGAGAAAATTTGTACAATAAAGCTTCTTACTGAATTTTTATTTTCTCTTTGTACGTATGTTCTAACCAAATGTTGTAATCGGGACAAGCCAATGAGTGGTTTAATAAGCAAGTTGTACCAATACTACCAATACTGATTTAGTTATAGGTTTTCTATTTATTTATCTGTAGAGTCGGTAAACCAAACATTCGACTTCAATTCCTGATAATTTTAGTGTTTCAACCCCCAATTTGCATGGTTGCAAAAATATGTGGTTGCCGTTATACCACCTTCGACTCCGGCTCTTGACTTTGTTTGTAGGTTGACTCCACTCACTGAATTTCTGCTAAATTTTGATTCCAACTGCAGAGACCTGGTTTAGCACAACACATTTCTTTAATCGGACATACATTACATACTAATGTACTTATTCAGCATTATTAACAAATTATTGAAATAGCATGTTGTGATAATCACATTCATCATTTTTTTCCATCCTAATCATTTAAAAATGATCACAATAAAGATGCATTTATTTTTTCAATATAATTATGCACCTACTTAACCTAAATCATACAACGAAATAATCATTCAAATTGGTGGCAGCGCCCGACTCTAGTGACGTCACGATCTCCCTTTACCCCTCAAACTGAGAAATCTCGTTTCTGAATAACCTTACTACTTTATAGACCTTGAGCTTGACCAACCTTGGTACATAAGTAGTGTTCGATTGCTGGCCGCGCTTAGTTCTGTTCAATCTGATTAGCGCTCAGTTGGCTAAAGTGCAGTTCGATTGCTCGTTTGACGTCTGAGCCAAACTGATTCCACCAATAGGAAGCAAGTATTTCAAATTTGCGATCAAAAAGAACAGAACGCGCTCAGTTGTAAAAGATCGCGGCCAGCAATCGAACATACCTATGGTCTCGTTCCCAATGTAACGCACCAATGAGCGGTCAGATGAAACTGGCGGCTATATGTCAAATTTGAATTTGGCAGCCGCGTATGGCGTGAATGGTGTAGTGTAGATCTAACCTCACAAAATAAAAATCCTTTTGAATGTACATAAATTTGTAGTACCTGTTATAATTGTGACATTTGTTAAAAAATCAATTAAACCATCCAAGAGCAATTAATTCGCTATTCCAGTTCTCTGCAAAAATCTTTTTGAGTGACGTGTGTTCAACTTTTATATAGTAACAACAGAATCCATTTTTTTATAGGTTTGGACAAAATGTATTCTCGCGTGTAAGATTTTATTTGTTTCTGTATAGCAGATAGCTTGACCAGCGAGTAGTTGCATCGAGAGCGTTGCGCAGTACTCACGTCACGTACTCATTATATTTACGCTCTGCGCACCGCTGTCGAGTCAAGTTTAAGTTGGTTGTACTATACATGATTTGTTTATTTTCTTTAATAGGAATATGGGTAATAAACTACAAGCAAAATACAACTTATAATAGGAAAATATTTTATTTGAACATAATTTAACTACTGGTTTTTAAACAAAATGGTCTTGGTGTAAGAACTTCGAACTCTTTTTTCTGATTCTAATAACATGGTTTTACACAAATAATGCTCCATTAATGTTGATAAATTGCATACTTTTTGTCTTAATCGCATGTTGTAACGAGACAATTGGCGAATTCGAGCAAATTTCTTGCTTATGGTAGTTCTTGCTAATGCTAAAACTGCCCGTGCTTGAGGAGACGAAGATAAGTCTGAAGTATGTACGTCACCCATATATCGAGGATTGTACCTACAATAAAATAACGTTAAAATATACCTAAAACAAAGTTACATATTACATAAATTTTCTTTTTCTTGGCAGTGCTGAAGGATGTTCCAATGGTGTTGCACTGTGTGGCACTTTCAAAGCTCGTAGCCGTGGCAGTGATTGTTGACGCTGTGTGTCCACTAGTGTCTGCTACAACTGCATCGCTCATACTATCTGTGTCCGTATTTTCATTTGGTAGATCACTCGTAACAAAAATACTTGGCACCGCACTACGGGAGAGTTATGGTCTTCCGTCTTTTCCCAGTTTATAATCGCTATTAGAAAAGTGTCTTGAACACAACACAGTTGTTTTAAAACCCCGACTTTTTATAGGTATAGCTTCAATCCGAGCTTGTTTTGAGTCTTGAACTGTTGGAAATCTACGAGAAGGTATATGTTATAATTTAATATTACTGTATTGCGGTAATAAAGGTCATACCTGTGACACGTTATATTTTTTGATGCTGCCTTTTTACAAAAGCAGCAGTTTCGCCCCATTGTTACCTCTTAACCATCCAAGGTACCATCCATGGTACAACCTAGACAGGTAAGCTCGTCCGGGGGACACGTTTTGGTCTCCCGCGAGTGGCACCAGTAATGCGTGCGCATCTGGTTTGTTTACATTTAAAGGAAGATGGCGCGAAATATTATTATGAACCTAGTAACGTCGAAGAATTTATTCTTTTAAATTCCTGTTGATCAGTGATTGGATATCGAAGTAATACGTGTTCATACATTATTTTAAAAAAATAAGAATACTAGGAGCTATTGCCTTGTGGACGAAATAAGTTAACGTAAAAGTGGTGCGTATGCTATTGTGGCTAATTTGTTTTGTATATTAAACAATATTGAGACCTTTTTATTATTTGCTACAGCAAGGATGGTATCTACTGAACACTTTACAGCTGCTGGCAATACTGGGACTTTGTACTACAAATTTTGGCGGGTTGCCAAAGAAAGTAACGTGGCTATGCATACAGAGATTCTTCTTATGCATATTATTTTCACATCCAATCACAGAAAACGTGGCATTTCGAGTAATTAATCACTCGTAAAACTGGAACACATTTAATCCAGAAGATAGGAAGAAGGTCACTTATTAGAGCACCCGTAAGATTTATTTTGTTACTGTAGATAACAAATTATTATTTGTTTCATTTCTTACAGTAGAATTAATGAAGACCAATTGTGTAGAGCAGGGTTGTCGACAACAAAAAGACAAGAAACGATGCTGTTTACATATCTTGCAACGTCTGGTGATACGTCAAGAAAAACAACAAAGGTTTGTAGAAAATAACTTTATTTTGATAACTCGTAGGTCAATTTTAGGTTTCAAATAGTTACGCTCAAACTTACATTGAAATCATTGCAATATTATTGTGATTTACTTTCACATAATAATTCTCTTACGACTAGTATTTTCATCTAGCTATAAGTCCTGGGGAGCTATCTGAAGGATCTGTCAGGTTTGTTGCCCTATAGTCTATCAAATGAGGAGAATAACCGCTAAATGTGTGCAGAACATGAATATTAGAAATAGGTGACACGTGCTCCGCACCGCTGCTGATACCGCTTCTCATTTTATGAAGTATCCAGGACGTTTATTTTATAAAAAAACCCTGGAAAATATTAATGGCCCATATCCTATTAAGAGTATGGGCCATTTCATAATTGGATAAAGATTATTACTAATATAATGTTGTAATGTTTAGGTGCTTGGTTCCCGTTGTTGATGACAAGAGATGCGAGGCGGGATCATCCAGCAAGACGAAAGGCCAGAGATGACACGAGTTAATTTAAAAAATAAAATAAAGTAAAATTGTAATCTGAGAAGAAATCAATAAATGTAACTTGTATTGGGGGTATCGAGTTTTATTCATTCTAAAGCAGGTGCTATACCATGCTACAAAAACCTTCCAACGTCAAACTTTTAGTAAGGTTGAATCACTATTAGTAGAGCTCTGAGACGGATAGACTCCATCAGCTATTTCTTAAAATCTGAGAAAGATATAGTATGTTTTCAGCGATCTACTAATAGTGACTAGACTTTGGTATTTTGCATCATGTATAGCTCATAAGCAGCATGACGCAACATGCCAAACATTAGAAGTTGCCCTGTGTAGAGTTGGATTTACAAATTGGTCAAATTATTTACATTTTATTTGCAATCAAGCAAAAAGTATATAGGAGTAATTACAAATTTGTTAGAAAGGCATTAAAAACAATAATAAAAAAAGTATAATTCAAAATTAACTTAATTTACGAAGAACAAAATAATAAAAATATAAAAAATATAATAATAAATAGGATTTATATTGTACGGAAATCAATATTATCATTACGCATTCATCTATTCAATTCTGTTTATTGATATACCGGCCAGCGCCGACGGCCATATGCGACCATCAATGGCGCCGCAGCTGGATGAATGCTACCGTGTTGGCCCCAACTATGCGCATTGCTATACCTGTTGATATTTATACCATGGTACCATCTACATGCACTCATGCATCTACATAGGTAAACAAACTCATAACCTCGATGTAAACGTAAACATGCGTGAACAATGTGCACGAGAATCTACACGAAATTCGACCTTATTGACAAGGTATGTTGGGCAAAAACAAGCCAATGCATTGGGATAGGCCGTACTCCGTCTAGTTATAGATGGTCTAAGCCCTCGTATGTGTCGTTACTCGTATCATTGGGTGCGTTCTGCCAGTTTAAGCCGCTTAAGCGCTTGAACTCAGCAACCAATGGCCTTCGCGTTCATGTTGTTGCTGCCCAATTGCTGCCGTCCGCTGAGTTCAAGCGGTTAGCGCCTAAAGTGGCAGAACGCACGCATTGTCTCGTATCTAACTTGCCGATTTTAGCAAATCCGAGTCCAGCCTTCCGGACAACGTCTGAACGCACCCCAGGGAGAGATTTGTGAACGCGCCCCGGCTGTCGATTTACTGTCAAAACATTTATAATGACAGTTTAAAAAATGTGTATTCGCGACAGATTTCTACGTATTTACTACAAATAAACTAGTAGTGTACATATGGAACTGCTAAGTTGTTTCTAGCGTCAAATATTTTCACAAAAGATGAGTTGGTTTGATGCCTCAAATATAGCAAACATCGCAAAATCGGCTTTAAAGGAGGCACAGAGGACTATCGACAAAGCCTTAGATATCAGAGAGGAGGACACAAATGTAGTGCCGGCGAATACACCAGTCGATATCAACTCGGATGATTTTTTTAAAACCTGGGGCATTCCTGAGAATGTGGCCCCATCTAATAAGGATACTGCAGTTGTCACTAAAACCCCTTTGAAGTCATCCAAGATGACCAGTAGCATCTGGGGATCATTTACTGGGTCATTTTTTGATAATTCCGGTGAGAATTCTAGACAACGGGATCTTTTTGAAAGTTTAGAAGATTCAGTGAATATTGGAGACTTTAAGGAGAGTAAATTGGTCGTTCAGCATAGCGATGAAGGGGAATTATTGCAGAGATTGTATGAAGATGTAAATTCCAAAGTGCTAGACGACATTATTAAAAATGACAAGCCAACTAGCGGTAATTTAAATAGATTATCTGTGATTAGTATCGAGAGTGATAAGAAGAGTTCAGAGAGCGTTGAGGTATTGAGTAACACGGAATGCACAACTTCACCGGACTCCGACAACTTGTCATCTGTGGGACAATCATTGTCTCTAGCTAGCTCTGGTGAGTTTTAAATTTTACTAGTATTTGTTTATAATCTACTTCATTTGATGAATTTTAGGTTTTCGACAGGCAACGGATTCCGTGGAAGTATTGTTTGATAGTTTGACTAGTCCCAGTTCTATAGAACTATTGGATTCGGATAGTTCTAGTAGCAGACAACATTCACAGCATACAAACGAGTTTGCTTCCCCTCTTATGTCGCCACTAATGAATTTAGAGTAAGGGTATTGCTTTGTCTTCTTTATTTTATACTAGACTACAATCTAGTAGACTAAAATAGTCACTCTTAACTTTAATATATATTCACCCACATGTGTTATTATAAGCACTGTTTAGTGGTGTCCTTAGTCTAATCTGTGTGTATTTAGTACAAGAAAAGTAATTGCCATCACACCACTAGTTGTAAATTTTCTGTTGCCGATATCCTCGTGTACATCATGTTCCTTGAGATACCCTGTATACTGCCGTCCAATGGTAAAACGCCGTATCTCCATACAAAAAATTTGCTACAATTTTGCTGTTTATTTGCAAAAACCACGGTAATTTTTTACATTTTAAAGAATTTACCTTATCCTAGCAAGTTATAGTCGAGCCAAGTTAAGTAGATGGGTCGGATATAGCTATTTAAATGCTATTATTTATAGCTATTTTAATGTACCATGCCTTCATTACCAAATTCAGATAAATTAAAAACAAAGTAACAAAACGCAATTAAAGCAACCAGTAATGCGTCTTAACTTACTTTTTACATTTCCATATAATTCCTGATAATTCCTGCAAAAGAAAAAATGCATATTTATACAAATTTTATTTTGTTAGGTTGAATTTTGCATTTTGACACTAGGTAAGACCTTATACGAGGTGTGATTAGAAATGTTGTATATTGCGCTAGTAGAAATAATATATTGCCGCGAGACCTTTGCAAACAGAGTAATAAGCTGATTGCTAAATTAAGAGCTTATTTTGAACGTGAATGTGTCCACGGTGGCACTTTTGAGCCGCTGAACTCTATGCCACTTAGTTTTCCCCAGCAAAAACTTGTTGCACACACCCTATAGACGTAAATTGCTGCAAAATAAGAAATTTCACTATCTCTATCTCTGTCACCCCCCCTACTAATATGGGCTCGACTATACCCAACAATTTGTACGTAAAACAGGCTAATTTGTTTTAACTGATGAACTTTAATTATGAGTGAAGATGGCATCAAGTGAACAACTTACAAATGATGCTGCTGCGAATAGTGAAAATTTTGCAGATCAGTACAAATGTTGCATAAAGAAGAGCAGTGCTTACATCTGCGTGAATTGCTTTTCTGTATACCACAGAAGCTGCCTTGAGAGAACACAGGAAATAATCCATCTGGGCAAAAATAAAGTACAATGCGGTGTTGAAATGCAAAAAGAACCTAAAAAGAACACTTTGGAAAACGTATTGGCG
Organism: Aphodius sticticus; assembly: GCA_963966075.1. Classification (NCBI taxonomy): domain Eukaryota; kingdom Metazoa; phylum Arthropoda; class Insecta; order Coleoptera; family Scarabaeidae; genus Aphodius; species Aphodius sticticus. The sequence goes on from OZ014506.1 coordinate 57,812,410, forward strand.
GGGCGGGGCGGGGCGAGGTCCACCAGTCACGTCCCAAACTGCTATCTCGTAACACGCAAAACTTGCCTACTAGATGTTTTATCGGTCCTGACACCACTGACGTCACTTTTTCATGAGTTTGTAAGCATCTGCGGGGGTCGCTAAAATACATTGGCTGTATAGGCTAGTGTTGGGCTTTTCGGCCCGAGTCCGAGCACAGCCGGACCGGAGCCATCGCCCACGTAATTTTGCATTTTTAATTTTTTAGTATGTGGTAATTTAATATTTGAAATTAATAATTTTAATTTCAACGGTAATTTACTAAAAGAAATTGATTGCCGTAATTTAACATCCATGTACATAATTATATACATAATTACATATAGGAAAGCTGGTTAATCGACGGTAAGATATAAAGGAGAAAGGTATTTGTCGGGCAATTCCGTCATACGAAGATCGAAGAAGAAGCTTCTTTGATCTTCGATCTTCCTATGACGGAATTGCCCGACAAATACCTTTCTCCTTTATATATATATATATATATATATATATATAAAGGAAAGCTGGTTAATCGACGGTAAGATATAAAGGAGAAAGGTATTTGTCGGGCAATTCCGTCATACGAAGATCGAAGATCAAAGAAGCAACCGTATACACGTGTTTCGGACTATTAGTCCTCATCAGTACGGTATAGCCAAGGAGCAAGCTGGACACTCAATGGAAAAACACTCAAATGGTTCCCTATAGGGGGTGACCAAATTGGCGACATTGGTCACCCCCTATAGGGAACCATTTGAGTGTTTTTCCATTGAGTGTCCAGCTTGCTCCTTGGCTATACCGTACTGATGAGGACTAATAGTCCGAAACACGTGTATACGGTTGCTTCTTTGATCTTCGATCTTCGTATGACGGAATTGCCCGACAAATACCTTTCTCCTATATATATATATATATATATATATATATATATATATATAATGGATGTTAATTCTCGCAGAAACTATTTCAAATTTTTATATATATATATATATATATATAGAGTTTTCGTAACAAATCAGGCTTTCGGGCTGAGACGGACTTTCGGACCTAGTCTACTATACTTGCCAGTGTATCTATATATGTTTTGCATTTGGACGAACGTAAGTTGGCACCACCACAATTTCACGTCAGAATAACCTTGGTCACGCACTAAAATGTGCGATTGTCAATACAAACAATGCAAAGTGTCAAATTAGCAAGTGTAATTATTGGCATCTGTTATTTCTCAAGTGGCATTCATATTTATAATTGGTAAGTTTAATTTTAAATATTTTTTATAATAACGTTATTATTTAAAAAATAAATTAATTAATAATTTAATAGTATCATGATATATGCGCTTTAATACTTCTTATGGTTGTGCAGGATTACAGAGGATATGAGATCTTCTAATAGCCATACAATGATGTTAATTGAAAGTGCTCGTAAACGTACAACTACACAGTACACATGTTTATATTCTCATACAAAAATGGTTATCTACAACAAGATATGCCCGAAATCGAAATGCACAATTACTTTCTGGATGACATGTATCAGAAGAATATTTACTTACTACATAAGGTAAACTTTGCACATTTTTTAATGATTTTACTGGTATGTTTTATTGTTTTTATTGTAGACACTGATGAGATGTTTCTTCAATGGTTTTAATTGAAATACAAAATAAGGAAGGGAAGACGTCAGCAAGGAACCAAAATTTATGACCAGACAGCACTTCAAATAATGGACTGAAGAAGATAAGACTCTCTGAAGAAGATAACGATTAATTTTCTATGAAGGTACACCAAAATTCATGACTGGATAACTCCACACCAAGTAGAGCAGTGTCTGGAACAGTAATCATGATTTGATAGATATTGTTCAGTTTCCTCCAGGAAATCTAGAAACTACAAACTAGGAATCTAACTGTAATGTCGCACCATTTCCAGTTTCCAGTTTGTGGAACTTCTGGATAGACCAAAATGATGGGATTTATGGTTTTCATGAGAGATTGTACGACTGCCTGTTTACATTTGACTTTTTCTATATTATTGACAATTTATGAAGGTATCTCTGTACATTTTGAAAATAGTCTGTAAATCAGCAATTTTTGAAATAGATTACTAATAGTAAAATAGTAATTTGACAATAGTAATTTACTATGTATGTATTCTTAGCGGAGTAATTATCAATGGAAGTAATATAACGTGAAATACGTAGACTCCAAGATGAAACACGTCAGGAAAAATTGTTTTTTATTAATCACTCTCTATAATATATAATCATGGTAACCACACATATTTGATGTTCGCTACGCTACACAATCTGGATCTTCATACTTCAATACTTCCCCTCGAACAACAAATCAATACATAATACCATTTAAAATTCCACTTCTAACTTCAACATCTTCATACAAAATTCATGTTTTATACGAGGCAATCCTTTTGTAAAATATCAGCTACCATCTCATTAGTAGAAATATGTTTAATATCAAACAATTTATTCTTCATAGCATCTCGTATAAAATGATGTCGTAAATCTATGTGCTTACTACGAGCATGAAAAATGGGATTTTCAGCCATTTTCAAAGCACCCATTATTTTTTGATTCTCCCAATTCAATTAGGAAATTTTTCAAATATATACATTCTTTGGCGGCATCACTCATGCCCATATATTCTGCTTCATTTGAAGACAAGGCAACAGTTCTTTGCTTTCTAGATTCCCATGAAATTAATCCAGAAACAATAACCAGTGAACGATCGTCTATCATCCACATCATTTCCCCAATCAGCATCTACATAGCCGTTGATGTTATCATCCGTTCCTGATGAATAAACTAGACCAAAATGAATTGTTCCTTTTAAATACCTCAGAACTCTCTTGGCTGCTTTCCAGTGGCTTTGATCGTAGCAGTTGTTAAATTGTCCAAGTTTGCTTACAGCATGACTAATATCTGGTCTCGTCGAAACGGCCAAATAAGTTATTGCTCCAATTAACTCCCTGTAAGGTAAATTTAGTTCTTCTGAGTTAATTCCTGTTTTTGATTTCAACAATTTAACATTGGGATCCAAAGGTGTCGATACAGGATTTGCATTTTCAATCCTGTACTTCGTTAAAATATCAGAAATGTACTTTTCTTGACAAATTCTGATTTTGTTCCCATTTCTGGAAAATTCAATTCCTAAACAGTTTTTACTTCTCCTAGATCTTTAAGTTCAAAGTTTTCAGCCAGTCCTTTACTGAATTTTCTAATTATATTATCGTTAGCAGACATGATCAACAAGTCGTCAACATACGTCGTTATAATGGTAAATTCTTCCCCTTGTCCATAACGATATATACAGGGATCTGCATTAGATGGAGTTGCTCCTAAGTTTATAAGAACACTACTTAATTTCTTATACCAACTCCTACCAGCTTGTTTTAATCCATACAATGATTTCATTAGTCGACATTTTCTTCCGTCTTCCTTTCCTAATTCTTTTAACATTTTTTTCGCTTCAATTCGAATATGGTTTTCACAACCATCATCATTTATAATGATGTTTAAAATTTCCTTTAAACATTTTGGCGGCTCCATATAAATTCTTTCGTCCAATGTTCCGTTCAAATACGCAGTAGCTACATCAAATTGTTTGATCTTCATTTTATATTTTACTGCTAATGCTATAGCCAATCTTATTGAATTCATTCTTGCTACTGGTGCAAAAGTTTGACTAAAATGTAATCCGGGTTTCTGTGAAAAACCTTGTGCAACCAGTCTTGCTTTCCTCCGCTTTAATGTGCCGTCAGTATCATATTTATTTGTCAATATAATACTTCCAACAATAAAATCTGTTTCAGGAGGCTTTTCCAGTCGCCATGTACCATTTTTAATTATTGATTTGATTTCTTCTGCCATTGCTTCTAACCATTCATTTTTCTCATTGCTTTTCATAGCAAGCTTCAATGGTATTTCAGAAACAAATGCCTTTTCATTTAAATTTGCTTCTTTTGGAACATAGTTGAAAATTTTTCTTGGTCTACCAACTTTTCCTGTTCGCAAAATTTTTGGTCGGCCAGGCACTCTTCTTACTGTATTTACTTTTGCAAATGTTTCGTCAGATTGTTCTGGTTCCTCAAAATTTTCTTGATTTTCTGGTTCTGTATATTCTTCTACTCGAACGTTTGGCTTTGTGTATCCAGTATTTTCAAACAATCTCAATTTGTTTATCTTCAGAAATTACTGGTTGAATACCCCGACTTCTTGTAGAACCATCAGTAAAAAATTTGACATTTCTTGAAATTTCTACTCTTCGGCGATCTGTTACCCAAACTCGGAATGCTTTGGATTCAGATGCATATCCAACAAATACTCCATCAATTCCTCGCGGATCTAACTTTCCTCTTCCTGGATTTTTATTCAGTAAGCATACGTTACTTCCAAATTCTTTCATGTAACCAACATTCGGTCTCTTACCGAACCAAACTTCATATGGCGTCCGGCCTTTTAAGCTGCTGTTAGGACACCGATTCCTTATATAACAGGCGGTGTTAACTGCTTCTGCCCAAAAAGATGGTGGCAATTTTGATTGAAATAGTAAACATCTAGCTGTATCAAACAATGTTCTATTCATTCTCTCAGCTAAACCATTTTGTTGAGGAGTATAAGGAACACTTAATCTTCTTTGAATTCCTCGTTCTATCAGAAAAATATTGAATTCTTTGCTGATATACTCTCCACCATTATCTGATTGTAAGTATTTTATTCTCTTATCTTTTAAATTCTCAACAAAACATACAAATTCTTTAAAGCATTTAAGAACTTCATTCTTATGTCTTATAAAACGTACTTCTGTCCATTTTGAAGAGTCATCAATAAATGTTACTAAGTACCTTTTCTTACCATTAGACTCAGTAGATACAGGTCCACATACATCAGAGTGAATAATTTCCAGAACTTCTGTATTTCTATCTGATTTCTTTGGAAATGGTAACTCCGTCATTTTTCCTTTAACGCATGTTTTACATTCTATTTTCCTATCTGGTTTTTCGAAATGTAATCCTAAAATACTTCTTTTTCTTTGTGCAACAATCAAGTCTCGAAAATTCAAATGTCCTAAAATCCTATGCCATTTATGAATGTCATTGGATTCTTCATTCATTATACAAGCTGACTGTTCATTGTTCTGTATGTAATACAAGTCATTAATTCGTTTTGCAACTAAAAATACTTCTCCTTTAGAGTTCAAGATTCTGGCATCATTTTTTCTAAAATTTACCTCATATCCTCTGTCTGTTATCTTACTAACGGACATCAAATTGACTCTATGATCTGGTACGTATAGAGCATTTTTTAATGATATATGCTTAATTTTTCCATCAAAATTAGTTCTAAATTTACTTGTTCCTTTTGCAGCAATTACTGTGTGTGTATTATTTGCTAAACTTAAACGTTCGGAATTGCAACTTACTTTGCTTATCAAAGTCTCTTCATCTCTGCAGAAGTGCGAGGTAGCTCCACTGTCTAAAACCCAATTTTTGGAAGAATTCTTAATTCCCATACAGAAATCCATATTTTCACTACATGTGGCCTGTTGAGGTACAACATTTTAGATTATAGATTGTCTACTCAGAATTTTGCGAAGAACACCGCCACGTGTAGCTTTTCCGCCAATTTATACACACCCTGTATATGTATATGTGTTTGTGTTTGATAAAAGGAGCCAACTGTAGTATTCACACTTTGTCCATGTTATCCAGCAGATCAAGCATATAATTATAATACTAATTTTTAATAATTTTTATTATATCTTATATCACAGGTTTATAATATTTTATAATAATATCACAGTCTCATGTAAATTTACTGAATTTGTTTACAAATGTTTATAATATGTATGTAATGTATTTCTGTACTGGCGTGTAAAAATAAATTTATTCCATTAAAATGGGTTATTTTTCTAGACTTGCTATAATAGTAGTGTTCGATTACCACTTGCTGTTCAGGTCAATTCAGTCCGCATTCAATCTAAACCACGATCAGCTGATTTAGTGCCGTTCGATTACCACCTTGACGTCTATTCAAAAGTATACAATCAGTTCCCCCTTCACCCCTCGAGCACAACCCGCAAAGCCGCTCAGTTGTGTTCAGGTCTGGCTGACTAAAACGCGTTCGATTACCGCGTTTAATAGTATCAAAATTGCACTCAAAATGATTGCGCTCAATTTGAGTGCAACTGGTAATCGAACACTACTAATACATATGCATTAAAACTGTTGGGACCAAACAATGGGTTGCATAAGTTACAGGTTAAATATACCGCTAATTCTGCAGAATAAGTAACATAACTACGGGCGTATAGAAAACTTCGTTGGACGTCCGTAAGAAGGCGCGCGCGTGTGTATTACCAAGTTCTTAGCATGCTTGTTTCCTTTCTACGAAGTATTTTCTATGGGGACGATGTAAACATAAGTAAACATAACCCTCAAAGATGATGGTGTAAATCAGTGGTTCCCAACCTTTTTTGACCAGGGACCACTATGATTTATTTGTTCTTAGCAGGGACCACAAGGTTCAAGAATAATAAACTGGGTTAATCTTAAAAACAAAAATTATAAAAAATAAACTTTCAACATAGTTAATAGTAGTACACAAAGTACAGTAGTACACAAAGTAGTACCTATTATAATAAAAATAAAATTTATAATAGAATTTTTAGGATTTTTGAGCTTGCACCTCTTTTACAAGATGTGAAATCCTGGGGCTAATACTATTGCTCAAAGCTACACGCATGGCACCACTTGCTTTCAATCGATTCCGGAACTTGTTTTTAGTTACAAGCAGAGCGTACAATCCTTGTTCACATAAGTAATATCCGTTTTACACTACGAAATTCTTGCGCAAGAAGTCACACAAGAAGTTGTTAAACAACTGAAATCTGCAGGTAAAAAGTGGTTCAATTTCTAGACAAACTAGTGAGCATAAGAAAATTCATCACAATTTCTGTGTAACATGTTGTTGTAAACATTTACTTCACAAATTGTGTATTAAATTGCACACGAAATTGCGTAGTGTAAAACGGCTATAAGTAGTAGAGAAGAGCATAAGACAGCGCAAGGCGATTCCTCGAATTTTCGTATATGAAATTGCTTTTTTACACCAAAACTCCTCAAGGGAAACAGATTTAAACGCGTCCTTGCAGTTTCTATCATTTTGCCATGAGTTCAATGAGTTTTTCCTGGAGTTCTTCAGCAACTTCTTCAAATACCACAAGGGTTACAAATCAGCTTTTGGATACCATTCGAATCGGTTTCGTTATATTCCGGGAAGTAACGATTGAATTCAACGACCAGCATTTGCAGATGACTTCTTATGTTCTTTTGTATACTTGCACTGAAAATATCATATTTTTCATTGTCGACGAGCGCTTTTAATGTAAAATCGTAATTTACCGCGTAAATTACCGAATTAATTACCGTAATTAATGGTTATTTACCGATATTTAATTACCGTAATTTACGGCGTAAATTACCGATGGTAATTTACCGTCAATTTAAATTACCGTTGGTAATTTACCGACAATTTTAATTACCGTTGGTAATTTACCGGAATTTATAAATTAATTTCAAAGACCTTCCATCAGTACACGCATGAATGCGCCCCACTCCTGCTAAGCAGTCGACAAGTGCACTGTTGTTTGCGTTTGCCTGGGAAGTGCCTAACAATCCGCGTGGTGCATGGTCGGACTCGTGCGTGACAATGTTATTCAAGGTGTCATTTAGCCAATGGGAATGGGTCTATGGGTAAAGTCATCACATCGAAGGACAGTCCCATTGCCCGTAAACGTTATATTTTTACTATTCCAAATCATCCGACATTACTTGAGAAAATACAGAACTAATATTTTGTATTTAATGAATAGAGAAGTGGAAAGCCCATTCGCCAGTGGTTTCGCCATGTTTTTGTAGTAGTGCTATAAATAGTACTTCTATGTAGTCTTTGCTTTGGTTTTAGCACTATCAAATCAGGCAAAAGATCAGAGATAGCTAGTTATCCACAAAATAATGATTTAAGGTTTAACATTAGTAGTAATCATAACTTACAGTGATCTGTTTAATTTAACATTTTGAATTTTTAATTACAATGTAATTTAAATCAGCGTCATTGAACATTTTGTATTTTTAATTACCCGGTAATTTAAACAGGCGTAATTTACCATTGAGAATTTTTTATTACGCGGTAATTTAAACCAGCGGAATTTACCATTTTGAATATTTATTACCCGGTAATTTAAACAGGCGTAATTTACCATTTTGAATTTTTAATTACCCGCTAATTTATGCCATCGTAATTTATCATTTTTAATTACGTGGTAATTTAATATTTGAAATTAATAATTTTAATTTCAACGGTAATTTACGAAAAAAAATTAATTACCGTAATTTAACATCTCTGAGAGTGACAATATAGTAACCATATGGTAACACTGGCGCGCATGACACTTCCTTATTCGACGATTAAAATTTGTTCAGTCGAAAATCGATCAACTCTAATGATTGGGAGATATAGTAGCAGTGTTTCCTTGTTCGGCATTTATAATACTCAAATCTCCAGAGTAAAGTAAAATACTTGCCTACTAAATAAAATCTATAGATTATTTATTTACGTTTATATTACCGGGCCTTAAATCATATAAAAATCAGGAATGAGGGTGTTAAGAGTAAGACCTAAGACACACTTGAGCCGTTAACTCACTAAAACTAAACAGAACCACAACACAGCCGAACAAGAAGAGAAATGCATACGACTGACTGACGACGATCGTTTGCAATCAGACGTCCTACTTGGAAGTTAAGTAAACAACTCCATATTTGGTCATATTGGACCCTTATGGGCAGTATTTTATATATATATATATATATATATATATATTCGTATGAAGGGTCACTGTGACACTGGATACGTGCCCGTGACTGGGTTAAATGTTTGGCGGACCATATTTTAGATCTCACGGACCACCTGTGGTCCGCGGACCACCGCTTGGGAACCGCTGGTGTAAATACTGTAAATTAACGTATTTTGATAATATACTGAGGGATTCTGGGCATCATACATTCAAAGAGGTAATATGTGGTAGGCAATCTCCCGTTAATACGCTCCGAAACTTGTTTTGTGATCTAATAAGAGGACTAGGTTAAGTCATGCGATATTATTTAAAATTTAAACTCGTAATGTTAATTTGATATATTAAAAAAGATACATATGTATAAAATAACCGGTAATATATTAATAACTTTGGAACCATGTTTGCACCTTGCATTAAATGAACAAAATATTTTATGCTTACGTGATACTTAAAAATTCACCAAACATCATACTTACCGGCTTTGAAGTAATCAGAATGTTAAATAGATTCATATCAATGAGAGTCAATAATGTATTAATAATTTTATTATCATAAATATTTACCATGGTGAGAATACACTGCAAATTCAAATTTTATAAAGAATATTCAGTACCGAAAATTATAGTACCTTAAAAATAATTACCTGCACAGATATATGGGGTGTGTTATCGATACATACTCCTTTTATATTAAATAAAATCATCTACGCAACCTGTAGGAGAATTTATGTAAAAACCGTTATAAAAATTATATTTGTAATACAAACAAGCATATTTAAAATCTACTTTTGGGATGTTCAGTAATTGATATTACTTATCACTAAGTATTCATTAAAAAGTATTCAAAAATTGTTTTATTGATATATCGACCCATGCAACGAAGACTATAGTAACTACATATAGTTAGTTACTTAGTTACGATAGTCTTCGCTGCATGGGTCGAATTATGTAAATCTATACATTTTATAAATGTTGATATCAGAATAAGTTATAGCAGATTATTATTATTGAAGAGAAATAACATGTCCATGTAAAACTAATTTCCCATTTAATTTGATAGATAGGTTTAAAAATAACAATTGCCACAAATCCATTATAAAAGGCGCATTGCGATTAATTCTTACAATTATAATAAAATAAATAACCATATCAATACAAATATTATTTGGTTGTTTTTATTTTAAAAGATTTCAGCAGACCATGGTAGCCAATCACTTCAATGTAAATAAATGCATGCTTAATTTTTTTTATTATTTGAAATCTTAACTTATGATCAGTACTGTTTGATAAAATACATAATAATTTTAATAAGAAGTAAGAATAAGTCACAAACAACATCTCAAATTATTAAGAATGCCTTACTTACAATTAGTAAAACAAATAATACCAAATATTATATTTTCCAGAGAATTAATTGATTTTAAAAGATTTAGATCACGTATTGATTGCACCCTCTTATAAGATATGCAATTATAAACTATTTGGTACAATTAATTTGTTTTAAGAAAATATAAAACAATTTTACTTTAGTCACTTTTACGTTAAAGCCGATGGTATATTATAATAAATTATTAGCTTATACATTATGCTGCTTTACTGCGTGATTTGTTATCATTTACTATTTCATGAGTTTAAATTTCTTCTGGTCATGGCAAACAGGTGCAAAAATGTCTGAAACAAAATAAACATACATTAATAATGAAGAACTAATTAACGAGATTTGTTTCTTGTACACTTTGTTTTATTTTTATTAATTAGTTAGTAGGAAAAATTTATTAAATAATTCTTAAAAGTGGTCATATAGCGTTTTTTTTATAACGTGCCGACTCGACACATTACAATATATTTACAGGAAAAATTTCTTGAAATTTCTGACCAATGTCAGAGTTAATCCGGACCTGGCAGGCGGCCAACGGTCAGGGGACTTTAGTGTCATGTTAGCCCCGCCCCGGGGTCATTTTCTCGCTGCTAAATGTTTAGCGTATAGCGACTCCATCTTCCTCCATGGACCATGGATGATGCTAATAGCAAAACCGATCACCCTCTAGTTAATAAAAATCTGATGTGGCCAGGCACATGACTTTATCATACTACATATAAAATTAATAGTTTAGCTGCATGAGATTCTATTTGATCGAGATCGGCTATGTGTGCATTAAAATAAAAATAGTAGAACTAGACAGATATCTCAATTAAAGCTGCGTTCGGATATTGTACTCCGTTGACACCGGGTACACCGTCCAAATGACACCTACGTGTTATTGGGTGTAAAAAGTGTAACGGGGTTCAATATCCGAACGCAGCCTATATTGACAGTAGTATTTTCAAAACATTAGCGTTTGACACTAGCTACTGTCATTACAATCAAAAAATCTGACATATCCTGGCTACTAATTTTAAAGCAGTACGACCGATCTCGATGAAATAGAATTTGCTCATGCAGCTAAACTATAAATTCTACCAAAAAATGTCATATACAAAAATTATAGAAAATTTCCTCTCCTTTAATTTATTATTTCACTATTTTGACAACATTACACAAATAGCGGCTCATTTGCAAAATCTTCGAAAAATGCTATGAGTAAACCACCAGTTCCTTTGGACCCTTTTCAACAGAAAGCTTTTCAGCTCTAAGTTTGGTTATGAAACTTCTAAATATGAAGTTTCGTCTCGACACCTTTAGTAGTTTCTCCGGAATCGTCGCCACAAAAACGGGTACACACACACACACACACATACACACACACATACACACACACACAGACATTTTTTGTACCTTGGTCAAAAATGTTCAGGGGACCCAAAAAGACATATTTCCGCTAAAATCTCAAAAATTTTTTTGGCATGATTACAATACTTTACATACTGCGTATGATAAAGTAAAAATAAAACATAGTGTACGAGAAACAAATTTCGCTCATTAGGTCTAAAGAAGAACGTACACAGTATGGATAATCAAACATATAATTAGTAATGAACTTATTGAAAATGATTTAAACAATATCATTGCTGATAAGTTAAACCAATGTACAATAGAACCAACAAACTTGATTTTCTTTGCCTCCATAGTCAGCTGAATGGGGAGTTTCCTAGGAAATCAGGAACCCCAGTACTTGCCAAGCCAAAGGTTTATCAAAAGTTGATTATTGAATAAAAGTTTCAAGCAGATCATAGATGATTTTCGTTATATGACGTTTAATAATAACACACAAATTTTATCTTGTTAAAGCAATTATGTTGTTTTACATTTAAGCATCATTTAGACTGGGCACGTTTAATTGCGGAAAGTGCTGTTCGCCAATAAACTTGCCATGTCTAAACCATAGGAAAGTAGACTTTCTACTTGACGGCTATGACCTTCCTATAGTTTAGACATGGCAAGTTTAGTGGCGGACAGCACTTGCCGCCACTCAACTTGCCCTGTCTAAACTGTGCTTTAGAGAATTTTGGGTGAAGAAATGTTTATGTATGTACAATGTAAGTAACATGCAGTGTATTATTATGATAACATGTAACAGTAAATTTATTGAGGGGTTTGGATACTCGACCATTTGTGAGGTGATAGTAATTGAAAGTCTTGCTATGTAGTCTTAGGTAGTTATATTGCTCTACTGTTTTTTCAACATTTTGCCTAAATGTTGTTAGGTAATCTCCGACATTCTCAGTACTTAGGTAGAATAGTACACTATTTCACACTTACTAGTTAAGTACAGCTAGTAAGTAGTAAGTAATGATTATACCGCCATCCAGTACCCATGAATTGGCTTAAAAGCAATGACATTAATAACAATATTATGTAACAATAAAAATTACTGATAGTAAATGAAACTCTTGCTATATACTCTTGGGTAGTTTATTGCTCTACTGTGCCTTCAACATTCCTACGTTTTGCTCGGTAATATCTGACTTCCTCAGGGCCTACAATATTATACAATTTCACAAAGTGGGTACGGGATGGCGGTATAATCATTACTTACTACTTACTAGCTGTACTTAACTAGTAAGTGTGAAATAGTGTACTATTCTACCTAAGTACTGAGAATGTCGGAGATTACCTAACAACATTTAGGCAAAATGTTGAAAAAACAGTAGAGCAATATAACTACCTAAGACTACATAGCAAGACTTTCATTTACTATCACCTCACAAATGGTCGAGTATCCAAACCCCTCAATAAATTTACTGTTACATGTTATCATAATAATACACTGCATGTTACTTACATTTTTAAATCATATCCTGAAATAGTGGCTTTCTTGAATTGGTTCTACGCTAGACCTACAGATTGTGTCCGCAAAAATTACGCATAGGTCTATAGAAACTAGCGTATCACGCGACAACACTGCCAAACTCGGTTGAGTGGGGCAGCCAATTGAAGTGGGACTGCCGACTGGTTTAGAGGTCAGGTCTTCATAACATTCATATCTTTGCAATCGCGATGTACCCTCCGCTAGAACAGCTTCAGATCATCAAGTGGTATTACGGTGGCAATTCGTCGCAACAGTGCGTGGATTTGTTTGCAATCACTTTTGAAGGCATCCCGTCCAAACAAACCATTTTCAATATTGTGCATCAATTTGAAAAAGATCTTTGTCTAAAGAGCTGCAGTACTTGTCATCCAAGGGAGAAAAGTCCACAAGAAATTGAGGCAAAAGAGCGAGAGGATGTACTAATCTGCGGTTCTGTAGTACTGGACGATAACAAATCCACTCGAGGGATTGGCGAGGAATTGGGTATTGGTAACAAAACCGTTGCTAAGGCTCTGAAGAAGGGTGATTTCCGGAGTTATAAGTACTCAAAACTTAGAAAACCTTCGCAGAGGACAGTATTCGTAAAATGGAGTTTTGTGAAACTGTAATGGAAAAGGCGAACGCAGATGAAAATTTTATACAAAATATTATCTTTACTGATGAATCGACTTTTCCGTTACATGGTAAACATAATCCTTCCATTCTTCGATATTGGGCGCAACAAAATCAGCACCGAAGTTATGCTTACCGTTCTCAATATCCCGATAAACTAAATGTTTGGGCTGGTATTCTAGACAATCATTTAGTTGGTCCATTCTTTATCGATGGATCTCTTAACGCCCAGAAGTACTTTACTTTGCTCTAAGAGCAAGTACTTCCCGCCATTTATAACCTTCCCGGTTAAGGTAAGTTAGAGCCATTTATACAGGGTGTCTCACGGAACTGGTACATTAGAAGTTTCTCATGTTCTACTATTCCTCGAAATTTGAAATTTTGGAATTATAATTTACTCGATGTGAGCTCTTCAGCTAAAATATTCTCAAGTTAACTGTCACGTCCGGTCACCGGAAGTCGGTATCAACTTTGTTATTTTAAATGGAATGATATACTTTTTATTTTATTTTTGGTTTCCACGTATCAAAGTACATCATTTTTGATAAGGTTACCCTATACCTAAATATCACCTTTTTGGCGATTTTCGCGGTTACGTTTAAAATTGAATATCTCGGTTATTATTGAAACTAGAAGTTTCAGAAACTAGAAGTTTCATGATTGGTGTTCCAAAACTAAAAACATAACCAAATAAGAAAATGTTTAATTCATCATTATGTGTTATACAGGGTGTTCAAAATTTACAACACAATAATTGAATTTTCAAACGTAAAAAGCTCATTTTCTTCAAACGGAACACCCTGTATACCGGTACGCCATTCGATAGGAAATCTTATTCCCTATCAATCAATATTAGGGTTCCCTATACCTATCTTTAATAGTTTTAGCGATATTGTCACTTTTTCTTAAAATCCATTTTGAATCCTTCTGGGTTGTATAAGGAGGCCTCCATATTTTGGCAGATAAAGTATTTCATTATCGATAACATTTCACATCATTTTTATATATCCCTACTATATACTAAAAGTCTAACACAGTCCGCGCAAGAAGTTTACGAAAATCGGCGAATCGGGGGAACGGTCTGCTCCTCGGAGAAGCGAAAATCGGCGCCGCAGGCGCCGATTTTCCGCCTAAAATTGGATTGTACAGCGCTTAGGCCTTCGATTTCGTCCATTTTCGGCCCAGTTTTCGTTATTTTTTACCTCGATTCGGGTAAATTTATGGATTATGCTTTAGGAGTGTACAGGTCAGCGCGTCGCCATGGCAACCGATCGTGGTTGCTAGGCAACGGCCGCGCGCTTCGCGACGCGGTCACCAGACGGCGGCACATCATCATGTCGCTGTTGGCATTACGCTACGAAGCAATAGATGGCGCCCCGTAACCGCTTCGAACGTACGAGATAATCACGTCGCGCGTGTAGCAGCATCCGGGCTTTTTGTTTTCCTCTTAACGCTTCGGCGATCTACCTAGGTCGACCAGCAGGCCTATTAGGCCTGCACATTCTCCTAGTTGGCATTACTAAGTGCAGTATTTAAACAATAAAATGTATTTAAATAGAGATATTTTCATACTTTTCATATCATTTTTGGGACATTTGCAATGCTCGGGATTTATTCTGTACGCCCGATGGTGGTCGCTGCTAATGACTGTTACCTGAATTTTGATAAATCTTTACATTTGTCAGATATGTTTGTTTGTATTGTTGTTCAACTATTGCTAATAATTGTGGATACAGTTGTATGTGGTTATTAGTTACGAACTGGAAAACGCTGACGGTTATTCAAATACATAGTGATATTTTGAATTTATTCTTCATTCATGGAGAATGTAACAAATTTTTGGATAGGACATGTCGTATTTATAATCACAGATATCCAGACCTACCGCCAATGACAAAAAGTAAATTTAGAAAAATGGAATAAAACTGGTTACGTTAAAAATGGAACAAGTCTTGTTACGGATGATGACGAAAATCAAATTGAAGAAAATCGCTTATTTCATTGCTTTCTGGAATAGCTCCACGCGTGCTGCTTGTATGGATTTAGATATGGCTTATAATTAAAAGTCTTGCAGCGCAACTTTCTACATAAATTGTTTACATGATTTTAAGGTCTATCACGTGCATCCAGCCACAGAATTCTTTTAAAACACAAAATGTATCCCTATGCCTACAAAATTTTACAATTACTCTTTCCTGATGATGCAAGGAGAGTTGAATTTTGTGAATTTATGCTGGTAAAAATTCAGGAGTACCCGTTGTTTTTTATCAAAGATAATTTGGACTAACGAATCAAAATTTTCCAGGGGGGGTATAATTAACCGACAAAATTTACACTATTGGGCCACCGAAAATCCCCATGTCATAATACAGGCACATTTTCAACACAATTTTAGTATTAATATTTGCAATACAAACAACCATATCTGTCAAATGTCAAGATCTATCCAAAGTCAGGTAACAGTGCATTAGGAGCGATAAATATACGATAAATCCCGAGCACTGCAAATGTGCCAAAAAATGATTTGAAAAGTATGAAAATATCTGTATTCA
The DNA here is from genome assembly GCA_963966075.1 of Aphodius sticticus. Lineage (NCBI taxonomy): Eukaryota > Metazoa > Arthropoda > Insecta > Coleoptera > Scarabaeidae > Aphodius > Aphodius sticticus. The sequence goes on from OZ014506.1 coordinate 57,828,716, forward strand.
AAAACATTTTATTACTTTAATACTGCACTTAGGAATACCAATTTATAAAAATGATATTGTGAAAGGTTATCGATAATGATATTTTATTATATATATATTATTATTATTATTATTATATATATATATATATATATATATATATATATATATATATATATAAATATATATATATTATTCGATACTTTATCTGCCAAAATATGAAGGCCTACTTATACAACCCTGGAGTATTCAAAATGGATTTAAAGAAATAGTGACAATATCTCTAAATCTATTAAAGATAGATATAGGGAACCCTAATATTGATTGATAGGGAATAAGATTGCCTATCGATTGGCGTATCGGTATACAGGTGTTCCATTTGAAAAAAATTAGTTTTACAGGTTTGAAAATTAAATTATTGTGTTGTAAATTTTGAACACCCTGTATAAGATATCATGATGAATTAAACATCGTCTTATTTGGTTATGTTTGTAGTTTTCGATCACCAATCATGAAACTTCTAGTTTCAATAATAACCGAGATCTTCAATTTTAAACGTAACCGCGAAAATCACCAAAAATTTAGTAAAATCAATAAAACTCAAAAATTGAGATATTTAGGTATAGGGTAACCTTATGAAAAATGATGTATTTTGATTCGTAGAAACCAAAAATAAAATAAAAATTATATCATTCCATTTAAAATAACAAAGTTGATACCGACTTCCGGTGACCGGACGTGACAGTTGACTTGAGAATATTTTAGTTACAGAGCTCAGATCGAGTAAATTCTAGTTCCAAAATTTCAAATTTCCAGAAATAGTAGAACATGAGAAACTTCTAATGTACCAGTTCCGTGAGACACCCTGTATACAGGGTTAAGTGTTAACTAAATTTTAAGTTATTGCTTTTGTGGTAAGTGTCGTTCACACGCATCGGCAAGTGGCAACTAAATTTTTAGTTACTGCTTTTGTGGTAAGTGCCGTTCACACACATTGGCGCTCAAGTAAGCGGACAAGATGGAGATGCAGCAGCAATCTGTAGAAATGAGTGAAATATAAAACGATATAATACGCGATGTCTTAACTATAATTGTGGAGGAAATAAAAGAGGAAATATCTGAGCAAAACAGACCAAGGCGACTTTAGGAGCGAAAATGAATTGCGAGAAGAAACAACTTTGGTGCAAGTGAAACTTTATTCAAAGAACTCGCCGCTGAGGATACATTCTAATATTTTAATGCTTTGCGAATGTCTGAAGAATCATTCAATTATTAACTAGGCAATGTTCAACCCATGATACAAAAGGCAGATACTAGCAACTTCCACAAACTTATAAACTTGACTAAACTGTGCGCGTTTACACGGTTCAAGTGACAACCTAGGTGGGGGAAGCGCTGCGCGCGCAGCGCAGTTACTTGCACGAAAAATAGAATATTTTCTATTCCGCTTACTAAATTTCTACTGTTCGGCAACTTGTCACTTACTACTTAACGCACCGTTCACACGCGTTCAAGTGACTTAAAATTTAGTTAAAATTTAGTTGACTGTCCTCGTGTAAACCAGGCATTAACGCTGCAACATGAGGGATACACTGGGGCAGCACATCGTGCTGCATGTCGACCAACCCGACCAAAATGATTCAGGGCAATTGTATTTTTTTTAGTAGGGTAGAAAAAGTTTATTTCCAACCTAATTACAATATATAGTTCTCCAATATTATATTATGTACATATCATTTGTATATATTTTGCCTGGAAACGGCCATCGACCGGAGGCCTTCAGATGTTAGACACGTTAAAAATACAGTGTTGTTAATATTTGAAATGGCTGTAACTTTTTAAACTATGAAACTTTTTAATCAGTCCGACATTTACTATATGGAAACGTTTTGCTGGAAAAGGGTGGGACACTCTGTATAACACAATGAGTCAAAATATACAATTTGTTTAAATACAAAGAATTGATATAATATAAAAACTTAATTTGGTATTTATTACAGATCTTCAAATTAAAGAAAACAAAATAGGAAATGGAGATTTGGTATGGTTGTTTTTAAAACTAACACCATTAAGTATGTTGTTTATAATTTGGAAAGCAAGAAATACGATTTTAAGTTTGACTCATTTGCAGTTGTCGTGAAACAGGCTATACGAATAAATCCAATCTCCTGATCTTCAGAATATGACACTTTTTGTTGGCGTTTTATTTGTGCTTCGCAAATCTATGTTGGATAAAGGCATCGGTTTCCTTTTTTAAAGTTGCCCATAATAAGTTCAGTTAAATGCAGTGTTTATAGAATTGGTCAAGACTGCAACATTTTACCACACCAAAAGTCATTGTCTCTTTTCAATTCCTCTATATGCAGTGGATGTGAATCGTTGATGTCTGTAATGAAGAAACACAAATCCCTCTTGTGATGTTTAATTACCCTTATATCTAAAATGGAAAACAAGTTTATGGTTATAGTAGACAATATTATTGTTTTATACCTATTAATAATAATAATAATTGTGTTTGTTTAAGTCTAACTGTCACATGACACATCTCTAAGCATATACCTTTCTCAGTCTTCTCAAAACTTTTCCAGAGTTTTTCCACTTTTGTGCACTTTATTTCTATGAGCACGTTTGTACCTATGAGACCTAGAACAATAAACTTCAGATACTATACATTTAATGAGCATATACAATTGTACGAGAAAGTTATTTAAATACATAAGTAGTCAACTTCAAGGAACAGTTTTCTCCAAAAGAGATAGGGTATTTATTATATCCTGAGTTAAGGTATAGCACCTATCTTGTGACATGATGCATAATATACATAAATAACATTTACCATCTGGGGATGCAGCTAAGAAACCATATTCCGTGTCTACAAATAATCCTGCAGGAGTTACTTTAAATCCCGTCTCAAAAATCTTCACAGCAGCAGTCTCTTTTTGTTTACCACACGATACACCTTGTGTATGCAACTGTGCTGGATAGAGAATGTTTTTGACTAGTTAGTGGCATTAAGCGCACAATTTTCAGTTAAATACAGCCCCAAAATTTGATGCAGTAAGTCTTTTACACCTTCCCAATTCATAGCACGTGTTTCCAAATTTCCCTATAGACGCAACAGCTAGGAGTTGTTGCGTTAGTTTGTTACCTTAACAGCAAAATGTAAAAAATTTTCATTCGACATGAACAATGTTAACATGCCAAACATGAAAACGAACATGCATTTTCATGCAAACACACTCAACTGTGTATTTGGTGTAGTCTCCAAATAGACAGAAAACGTTACAACATTTCCATAGTAAAATGAACCTGTATATCAAAAATATATTTAATTGATAGATTGTTTAGAGCAAAAACTTTTGTTTACGCACGGAGAATTATTTAGGTGTTATTGATGTAATGAAATTTTGACTAATTTTGATTTATTGGTGATAACTCAAAAATGACGCATTGCAAAAAAAAAATTAATTCTGCTAGAAATTCTTGAAATAAATCTAATAATTAAAAACTGTAAAAATATAGGTACAGGCTGTTCTATTAAAAAAATGGATACCAAGTGTCCAGAACAAACTGTTGTATAATAAAAATATATTTAAACAATAGCTAGTTTTAAGCGAAAAAACTTTTGTTAGAAAATCTTTTGTTGTTTACAGTTGGAGAATTATTTTGGTGTTTCGGTAATTTTCACTAACCCTGTACTATCCTATCAAGAGCATCAAAAAAAGAGGGACAGCCAACTGAAATTAGGCATTTATATTCTGAACAATTTTAGTTCTGTAACATTTACTTTGACCAAATTTGTTAACCTATGAATGTGGGGATTGAACAGGCAAGGGAGCGAGAGCTGGAAGAGGGGGTGAATAACGCGAGGAGTTAGTTACTCGTTGCTATCGAGACGAAGAAGACATATTTTCGATTACGCGAGTATTGCTTACTGTATTTCATTAAACATTTCTGTTTTGTGTTTAGTCAATAGACTACTTAATTAGTGTTGCCTTTTATTTGAAAAATGCCACAACTTTTGGGGGCTCGTCCGGGATTCGAAAACAATAACTGTGCAACAAAATCAATTGTGGTGGTATCCTTCAATTTGACATTTTGCAACAACTCAATATGACGGACCGTGGGAACGAAGTTAAAAAGGACGTGGACCCTGCGGAAGAGAAAGAATCGAATGGTGAATCTTCCCAAGACGGATACGCAGATTATTCTAAAAGCGACGACCGAAGTTAAAAAATAAGTTAAAGAAGAACGATTCCAAGGCGGGACCGAAGACGAAGATGACGATGAAGATGACGAAGAGGTAGAAGATAACCTTGTGATGATTAGGAGAAGAGGTGAACAACAACAATTTAATTTTGCTGTATCGTTTTGTGATGTGGAGGATTCTCTAAACACGTTTTCTGGTGAAGAGGGCACCCAGTTCGATGACTGGTTGGAAGATTTTGAAGAGATGGCGGCTATGACGAAATGGAGTGACTTGCAGATGTTTATTTATGCCAAAAGGCTATTGACCGGGTTGGCAAAGCTTTTTGTAAAAAGTGAGCGCGGAATTACTACCTGGAAAAATTTAAGGAAAGCCTTACGGGATGAGTTCGCGAAGAAAATGAACAGTGCCAGCGTCCATGAGCTAACGCAGGCTAGAAAATTGAAGAAGGATGAAACAATTCAAGAATACTTTCTGAAAATGAAAGAAATAGCAGGAAGAGGAAAAGTTGACGATGAGTCATTGATGGACTACGTTATCGCTGGCATTCCAGATGAAGTAGATATCGAAACTGTTTTGTATGGCGCTGTGACATTCAGGGAATTTAAAGCCAAATTGTAAATATACAAGATGAGCAAGAAGATGAAGAAGAAGCATGAAAGTCTACCAACAGTTTTCGATAATCACAGTGCTAAACAAAACGTAAAGACTCAGCATCCACATCCATCTGCAACGTCATCGTCCAGACCAGTATCCCGATGTTACAATTGCGATCACCAAGGTCATTTAACAGACGAATGCCCAAACAAGCAAAAGGGTCCAAAATGCTTCAAGTGCCATAAATACGGGCATAAAGCGAACCAGTGTGAAAATCCAAAGAGGATTGAGGTGAATTTCACAGATGTCCAAACGAAGGATAATCACAAACATGTGTGGTTAGAAGGGAGGTTCATGGATGCCCTGGTCGATACAGGACGTGCAAATAAACTTGATTAAAATTAGTGAGTAGGTTCAAAAGGAAAGGGAAGCTGAAGGTGGCGAATATAAAGATAAGGAGTCGTTTGTTACGTCAGAATTTCGTCAAAAGTTGGAAGAATTCAAGAAATTAGCAAGGAATAATTAACGCAAGGAATATCTAGAAGCCATTGGCGATGTGACTTGTCAAGGGAATCATAATTATAAATCATAAATCATTATTCAGAATTTCTTCATCTTTAATTTATTATTTAACTATTTCAACGAAATTCCAGATTATTTGCATTCCAGATTATTTGCAAAATCTTTCAAAAATGCTAAGACTAAACCTCCAGTTCCTTTGGACCCTTTTCAACAGAAAGCTTTTCAGCTCTAAGTTTGGTTATGAAACTCCTAAATATAAAGTTTCGTCCCGATACCTTTAGTAGTTTCTCCGGCATCGTCGCCACAAAAATCGGGTACACATACACACACACACACACACACACACACACACACACACACACACACACACACACACACACACACACACACACACACACACACACACACACACGCACGCACGCACGCACGCACGCACGCACGCACGCACGCACGCACGCACGCACGCACGCACGCACACACGCACGCACGCACGCACGCACGCACGCACGCACACACACACACACACCCACGTACGCACGCACGCACGCACGCACGCACGCACGCACCCACACAGACAAACACAGACATTTTTTTGTACCTTGGTCAAAAATGTTCAGGGGACCCAAAATGACATATTTCCGCAAAAATCTAAAAAAAATTTTTTGGCACGATTACAATACTTTACATACTGCGTATGATAAAGTAAAAAAAATAATTGAGGTATAGTAAAAATTAACAAAACACAAAAAAAGTATATTTTTCATCATATACGACTTCAAATTTTAATATAACTACTAATCTAAAAAAAATTTACCAATTTTTTGGTAATATTGAAATTAAATTATTTACATAGAATAAGAAACAAATTCATAGTTTCTAAAGTATCTCGTATATGGTGCATAAATTATAAAATGTGATGGTTGCGGTATTAGTTTCAGATAGATTCTTGCAAATTTAATTTAATATTCTTACTTTAATATTGTTCGTGAGCTATCTTCATCTTGAGCTATGGATGTCATCAAGTCTGGAGCAAAGCTTAAAAAAACTTTTTTCATATAACTGTTTCCTACAATCAACGAAATAAAAACACACATTCAAGACCTAGCCGGTAACATCACAATCGCTTTCTTCTCCGCCGTACCAACAAATTCGCGCTAAGGGGGGGGGGGTGCCCCCCCCCACCTGTATCCGCCACTGGTACCTTTACACTTCGTAAAAGTTCTTTGGCGTTTTGACTACAATGACATGACACTGACATGTACAACCAACGTATGAATTTTGGTGACAGAAATCCGGCTAATACAGACTCAAGGCACCTATGGACCATCATCAGCCAAGTATCGCATATTCTTTACTTGACCGCGTTTTGATCAGTGATTTTCGGACTATTAATACGGATGAACTTAAGTAAAGATTGAACTAGGTTGACAGGCCACTATTAATACGCGCCAAATCGTTCTTTAGGCAAGTAACCACGTGCGAGACGTACCGGCCAAGTATTGCCCAAGTACCACCTAATAGCCGACTATTGAATCGTGCAGTCCTTGATCAGAACTTAAAACTAGATTTATGTGAGTTTTTCACCCAAGTAGCGTCTATTAATACGGGCCTTAGATGATCAGAAAGTTAATTACACAGCAAAAGGAGAAAAGCAGACGAAGAAACAAGAAGATAAACCGGAACCAACCGAAGATAACGGAAATACTTCTGAGTCAGAATCAAAAATTGTCAAGAAGAATTTGTCGCAGAAGAGGAAATACAGAAAACGGGAGTGCTCAGAATCTGAAGATATAGAGGATCATGCTGAAGAAGTTGAGAAGAAACTCGAGCACTTGCCTTCGAATTTAGGCGCTGATTCTGACTAATATAGATTCTGATAGCGACGATGATGAAGAAAGCGCATCGAAGAAGGTGAAGGAAGATGCGGTTGAAGAAAATGTAGAGAATTCAGAAGAGTGGTACACACAAGTTGGACGGTTACAAGTGCTCAACAGAACCCTGCACAGTAGTTTGCCTACAACACCATTTAAAGTATTCACTGGTGTAAGCATGTCTGATTCATCAGACCTAAAAGGTCAAGAGCTGATTGAAAAGGAAATACTAAAAGACTTTGAAGAGGAAAGAGCGGAAATCATGGCTGAAACAAATAAACAAATTGACGAAATACAGCAGGAGAATAAGAGAAACTACAAAAAGAAAAGAATTAAAGCAAGAGTATACACAGTGATCTAAAATGACTGAGGACAGGTTGAATTTCCCGCCAATTAGAATAATTGTGATGTTAGCAATGGTTGCAAATGACAGCTGTCATTTTGCTCCAGTGGCGTAGGTGTTCCTTCCTGTAAAGGGATTAATTCTCTGATTATAATTAAGTATATTAAATTGAAACTATTAATTAAATTAATTAAAACATATATAGTTTCAATTCAAATTAATTCCCGGGAGGGTTAAATAAATAATAAAATGACATCCTTTATTGAGAAAAGAGATGAAATTACGTTGCAGAGGAACGTAACCCTTACTGACGAGTGCACTATGGGATCTGGCAGTGATCATAACCTGTATCATGCACGCATACCATCTTAGTAACACTAAATAAGTTCAAAACTGTGGCGGGAAATTCAACCTGTCCTCAGTCATTTTAGAGCACCCGTTATGAGGTTGGAGATTGGGTTGCAGTAAAGAGGACACAATTCGGAGGACCTCTAATGCTTGGTCGTCATCCGAGTCGGATGAAAGTCAGCATGGCCGAGATGTGGGAATCGAGGAGGCAAGGGAGCGAGAGCTGGAAGAGGGGGTGAATAACGCGAGGAGTTACTCGTTGCTAAGACGAAGAAGACATATTCACATATTTTCGATTACGCGAGTCTTGCTTACTGTTTTATCAAACATTTCTGTTTTGTGTTTAGTCAATAGACAGCTGTGTAACACCTTGCTTGCTATACAGCTGTCAAACATGGGCACTCACAGTAAATCGGGAAAAGAAGTTAAGAAGTACCCAAGCGAAGATGGAGCGTAGCATGTTAAACATCGGACAAGAAGATCGAATCCGGAACATACGAATTAGACAACTAACAAAGCTGAGTGATGTTCTGGCTACCGCAAAACGACTCAAATGGACCTGGGCGGGGCACCTGACAAGACTAAGTCAAAACCGCTGGACAAGGCATTAAACAGCTAAATTCTACCGCTTATCACCACCAAACTCTAGGTGCAATTGAAAATACCCATAAACATTTAGGTGCTTATTTGAAAATTCAGTTGAATAAATATTTTAATACCTGGAGCACTTGGGTACCATATTGGATCTTTTCATTTAATAATACAGTTCACAGTGAAACCAAATTCACCCCTTATGAGTTAGTTTTCGGAAAAAATGTTCAATTACCATCAAATTTAACGAGTCAAATAGAGCCAATATATAACTTTGACAATTATGCAATTGAACTCAAATATAGACTTCAAAGTGCTTGCGCTGATGCAAGATCGAATTTGTTACTTTCAAAATATAAAAGAAAAGAAATGTAGGACAGAAAGAGTAAAGAAATTAGTTATAATATAGGAGATAGGATATTGTTAAAAAATGAAACCGGAAATAAACTAGAAGCTTTGTATAAAGGTCCATACGAAATTATTCAAATAAAGGAACCTAATGTAACAATTAAATTAGAGAATAAGTTTGTAGTAGTGCATAAGTATAGGATTAAGGTATACAATGAATAAAAATAAACAAAACAAAAATATTAAAATTTGTAGATTTTATATTTTTTTAAATTACCGTAGGAGGTGTAGTGGAATATTACCATAATTATAATAATTGCTTATGTTAAGAATGTGCTATTTAGTTTATAGTATATTGCTTCATAGGTAACGACAGGCGACGTATTAGTCTGCTGTGTCAGCTCAACTCGACTGTTGAACCCGAGACGAACTACCTGTGAGCCAGGTGTGGCATAGTAAGTCTCGAGCAAGCACACGTATCGTGGATAGTCCAATATATGTATTAGTAAGATGTAGTGACTTTCAATCAATCAATCCTCCCCCATCACATGGCGATCCTGCCAGCCCTGGCAAAGATATAGAAGGAAAAAGTGAAGAGAAGAAGTACCAGCCGTAGCATAAGAAACTGAAAGAAAGTGGAAAAAGTGAATAAAAAGAAATCAAAATGGGCAAAAGTTATTCGAAAGAGGAAGAAGTGATTATTACCCAAGCGGGAATCAGTGGAGGTGTTACCAGCGAGAAAACATTTAATGCAGGAGAAGTTGTTCTTGTAATCGTCGCAGCGTTCTTCATTGTGGGTGTTTTGTGGTACTGTTGGGTGCGTGCGAGAAAAAATCTGCGTACAGACATCCGTAAAGAAATCGGCAGGAGCATCGACGATTTACGCCAAAAGGAATCGCGTGTCTAATGACTAGTGAACAGTGATGTGTGACGACCTAGAAAAACTAAGCGAAGAGGTATCTATTAGGAGGTTTAATCTAGAATTAGTAAATAAAAAACTTAGAGAGTTAGATCGCATAGAAGAATATTTTTATGAATTAGCTAATAAAGAAAATATCAATATAGACATTGAAAGTACTCAGCGCGTAAAACTAATCATAGAACAGTGTAGATCAGTATTGCTGGAAAGACAACAAAATATTTCAATAGTCAAAATGGCAACGGACAAATTTGAACTGAAAACAGCAGCTTCATTACTACCGCTGATGAATGATTCGGAAGTTATAACGGGTCAATTGGTAGATTCTATGGAACTGTACTCTAGCATGTTAGATGAAACGAATAAAAATAAATTAATTCAATACGTTTTAAAAACACGTCTCTCTCCGAGTGCAAAGTTGAGATTAAGTTTGGAATATACTACCGTAGAGGCGTTGGTGAAGGATGTGCGGTTACATCTTTTTTTCTAAAAAATCAGCTTCGGCACTTTCAAGGGAATTGCATAGCTCAAAACAAAATAACAGGTCAATAGAAGAATATGGTAAGAGCATTGAAGAACTTTTAGTAGGTTTAACGATTGCTCAATCTAACGGTGATGTCAATACTGCTAATGTATTGCGTACTGGTAACGAAACAACGGCAATTGCTACATTTGCCAACGGGTTAAGACATTCAGAACATAGAACAATCGTGAAAGCGCGAAATTATACTTCCCTTAAGGACGCGATAGCAGGTGCGAAAGATGAGGAAAGGTCAACAAATTCAGAAGCTCACGTATTTCATTACAGGCAAAATTGGAATCCCCGTCAGCATAACTCCCATAGAAATAATTATCTAAATAGAGGTTTTAGAAATAATTTTCAAACCAGAGGTACGCCTCAAAATTTTAATTATAATCAAAAACGCGGTCAGCGATATTTTTCTAATAGCAGTAGATATCGAAATTCCTCGGGTTCCGGATTTCGAAGTCAGCAAAATAGAGGTTTCGCCAACAGGTCAACCTATAACCAGCCATCAAGAGCTTACGTTGAAAATACGGAAACGGATCAAATGATTGAAAACGTACAACACAATTCAGCTTACCGCGAACAATCAGTAAAATTTTTTCGAGACCAATGAAAACAATAATAAATATGCAATATTTCAAATTAATGGCATTAATATGGTAAAATTGAAGTATAAAAATAAGGAATTAAAATTCTTAATCGATACTGGTGCGTCAGTTAGTGTTCTATTTTTAGATAAAGTAGATAACGCTATTATTAAAAGAAACGAGAAAATTAAAATAAATGGAATTGGTGGTCAAACTGTTTCATTAGGTTCAGCATTTCTTAAATTGTCAATTCATGGATACACTTTGGATCATAACTTTCTTATACTAGACAGTTTTGATAATAGTTTTGATGGAATATTGGGATCGGATTTCTGTACGAAATTTGAAGGCTACTATAAATTATGAACAGTTTTCACTATCGTTTTGGATAAACAAACACTTGCTAACAATACCTTTACAATCATCGTACGATGATTTAACTACTATGCCGTCACGATGCGAGAGTCTCAGAAATTTTGAATACAATTTATTGTCGTGAAGATTGTGTAGTTTTACCTCAAAATATATGCGAAGGTGTTTATGTTGCTGGATGCATAATAAAAGCAAAAGAAACCAGGATACCAATTAAAATTTTAAATACTACAGATAAAGATGTTCAGATTAAAAATTTTACATTCTCTGAGTGAATATAATATTTGCGAATTCGATAAAAGTCAATTAACAATAGATAGAATAGATAGAGTCTTAGATTTAATAAATACTAAAAAATTAAACACGGAAGAACATAGAGCAATCGAAAAAATATGCGCAAAATATGCTGATATTTTCCATTTGGAAGGTGATAAATTATCAGTTACAAATATTATGAAACAAACTATAACCTTAAATAAGGATTCGTTACCGGTATATGTTAAGCGTTACCGACTACCTCATGCGCAAAAATCTGAAATTCAAAAGCAAGTTGATAAAATGTTAGAGAACGAAATAATAGAAAAAGCAAAATCTTCCTGGTCCTCTCCAGTTCTAATAGTGCCTAAAAAGGCAGATGTTCATGGCAATAAAAAGTGGCGATTAGTTATTGATTATCGGCTACTGAACAAACAAACACGAGATGATAAATTCCCATTACCAATATTACTGACATACTCGATTCATTGTCAGGAGCAATTTATTTTAGCCATCTCGATTTGTCCCAAGGATTTTTTCAGGTAGAGTTGGATCCGAAAAGTAGACCTATCACAGCATTTTCAACAAATAGTGGGCAATATCAAATGCGAAGAATGCCAATGGGTTTGAAAGTAAGTCCAAATGCATTCTCACGGAATATGACTATAGCTATGTCTGGGCTAAACTATGAGTCATGCCTTGTTTATTTAGACGATTTGATTATATTTGGAAATAACTTAGAAACTCACAATAAAAATTTAATAAAAGTTTTCGAAAGGTTACGAAACGTAAATTTAAAACTAAATCCTGAGGAGAGTGAATTCTTGCAGAAAGATTTACTTTATTTAGGTCATGTAATTTCAAAGGAAGGTGTACTTCCAAATCCTGAGAAAATAATAATAGTTAGAAATTATCCCGTTCCAAAAAATAGCGATGAAACAAAACGCTTTGTAGCCTTTGCAAATTACTACAGGAAATTCATAAAAAATTTTGCTATTATAGTACATCCGTTAAATAAACTTTCTCGGAAAGGAACAAATTTTGATTGGACAGCTGAGTACCAGAATTCATTTGAAGTTTTGCAAGAATCTTTAGTAAACTCACCTATTTTACAATATCCGGGTTTATCACAGGATAACGAATTTATTTTGAAAACAGACGCTTCGGGATTTGCAATCGGTGCTGTTTTATCAAACGCAGATGATAGGATGATAGGCCACAGCCTATGCCAGCAGAAGTTTGAACAAAGCAGAGAAAAACTATAGTACCATCGAGAAAGGGCTCACGGCAATTTGCTGGTCAGTAAAGCACTTTAGGCCTTATTTATTTGCAAAAAAATTCAACATTTTTACAGATCACCGACCGTTGATTTACTTATTCGGAATGACTAATCCCTCAAGTCGCTTGACAAAATTTAGATTGGCATTAGAGGAGTACGATTTTGAAATTCATTATGTGAAAGGAAAAGACAATGTAGTGACTGATGCCTTATCTAGAATCACAATAGATGAATTAAAAGCAATGAATAACACCACATGCTTTGTAACGACGAGGTCAAAAACCAAGTCTATTCCCGAAAATAAACAAACATCGCTTCAAGTCGAAGAAAGGACTGACCACCCTGGATTCGTAGAAGTGTTAAACCGACCTATACAATCAATTGAGCTGCAGCCAATAAACCAATACGAATTTGACTTATTACAAAAGGATAAGAAAGTAAATGTCGACTATAAAACAAAATATATAATATATGATATAAAAATGTGCACAATATATGTAAATCAGTGTTCTTTATCTTCAACAGAACAACAAACAAACTCAGTTGCGTGGATGAAAGACCTGTGTGATGTACGTTATAAATATAATATTAAAGAAATTGTAATAATAAAAGATAAAACGACATGTCGAATAATAAAAGAATTATTAAACAAAAGGAAAGCTCTAAAGCAAGCTAAGATAAATATATCAGTATTAAGAGGAATAATAAATATCCAAGACAAATAATCCTAAATGATTTTCATATGCTGCCTACAGGTGGACATACAGGAATAAAACGTATGTCTAACAACATAAAGAAATATTATTTTTGGCCAAGTCTACAAGATGTAGAAAAATTTGTAAAACGATGCGATGATTGCCAACGCTATAGGCACACAAAAACTAATAAAGAACCTATGGTTATAATCGACACCGCAACAACAGCATTCGAAAAGATTTCTTTAGACTTAGTAAATACGGACATTGACGAAAATAAATACATTTTAACAATACAATGTGATTTAACTAAATATGTGGAAGGCTATCCGATTCGTAACAAAGACGCAGAAACTGTTGCAAAAACTTACGTACAAAATTTTATTTTGAGATGTGGAATCCCTAAAGTTGTATTAACCGATCAGGGTACGGAGTTTCTGTCAAATATTTTCCAAAATGTATGTAAGCTATTAGGCATTAAACAGCTAAATTCTACCGCTTATCACCACCAAACTCTAGGTGCAATTGAAAATACCCATAAACATTTAGGTGCTTATTTGAGAATTCAGTTCAATAAATATTTAAATACCTGGAGCACTTGGGTACCATATTGGATCTTTTCATTTAATAATACAGTTCACAGTGAAACCAAATTCACCCCTTATGAGTTAGTTTTCGGAAAAAATGTTCAATTACCATCAAATTTAACGAATCAAATAGAGCCAACTTTGACAATTATGCAATTGAACTCAAATATAGACTTCAAAGTGCTTGCGCTGATGCAAGATCGAATTTGTTACTTTCAAAATATAAAAGAAAAGAAATGTAGGACAGAAAGAGTAAAGAAATTAGTTATAATATAGGAGATAGGATATTGTTAAAAAATGAAACCGGAAATAAACTAGAAGCTTTGTATAAAGGTCCATACGAAATTATTCAAATAAAGGAACCTAATGTGACAATTAAATTAGAGAATTAGTTTGTAGTAGTGCATAAGTATAGGATTAAGGTATACAATGAATAAAAATAAACAAAACAAAAATATTAAAATTTGTAGATTTTATATTTTTTTAAATTACCGTAGGAGGTGTAGTGGAATATTACCATAATTATAATAATTGCTTATGTTAAGAATGTGCTATTTAGTTTATAGGATATTGCTTCATAGGTAACGACAGGCGACGTATGAGTCTGCTGTGTCAGCTCAACTCGACTGTTGAACCCGAGACGAACTACCTGTGAGCCAGGTGTGGCATAGTAAGTCTCGAGCAAGCACACGTATCGTGGATATATGTATTAGTAAGATGTAGTGACTTTCAATCAATCAATCCTCCCCCATCACAACAGTTTATTTTAGGAAAATATTTATTTTATTATACTTTGTAAATTTAATGATATTTCATATACACAAAGGCTTGAATAAACGGCTTATTATTATTATATAGCTTAATATATAGCTTAATATTATATTATAATATCAACATAAAATCACAAAAATTCATTCCACACGCATATGGGTTGTAATGCTTGTTCGGTTCTTCGGGTTTTTTTCAATAGAATATGCGGTTTTTGTCTTAAACATAAATTCTCCATACGTTTTGCACTTGAGAAGAAAAACATCTGGAGTCAGTGGTTGAAAAGTCGACTATGTCCCATTATACAACATTTCTCATATAATAATATTATAGAGACGTCTTCCAGTATTATTTCCAAGAAATTTGATAAAAAATCGGTTATCTTCAGCATACCTCGGTGATTTTATTGTCGTTTCATGGAAATTATGGAAATTAGTGATCACATCTCTTGTCTAGAAATCCTCTTCAGTCAACAAAATAGTACGTAAGGATTTTGATTCTCCGTAATGTAATTTGAATCCAAAATCCTAAAATTTTGGACGGATAATAACTAAAACCATACCTAGATGCGGATGATCGTAGCGTGCAGTAATCTTTTAACTTTGTCAAATGGCTTTTTCGTGAGATTTTTATATGGAACACTTGAATATTATTTGCTAACTGCAATGTCCCTTAACTTCTTTTTTAATTTATGTTCAGTATGTCCAATATCTATTTTTTTTTATTATGCTATTATAGTACCTTAATATTGCTCTGTCACTGTGTGTGGTAGCTTCATGTAAAATCTTTAAAGGGTCATAGAAGAAGCCATTTAAATCCTATTTAACTACATTATTCATATATGATGTATTACGGTTATCAACATATTACAAAAGTAAAGTCAGTTGTTGCTGAAGGTTGAGACAGGTTGATCTATTATGTATTTGTTTACTCTCTGCACTCTCTGCGGAGGTCTGTCTAACTTAAAGCAACCATGTGCGCTAAGAGTTTTACATTGGCGACTGTTACATAACTTGGGGATTCCTGTCCTGTAGCAGTTTGCGTATTTTGTTATTCTGATCTCAATAGTTGTTATTGTTTTAAGCACTGCTCAGGAGAAAGCAACACCAGATAGCATTGAAATCATCATCGAAGAGCAAGAAGAGAATAGCGTGGCTGAGGACACAATTTCCTACACGTCAGTGTCCGAGAGCACAGCTGCAACCATACTAGACTTGGCCCCGATGTCACTTCAGATTCACCAGAAAGCACTAGTTGGCAAGAATGATATGAGTACGTCATACGAATCCGAAAAGACTGTTGCTGACGTCCCAATCACTCGCCCCCCGAGCAGAATGACATTACATTTACCACTAGTACAGGTCAGTGCAATTAGTACTCAGCCACAGAGCAGTATCAAGGAAGATGTACCGGATAATCTCCCATCAAACATCATTGACATTCCATGTGACCTTGATACGAGTAGGTCAACACTGGACGAATCACAATCCGACAAAACAATGATTGCGAGTGATCTTGCTGACAGTTGTACTGATACGAGTGATGGGAATTATAAGTCTGAAGATTTAAAAACCATGCTAGCGGATGCGATGGTTGAGAAGACATGCGAGTGTGACCTGCAGAGGACGGACGAGAAGATGATGCACCGGGAGATCTCTCCGCTTAGTTCTGAGCGCTCCGATATGGTAAAGATTGGTTCAGATCAGACGTCAGGCCATACATCCGGAGACGAGTTAGAAACAACCACTTCGTCGGATATCGAGATTATTTCTAGTCCAAACGGCGATTCCAGTAGTACGCACAGCAGACACAGTCCATCCAAGATTGGTATGCGGTGTAAGAACATCGAGCCAAATGTAGACGCTCTACTTGGGAAATTGGCTTTTAAGAAGATGAAAGGTATTTTTTTATTTAGTATTCTTCTTTTTTTATAATTTAATTTCATTGTTGAACCAAAATTCTGATACAATCAATATAAGTTGGTGCTCCACCGCTTATTTGGCAGGCTTACAATAGTTTTCCTTTCTATCAGTACTACACTATGTCTGTACGTTGGAAAATAAAAACATAAAGGGTGAGTCTGAGAATCAACTCAATAAGTGGGCCACGCTATTCTCATGAATTAAATGTAAATTTAATGTTAATTTGTTGTTCCTCTTGCATTAAAAGTACTTTTTTTTTGCGGAAAATCAATGCAGGAATAGTTCGTTGGCGGTTAGGATGCGTACCTAGATGATAGTGTACAAATGCCCGTATGTATTAAACTTTACTTAACTATGAGATCGTACTTAAGTCATCGATTTCATATGCACCGTCACCAATCTGTCACCTAACGGAGGTTAAGAACGACCTAAGTTAGGCTGACGAAAAAAGGCGGCTTAAAACTGGCTTAAATAATATAGGCACCGGATTGCGTACTCGTGATTGGCTGAATGGAGTTGAGTTGTATTTTGACATCTGTGAAAATAACATATGACCGCTGTCATTCAATAAACCTGATCAAATGATTTTGACCATTATTAGCAAGGCATATGAATATTAGTCATGCTTATGCGCATGCGGATATGACGCACAAATCCCAAGTCGTGGCGCTTTTTAAAACAGTGATTCTCGCATAGCATACAGTTGCCCCAGCCAAACGCATTTTCCGACGACCCCCTCTTGACAGCCGTAAACTAACGCACACGAACGCACACTTGGTTCGTTTTAATGGAGATGGTCATATTGAATAAACAAACTTATTTTAAGTATTACGCCGGTTATACATTGGGCGGTTGTTGCCGTGGCGGCAAATTTGCCGTCGCCGTCGTACCGGCAGTAGTGTATAGAATTGAATGTAAGCTTTCACACTGAGCGGCATAAATGACGCGCGGCCACCACAGTGGTAAAAATTACCAATCTAGGTAGACATGCGACCGTGCGGCAACGATAACCGTCCAATGGTCATGCGACTTGTCTAATTTTCACTTTTCGGAAATAGGAAAATAGGATGGGAGGTGACAGCAGGAAAAAAAATATTTACATGGTTTCGTATAAATTTAAAAAAAATAACATTAAACAAATTAACAAAATGGTTTTTAATTTCTAATTTCAACGCCATTAGCCATCGGGGAGGTGTAACAACATTTTGTCTAGTTATTTTTGTTACTGCTAACCCATGGCTTCAGGCTCTGCAAGTAGGGTTAATAATTCTACGGAGTAGCAGCTATCGGTTTGTTTTGTGTGCATTAAAGCATCCTTAGACAATGTTCAACTGTAGGGATCCGATGAGTAGAGAATGGCATGAAACAAATCTTCTATTATCTTTTCTCACTCGTGAATATCCCTATAGTAAATTACAAAATCTGATGTGGCCAGGCACATGACTTTATCATACTATATACAAAATTAATGGTTTAGCTGCATGAGATTCTATTTGATCCAGATCGGTCGCGTCTGCATTAAAATAAAACTAGTTAGCCAGGATTTGACAGATGTTTTGATTCTATTGAAAGTATATTATATTGTCAAAACATCAGCTCTTGATACTACCTACTGTCATTAGAATGAAAATATCAGTCAAATCCTGGCTAACTAGTTTTATATTAATGCAGACACGACCGATCTCGATTAAATAGAATTTGCTCATGCAGCTAAACTATTAATTTTACCAAAAAATGTCATAGACATAAATGATACAAAATTTCCTCTACTTTAATTTATTATTTAACTATTTTGACGAAATTACAGAAATTGCGGGTAATTTTCAAAATCATTGAAAAATGCTAAGATAACAATAATAACATCCAAAAAACGGGTACACACACACACACAGACTTTTCTTGTATCTTGGTCAAAAATGATCAGGGGACCCAAAAGAACATATTTCCGCTAAAATCTCAAAATTTCTTTTCGGCACGATTGCAATACTTCGTCATACTACGTATGATAAAGTAAAAACAAATTATATGTTTACCTCACACCACTCAGTTGTGAAAAACTGACCATTCGGTATCACGCATCAACAACTGCAAGACATCTGAAAACCATACCGCTCAAAATGTACTTTGTTGCCAAGTTTATTATTTATCGCCTGCGTACTCTTAGAGACCGCGTACTCTTTAGATGCAGCTACCCTACCTATTTTTTACGGGTATTTGCATATTAGATGTTTTTCGGAGCATTGCTCTCGTAAAGAAATTAGTCATCATACCGGATGTTTTATCTTAAAAGACCCTCCTAATTTTTGTTTATTGCACATTTGTTTTAGAAGGAGAAACAAACGCTTCTTTTCAAATATTTTAGCGTACAATCTAATGGTGTTGTCAAAACTTTCGTCAGGCGCCCCACGTGTTTGTGCCGACTATTATCAATATTTCAAGAACGAATCGACAGATTTTCATTCTCTTTCCGTTGTTCTATTCAAAATGAAGTTTACTTTCAAAAATGCATGGGAAAGTTTATTTTCCCTTTAAAAAACCAAAGTTGGTGCTCGTAGCAACAAAATGGTGGACCCGACGATTTGTTTGATGGCACCATTGGATTCTAAGCAAAAAGTTATGTCAAAAAGCATTTTGATTTTTTCTAAATTGCATAATATAGGGTTATTTTAAGAGTAAACACCCAGTCAATATGATTTTCCAACAATAAACCTTTTTTACTTAGCTCTATGGGTCTGGACGGGTATGAATTTGCATTTTCCATACTCTATAGAGTTTGTAGACGGTCTTTGCTCAAACGATGAGCCAAAACAGCAAACCTCCTACCAAACACTATAACTGCTATTATTTGTGGCCCATCTGGGTGCGGAAAGACAAATCTTCCACTTAGTTTGTTATTTGAAGAAAACGGGTTACGCTTCGAGAATATTTACATCTTTTCCAAGTCGTTATATCAACCAAAATATGAATTTTTAAATAACATAATCAAGAAAATACCAGAAATTGAAATCTTTAACTACAGTAACAATGATGAAATTGTGGATCCTCAAGATGCTAAAAACAACTCTGTATTTATTTTCGATGACATAGCATGCGATAAACAACATAAAATACGCTTATATTTCTGCATGGGGCGACATAAACTTGTTGATGCGTTCTACTTAACACAGACTTACACACGAATTCCCAAACATTTGGTGCGTGATAATGCGAACGTAATAGTTTTATTCCCACAAGATGTTCTGAATTTACGTCATATATATGATGAGCATGCTTCCACGGATATGAATTTTGAAAAGTTTCGAGAAATGTGTTCAGAATGTTGGAAAGGAGGAAAACATAATGCATTAGTAATAATGAAAGATTTTGAAATTAAAGATGGTTGATACAGAATGGGGTTTGACCAGTATATATTAGGGGTATCATAGAAAATATCATCAGTATCAATAAACCATTGTGGAGAAGCGCTACTAAAGGTTTGGAAACCACAGATAAAGTAGGATTCACCTTTTGTACTAAATATTTCGAAACCGACGACGGTTGGATGAGATTTCAGAAAGTGTCTAAAATTGGAATGCAGATAATGTATCAGATTAGTATCAATGATGTTTGGAAGGAATTTAATAAAATTTACCAATCAAATTCTACCGATTTATATTCACTGAACCTGTATAGGTTTGAAGAGGTTTTTTAACGGTGGAAGGAACTGATAATCTTTGTATTAGGTTAAGGTATTTACTATAATGCATTTAAAAAAATCAATAAACTATGTAAAATTCTTATAAATTGTGTATGACCGTTTTTTGCTAAGTTATATAATAATAATTTTAATTAAAACATTCTTATCAAGAATTTATTCAATTATACGATATATCATATTACGTCACTCAGTTAGTAGATTACGTTGATCATAGAACCATACTTATCAGAAGTAGATACCGCAACATTAGTTCTCCTACTTACCCGTAGAAGACGCCACACGAATTTTTTCACATTTAAATATTACGTGTGGAGGAGTGTGCAATTTGGAAGGGATTGAATCCTGGTGCCCACCGCCACCCCTCATGGAGAAGTTTACACCATGCAAGTTTCATACAAAAAATAATATTAGCGCAGTTTGTGCTATGAATAATTGTAAACTACTGTATAATTATATTATGTCAACTTTACCATTATAAACAATAAATGCATTAAACGAATTTCTTATCACACATTCGAATATAATTCTTATCGCATGTTCTTTTTTAAACACAATTATTTCTGTGAGTAATATTAATAAAGACGGTTTAAACTTTGAAATTTATCCTTAATGGCGCGAAAATTTTAATTTGGTCGGTTCGCGCATGCTCTGTAGAATTTAAAAATTAGTCCGAATAAATTTAACGCGAAAACTTGATCGGTTTGCGCATGCGTGGTGGGATTTGAATTAATGTCTAAGATGAACGTTAAAACTTGATTTAAAATAAGAAGATGGTGCACAAGATTTGAAAGATGGCGCCAAAAATTTGAATTGTTCGACCACACCTTAACATTTAAAAGATGGCACCCACCCATTATAGCGCGAAAATTCAAAAAATTTAAATTGGTCGGTTCGCGCATGCGTGGCGGCATTTTAAAAATTTAAAATTTATGCCGCGAATATTTGCATTTTAAAGATGACTCCATGCCGTTACCGCGCCCTAGTGCGTTCTCTCTCTAACATCGATGGTTCTCGCTCTAACATCGACTTGACTTCGTTCGGGCGCGCTCGGTTTGAGTCGGGTGGTGTCGTTGGCGGTGGGTGGTGGCTCCAGCTCTCTGCTTTATATACTACTTACTTACAATTAGAGTCGGAGAAAAAACTTGCTAATTATCGTCATCGGAGGCAACACGCCAAACCATCACAAACAATCAAAACGACGAACGCTTACTCGACACATTATAATACAAACACTTTAAAATCACAGGGACACATGTCAGTGGACGACTGAACAATTGGTTATGAAAGTATGTAAACACTGAAAGCGCGCGACGAATCCATTTTGAATGCCAGGGCCACCAACCTCAAACCGCATCGTGTAAATTCTTAAAATTATGGCTAATTAAAAACGAATAAATCGCGCTTAATTGACTGGTGTCGGACTTAAAATTCAAGCTACTGTTCCCGTGGGCCTGAATGTGAAACATTTCCTGGAAAAGTCTGGAATTATAATTATTCTCCGTGGCCACAATTTCGGTCTCGCTCCACTTCATTACATGGTCAGAATCAATGGCATGCTGTGCTACTGCAAAAGTTTTTCCTTCGTAATTTAGTATCACTTTTGTGAAGTGCAATACGCGATTTAAGCCACTGACTGGTCTGACCATAGTATTTTAGGGAGCAGCCACCGCACGGAATACAATAAATGACATTCGATCTCAACCAGCGGGGAGTTTGGTCCTTAATAATAGAAACCACGCCACCAACCGTCCTCCCGGCACCGACAACAGCACGAAAATCATCGCTTCTGAACAACCCAACCAGCTTAAAGGACAGACCATCAATCTGAGTTAGCGTATTGTATTTGACCTGGGCAACACTGTCATCCGTTGCATGTTCGCGAAAGGGGCTGTAGAAAATAAGCCTATGCACCAACAATCTAGGATACCCATTATTTATGAACGTGCCACTCAAGTCTCGCAGATTTTTTTCCCTAAATGAGGGATCACTGATTCTCTATTCCTCATCGCTAAAATAGTATTGATCTTATGACTCATCGGGTGGCTTGAGAAAAAATTTATATATCTGCCGGAGGCGGTAGGTTTCTTGTACCAGTCTAACATAATGGCACTCGATGTTGGGTTACCTTAGTATCCATGAAAGGGACCCCATAGTCTACTTCCCTTTCTACAGTAAACTGCAAGTATGGATTGTAGCCATTAAAAGGTTTGCGAATCTGGTTTAACCGTCCACCTCTCTCGCCGGCCGTCATGGTGGGGGTCGAACGTGGAAGGGATCGGGCTATAAAAGGCCAGACGCGGGCCGTATAAAAGGAGACTTGAAGACTTTCCTAGCTGGTCAGTGCTTGGTTACCTTCGGCTGCGACAACACGTGCTTCGCTTCGCTCCGTAAGTACATGGTGATTTAACCTCCAAACTACGCGTGATTCTCAAACACGTGTCGGCTGCGTTGTGACGGTTCAGTGTCACGGCTGGCCGTTGCACGCCGCACGGGCTGTTTGGGCATCGCGACGGTGATCGTCGATTTGCTACCAGAATTATCCTTTTTATTTTCCTTTTTTCCACAGACGAATTCGGCTTATTATTTCATTTTATTTTCCGAGCACGTGCTCCAGCATTTTCTTTTCCGTGGCTAGGTGTCATCTGGCCACGCCCTCCCCCCCCCCCCCCCCCCCCCCCCCCCGGCTGCTTCAGCCTATCAGCCACGTGCGTGCACACACACCAACTGAGCACTGGTGGCGCCAAACCGCGACTTTATGGACGTCGAAGGTGACGAGTCCCTCGCCCCCCCCCCCCGCACGTCAGCACAGAGGACGCCTGAAGATATCCTTAGCGACGCGACCAGAGCCTTCGTTATGTTGGACACAGCAAAAATGGTTGACTACATCAACATGTTACGCAACATCTACCTGGAGATCACCAGGGACGTCAGTTAGGTACCTGAAGGTTTTTGGTTATTACACCATTATTTTTAAAAATAATGCCAACATGTTATACATTGCGGAAATGAGGAAAAGCACGACTATCGGAAAATGCCAAAATTCAACATGGCGCCCATAAGAAAAACAAAAGTTGGCCATGGTTACGCAGCCATCTTTGATGTTATTTAAAATTAAAAAATGACACTGCATTCCTTGTTAAAAAGTACCTAGCTGTAGAATGTTTTTGTTTCAAATGTCTAGCTACGTTTGGTTTTGAATAAAAAATTAAGAACGATATGTTAACATTTCAGTTTTTTGCGGATATCTTCAAAAATGAAAAATGACAGCTAAAATTTCTTTTCAGATAATTGATCAGCACAAAAATACGAAACTTTGCCAAATTTAAACATAGGCTCTATCTCCACTAATAAGCGAGATCCCCATGGTGAGCCTCGAAATTGAATCACCCGGTATATATATATATATATATATATATATATATATATATATATATAATGATGCAGGAATTGTTCGATCGTGATACTATAAAACTGAAGTAAAAAATTCTTCTGGTATCGATCTAAAAGAAATTTGAAACTCGCTTTTGTGGAAAATGCTATATTTCGGACAATATGTGTCCTTCTTCAGGCAGTTACACTCTACAAAAATGCACAAATAAAACAAATGAACAATCACAATACTAGCGAACTTACTCGGAGTTCTCAGAGGCGGCAAGTGCTTTCATTTCGACAGACATTTATTTAGACGATGGACAATTTTTATTCCTTTACATGAGGCACGGGAACAAGACGTGTGTACACATTTACGGACGAGACACAATTAAAACAGGTAGACACGATGTCTAGAGCGGTCGTGCACCAGAAAAAACAACCTTTCTCGAGACAAGTTTTCCATAACCACCGGTGCTGATACCAACTATCAGAATGTGAAGGTGGAGTTCTCAATTAATGTATTATTACTACGTTTACTTTTATCAAACTGTATAATGTTGGAATAAATGACACTAAGACTATCCACATCCTGTTTGAAATTAACAGTGTTATCATTGAAGTTTATGTTGTACATTTCTAAAAACATTCGGTTATGATAATTACTTTCCGTATCAAGTATCTTTACATTGTCAAAATCAAACGTATGGTCGTTATCAATGGCATGACAAGCCAAAGCACATCTTTTTTTCATTGTTCTGCAGTCACTCCTGTGCAGGGCGATGCGGCTCCGTAACCACTGCGTGGTAACACCAATATATTTCCCCTGGCAACCAGCACAGGGTATAGAATAAATAAGGTTTGTCTTATATAGCAGAGGGGTTACATCTTTTGTCTTACTAAATACTTGTGCTAATTTCAGGGGGTAGTGATAGACTAATTTTACATTATCAGAAAAAAATGGTTGAAAGACTTTTTTAAGCTTCTGTGTAACAACAGGCAAAGACATTAACTTAACGTAGGACAATGGTTGGTTATTGGGTGGTTCAAAAATGCTTCTTAGTGAGGGATTATTGGTATTTGAAGAATACAATATCTTATTAATTACTTTCAGTGGAAAACCATTGTTTATGAATACTTCTTGAAGTTTTTTAAGAGCTGAGGGCTGGAATTGAGGATCACATATTTTCAACACTCGGTTTTTCAAAGCACTAATGGTATTTATTTTATGACTAAAAGAATGTCCAGAGCAAAAATTGATATAACGACCCGAATAGGTTGGCTTGGTGTACCAATCAATAGCCACAGAACCGCCTCCACCGTTCAGCACCCTACAGTCTAAAAACGGAACGAAACCATTGTTCTCTAACTCAACAGTAAACTGTATATGACTATTAAAACTGTTAAACATCGTCAATGTGTCCATCGTCTAAATAAATGTCTGTCGAAATGAAAGCACTTGCCGCCTCTGAGAACTCCGAGTAAGTTCGCTAGTATTGTGATTGTTCATTTGTTTTATTTGTGCATTTTTGTAGAGTGTAACTGCCTGAAGAAGGACACATATTGTCCGAAATATAGCATTTTCCACAAAAGCGAGTTTCAAATTTCTTTTAGATCGATACCAGAAGAATTTTTTACTTCAGTTTTATATATATATATATATATATATATATATATATATATATATATATATATATATATATATATATATATATATATATATATATATATAATTGGTATGAAAATATTCGACCTCTTTAACTAGGAGATTGTTTTAATAGGGTGAAAGTCGTGTTGCAAATAAAGGAGCTGTTATTTAGTAAGCCTTTATTTTAATTCTGATATTTCGCTAATAATTTTTAGCATCTTCATGAGAACTAAAACGATTATAAACAACAGTTCTAAAGGTGTTAAAATTACTTACAAAATGTGGCTGTTGCTTATTGATGTAATTAAGACAGTAATCGACATGTTATTACGCTACAATTTGGTTAAGCGAAAACGGAAATTGTCCTGCACAATGCTTCACTGGGCCATTTTTAACCAAACTAAAAGTTATATGGTTTTTTTGGCATGTGGTCAGCTCAACACGAATGGATAGGTGCCAACGTGTGTGATTCTCTATAAGGACACTAGGGAAAAATTCAAACGGCAAGCGGGGCCAGTTTGTCATGAAATTGTTTGAAATTTGATTTGGAAAGTGGTGGGTTAGGGTTAATTAATTAAACTATGGGGCAGTTCTAAATGCTAATCAGGTATTTTTAGTTCCTAGATAATAACTACTCCGGACCATGTTTTAGAAGGTAAGTGTAGGTGTTGTTTAAATTTTCTATGTCCTTTTTTAGACCAGGCAATAGAGCCTTTTTCGTGACAAAAATAGTATCAGCAAGCCGCCGGTCCCAGGTCACGTGGAACAGTCCATAGATGTATTGTGATGTGTTTTCGACTAGCAAATATTATTACTTAATTTGTAATAAACAAAAAACCTAAACAAATCGTGCTTTTTTTTGTTGTTCGCTTGTAATAGCTGAACCGATCGAGCAATCTTGATACTGTCAACAGACGAATTGTAGAGAATGAAAAGACGAAAAAAATGATCCCTACCCGGACCCGATCGGATTAATATTAACGGAGGAAATTCGGAAGAACCGGAGAAATCTGCATTTTTTTCAAAAATTTATAACTCCGCCATTTTCAAAGTTGTAACGCAGGCTTTTCGCGAGAAAGTAGCGATTGATGGGTACTTTAAGTGTGCACAACCCAGGCGTTGTCCGATGATTAGTTTTTGCACAATTGCGATTTGAATCTTTTTTATGCAATATGGTTCGGCGAGCCTGGATGCTTCGGAGGTGGTCCGATTTTAATTTTTTTACGTATTTCGAAAGTAGAGGTATTGTGCTACAAAACGTCTATTCTGGTTTTGCGTTAAAATGTTGCGAAATAAGCGAAAAATGCTTGCAAACTTGACCGAAATCTGCGGCTATTTCGTTCAAAATGTTTAAGTTTTTTTCTTTAAGAGAAGGGTGAACTATTTTTACAATTCTATTTTTAGAGCATTGATGAGATTAATTTTGTATCTAAACGGGTGATCTGAATGGTATGAGATGTACCTTCCTGAGTTGGTAGCCTTTCTATACCAATCGAGTTTAATGAAGTTATGTTCCTCTCTTATTACAAAAGTATCCAGTATCCAGTGTGCAATTTTTCCCTAGTGTTCTTTAGTGATAGAGAATCACACACGTTGGTACCTATCCATTCGTGTTGAACTGACCACATGCCAAAAAAACCATATAACTTTTAGTTTGGTTAAAAATGGCCCAGTGAAGCATTGTGCAGGACAATTTCCGTTTTCGCTTAACCAAATTGTAGCGTAATAACATGTCGATTACTGTCTTAATTACATCAATAAGCAATAGCCACATTTTGTCAGTAATTTTAACACCTTTAGAATAAGTTCAGACTAACTGTTGTTTATAATCGTTTTAGTTCTCATGAAGATGCTAAAAATTATTAGCGAAATATCAGAATTAAAATAAAGGCTTACTAAATAACAGCTTCTTAATTTGCAACACGACTTTCACCCTATTAAAACAATCTCCTAGTTAAAGAGGTCGAATATTTTCATACCAATTATATATATATATATATATATATATATATATATATATATATATATATATATATATATATATATATATATATAAAGGAAAGCTGGTTAATCGACGGTAAGATATAAAGGAGAAAGGTATTTGTCGGGGCAATTCCGTCATACGAAGATCGATCTTCGTATGACGGAATTGCCCGACAAATACCTTTCTCCTTTATATATATGTATATATATATATATATATATATATATATATATATATATACCGGGTGATTCAATTTAGAGGCTCACCATGGGGATCTCGCTTATTAGTGGAGATAGAGCCTATGTTTAAATTTGGCAAACTTTTTAGCTGTCATTTTTCATTTTAAAAATATCCGCAAAAAACTGAAATGTTAAGATATCGTTTTTAATTTTTTATTCAAAACCAAACAGCTAGACATTTGAAACAAAAACATTCTAGAGCTACTTTTTAACAAGGAATGCAGTGTTATGTTCTAATTTGAAATAACAGCAAAGATGGCTTCGTAACCATGGCCAACTTTTGTTTTTCTTATGGGCGCCATGTTGAATTTTGGCATTTTCCGATAGTTTTTCCTCATTTCCACAATGTATAACATGTTGGCATTATTTTTAAAAATAATGGTGTAACAACCAAAAACCTTCAGGTACCTAACTGGAGCTTGGTTACAGACCGCCGGACTCGTGGCCAAGCAACGTCAACAAAATGCACTTGCATCAAACCAGTGGATTGACTCGTTGTTGTGCTGGGATTGTTGGTACACCTCACTTTCATTCTGGGTTTGATGTTGGAGCGGAGGTGGCCTAGTGGATAAGGCGAATGCCTTCCACTATGAAGCCCAGGGTTCAAGCTCAGGTTAGGCAGGGATTTTAAAAATACTCCGTCTCCACGACCGCCGCACAGACAAGCCAACAGGCTTTTTGTGCACATGGCAACATCCCAAAAAAATCTGATTTGGCCAGGCACATGACTTTATCATACTATATATAAAATTAATAGTTTAGCTGCATGAGACTCTATTTGATCGAGATCGGCCATGTCTGCATTAAAATAAAACTACTAGAACTAGACAGATATGTCGATTAAAGCTGCGTTCGGATATTGTACTCCGTTGACACCGGGTACACCGTCCAAATGACACTTACGTGTTATTGGGTGTAAAAAGTGTAATGCAATATGCGAACGCAGCTTATATTGACAAGGTATTGTCAAAACATTAGCGTTTGACACCAAGACTACCTACTGTCATTAGAATCAAAATATCTGACAAATCCTGGCTACTAGTTTTCATGCAGTACGACCGATCTCGTAGAAATAGAATTTGCTCATGCTGCTAAACTATTGATTGTACCAAAAAATGTCAGTGATAAATTATTCAGAATTTCCTCATCTTTAATTAATTATTTAACTATTACGACGAAATTCCAGAAATTGCGGCTTATTTGCAAAATCTTTCAAAAAGGCTAAGACTAAACCTCCAGTTCCTTTGGACCCTCTTCAACAGAAAGCTTTTCAGCTCTAAGTTTGGTTATCTACTTAACTAAAAGTGAAATGATAGAAGCAAAAAACCTGGATGTTCGCGTCTTTCTTCGTGAAAATCGCGAATCCGCGGCCGCGGCCGCGGCCGCGGTTTCGCCTTTAAAATGCCTTTTTCTACTTTGCATTCACAATGCACACATTGTAACACTGTTTTCAGTGTTACAATTAACACATTGTAATACCGAAAACAGTAACATTTTTGTCTGATTGGTACACAGTGATATCAAATGCCATATGTCAAATGTACAATACATAACCTTGCAATCACATAAACTGCGAAATATCAATATTCTATACATATTTAAACATGGGTGTAGCCTGCTATAGTATGGCCAAAGGATTGGGGCTTTCTTAGTTTTGCTGTGTTCATCAAAATACGCCAGCATAACGTTTACGGTGATGTTTTACGACTCTAGTAAGTGATCGTTATCATTCTTTTCAACTAAACATCAAATCCCCTTTTCAGATATAATTCAAGGACCACATTTACTTTAATAAGGTATTATGCGAAGATCAAACCTACATCGTAGATACGAACGATTTTAATTACTGCTGCGAGATTGTATATGCGCAATAAATGGTTTATCAGCATACACGTACGAAGCTATAGTACATTTTAAGTGTAGAGGATTTCTTAGTTTATGTAACGTATAAGTTTTCGGTAATATTTTGGACGCTTGGATGCTCGGTTCAATTCATATTCGTTTTTGTCCGTCGCTTTCGACTTCGTCTTAGTTCTGGTTGTGTGCAACGTATTTGTATTACCTCCATCAAATGTAATTTTACTAAGTATAATTTATTCTAATAAACTACTTTGCCGAAATTAGAATTGGGTTTCAATTATAAGTGCTTGTAAATATATAAGCCGCAACGGCTACGTAGCGGAATTAGGTAGACACCGCTATTAAACGTTAAGCGTTATAACAATTCTTTAGTAAGTTCACCGCCAAACACTTCTATTCTGATTATTATACTTATGAAACCACTATTTTAAAGTTAACTTTTAAGGTTAAGTTTCATGTATTTATCACAGTAGGGTTAAAAGTGTTGCCCCAAGCTCCATTATGATCATCGTTGCGACCTCGCTGAATATTTATTCAAACTTGTAGGCTAAAGTAGAGTAAAATTATTCACTATTAGGTTTTGTCATGATTTTATCTCATCGATATCATCCTTAACGAAGTTGACAGTTACTACAGTGCTGCCACGTGGTACCCGCAAAATATCCTAGATTCTAATTTAGCGCGATATAGTAACCACAATTTCTAAACTTATATAAAATTAATGACGCAAAGTAGAAAAAATAGTATATTACACTCGTTTTATAAGACGTATTGGTGCACTTGTTCTATTTGGGCACTCCTCGCTACGCTCGTCGTGCCCATACAACTCGTGCGCCAATTTGACGTCTTATAAAACTTGTATAATAATATACTATTTCGCAGCTGCGTGGACTTGCGGATTGCCGATTAAGCGCCCCTTTTCCTTAATTTTTTGCGAAAAATCGACGTACGACGAATATCGCCGCTTGAATGCCATTGGAAAAAATATCTGGAGAGGGTACACTCCGTTCAACACTTTTCCGAAAATTCGAGACCTTAAGTTACCAAAGGATATGTGGGGAAGCAATAATGGGCGCTCTACCACGGCATTTATTGTTCGACATTGAACCCCACAGTGTATAGGCATATTTTTTGGTCGATGTTTTGCCCAGTTTTCGTATTTTTTTCCTTCAATTGGAGTAAATTTATGGATATCGGTTTCTGACTATACTTTAGCTCGAGTATCCATGACAACCGATAATAAAATGACAATTCCGTGTTTGAAATCTTGAAAGGTTTTGCTCGAAATGGCTTAAACTGCGGCCAGAATATGCGATAAAATGTGGTTCCAGGCGTTCCCTATTAACTATGCGACTATAATTACCTTTAGATTTAAGATGTGGGCCGGGAACAAGCGTGCTTCAGCAGCTTATAGTACGTATTCTACTCGATATTACTTATATTTGGATATATTATACATAAATAAACCGTATATTTTTAGGGAATTTCGGTACGCTAGGGAATTTTCGCGTGCTGGGGTTGGCATTCTGAATCTTTAGTCAGAAGTCGTTGTAACGTTAGGTATGTTCGATTGCTGGCCGCGATCTTTTACAACTGAGCGCGTTCTGTTCTTTTTGATCGCATATTTGAAATACTTGCTTCCTATTGGTGGAATCAGTTTGGCTCAGACGTCAAACGAGCAATCGAACTGCACTTTAGCCAACTGAGCGCTAATCAGATTGAACAGAACTAAGCGCGGCCAGCAATCGAACACTACTGTTGTAACGTGGTTGTAACCCATAACCTAACTAAACAACGCTCAGCAAATGAATCATCTACCAATAAATTTTATATTTCAAGGTAAAATAAATACAAAAGAGATGTTTTGCCAGAAGTTCATTGAGACTGACAGACGCGCACATGTGGGACTCTCGATTATTATGTTTTTGTCTTGCCTGGTCTGCTTGTGGATCGACTACGCTGTCATTCCAGTATTGCGTATTTTATATTTTATAGTATTTGAGAATTTTCAGGGCTATTCTTACAATTGGAATAAGTCTAAGGTAATTGTTTGTGACGTTCCTGATGTGGATGGTATTTTGACCTGTATTTCCAACTTTATAGAGACGAAAAATTGATATTATTGGTATTGTACGAAGTGAGGTTATAAAACTGGTAGAGAAGGGGTAGGATGGAAGGAAAAAGAGAAGAATAAACCGAAATAGTTAGATCACATGCTCTATATTGTACCTATTTCAACTATCATTCACTTCGTTGAATTTTAAAGACTTAATTGACTGTTGTATAAACTTAAAAAAAGTTACTCGGAGCATTACGTAGAAATTTATCCCTTTGTATCCTTTTTACACCAGATAGGTGCTTTGTTTGGGTTGTAGAGTTGTAATTATGTGGAAGACCTCAATGTGTCGCATTGTTCGTTGCTTGAAAGAATGTTCACGGGGTCCAGACCATAGACCGCTGTCCGATGTCTTTGTTGACTTAGTGTTCGCTTCTGGCTGTGAGTTGATTCGTGTAATGTTAGTTCTTGTGAAGATTGTTGCGCGTTGTGTTTTTAGATTTTCTTCTGATGAAGACGTAAAATAAATGTCGAAAGCTTGGGGCCTTACAAAGGAAAGCGTTTTATTAACCGTCCCATTGGCTGCACCCCCAGTAATCCTGGTTATCAAATTGGGGAAACTTGTACAAATTATAGCAGTTCTCTAGAATTTTGTACCAATAGAAAGGCGTTCAATTAAATTTAGCACGTTTCCTGTCCACACCGACTGCCGCTGCAGGTGCTTCAGTTTGCACGGTGTTTGTATCGACAAACATTTCTCTATCCGTTCCTATATTCTGAAATCGCAAAAACTGTAGTCACGGTTATTGTCAACCGAGACCTGGCTCGCCGGTGCCCTTCTGCTTATCGACAATAGCTTTAATTTAATACATTTAAATATGAATGTCTTGTGCTTATTTAAATTTAGGTTATGTATGTATATGGTTTGGTGTTTCGCAAGGTGGCCGATAGATGGCAACAAAAATATTTTTCTATTTTTGTAAATTTAACTATTGTTTGGGACACATGTGCTTCGTCATTGACATTAAGTTATGGTATCACTCCAGTGTTGCCACCAGTTAGCAAATTAATGGTGGTTATTTAATGATTTGCAAATTTTATAGATTCGCAACCGTTACTTTGCTTAAAAAGAAATAGGTACAACTGTTGCCCTGTGTTGCTTCCAACAAACAGCAGGGCAACCGAAATAACAGATATGTGGAAGTGATTATCATATGCAATGTGCGTGTCGAGCAGATGCACAACCATAATCACAGGAAATTGTTCACCAACAATAATGAAATAAAATACATACAGCAATTTTTCTAAAACTTATTGCCTTTTGACCGCTTTAGTTGTATTTTGCAATGTAGGAAAGGTTTTTTTCTGAATTCAACGGCTAATATTATTGCCTTAAATTTTCTAGAATAACTGAATTGAAGACAGTTTTTTTGTGCGAATTGAACGTAGGTACATACTTTCCAAATAGGCGGTTTTGATAGGTGGCTTTGTGCATGTTTTGTGTTTTTGTTTTATTTGGGTACTTCTGAAAAATCTTCCTTTTCCCAGAGTTATGAATATTTTACAATGTGTTGTAATTTGTAGTCATTTACCCGAAAATTTATCAAAACCCCTTTCAAAATGTAGGAACCTTCTTTATGCAGGATGACTTATTATTGAAGACATTTAATCCAATTTTATAATTATTTTTAAAATTTTTTGGTAATGTTGTATTATTGACATGTTCTATATATAATTTTCAACAATTTTCAATTGTTTTAACAATTACCATTTGTTTGCAATAAAAATATTAGTTGAAAAAGTATTTCAAAAGATCAGAAGACATTAAATATGATATTATAATCACAACGCCCCATGCAAACAGATAATTACATTCTAATATTTGCATTTTACGTTTAAGTCAATCCAGATGCTTTTATATGGAATAAAATTTTTCGAAAAGTTAACAAAAAAATTTTTTGTATTACCTATATTAGTTTTCAACTTCTACAAAAAAAAAATCTATCAGACTAATTATTATTATAGCTTATAAAATTCGTTAACAAATTATAAAATAGACAAGAAATCAATTAATAATAATTCTTGCAAAAAAGTTGTTGATTTGTTGGTATTCATTTAAACAATTTCAAATTCATTAACAAAGTACGAAAAACCAATGAACTAATAATAATAATATCGGCAAAAAATAATGAAAATATGCACGTAATATTGCTTATTTTCAAAGTACGAAAAGCCAATGATCTAATAATAATAATATCGGCAAAAAATAATGAAAATTTGCACGTAATATTGCTTATTTTCAAATCAAATGCTATTTGTTTAAACAATTACACATCATTAGTAAATGACAAGCCAATAATAGTGATTTCAGCCAAGATAATAAAAGATACGTGAAAGTATATTTATCTAAAAGACGTAATACTGCTTTTTCTATATTATTTCTGTTATTTTTATGATTTATTTTTTGTTATCTCTATTCTATTTTTGATATTTCTCTTGGTTTATTGGCTTATAAAATTTTTGTTTTTATTTGTTGGTTTATTTATTTATATTTTTTCTTGATAGAAAATCATTAACAGAAAACGGATACATTGTCTTTTCATTAGGGCAGCGTTTCTAGGGGTACGCGTATCCCTAGGAGCGGAACGGACCTAAACGGCCGTGAGCGGGAGAAGTTTGAGAACCGCTACATTAGGGTGTTGGTGGTAGATGGTCGATTCGGTGCCGTAGGACCGAGTGCTTTTTCTTTTATTGTATTTTTTAAATTATTTTCGGTTATTTTCCAGCTTTGTTTACAGCATCTCATTTTTGTCGTCCATCGAATTATTTCAAATTGATGTAAACAAATTCATGCTGAAAAATTTTTTTTTATCCTACACTATGGTTGGTTGGGTCAAGTTTTGCTGGCACCAGTGGCGGATATTTTACATCCGATTACACCGAGTAAACTATAAGGATAGTTTTCATCTGATCGATATTCTCAACATTTTGTTTTTGGTTCATTCCCGTACCTGCATTTTTTTAATATTTAATTTAAAGATACATAAGTGAACCGTGGCAATTTAAATTGCTGTTCAACTTGGCAGCGAATGTTACGTGATCAAAAGTGTTTTTACTATTGTTTTTAGTACCAATATCGAATTAATTTAAAGGCAATGACCAGAAACTTAAGATAAACGGTTGGATAAAATACTAAATTATACTAAGCGAAACTCAACGTGTATGTGATACTTTAATAATGTGTGATGAAATAACACCACTTGTTGAAATAACAGCAAGTCGACATGGAATCTAAATGATACGTTTCAAAGTTCGGTTTTGATCTTCGCAGCATATTCAGCCTGCCAGATTTGCCAGTGTTTCTGGTCCAAAAACTTACTTACAAATGTGTATCTCCTACAAAAATTCGGATATTGGGATGAATTACAAAATAAGATGTTGAGAATTGAAATGGTTTTTGTAACTGAGCACTTGAGAACATGCGAGAGAACGAACTACTTCGTCAGTTACCCCACAGGATGTCGCAAACTTAGTCGAAAAACACAATTTTTTTAAATAATCTGGAACATTATTTTCTTAACTTTCAAAAGTAGGTAAGTTTACTTTACATATTCTGAAAAAATAGTGAAAATTGGTCAAAGAATACAAAAGTCATTGATTCCAGCAAGGTTGGTTATCTAAATCAATTCAATTTTGTGAAAAAAATACAAACATCCATAAATTCCTTATGCACATAACAACTAATATTATTCATAAACGTACAAATATATCAAATTCCACCATTAGACAGAATGGGTAATTCATAATTTTTTGTAAAAAAATACTAATTTGGAAAACCGGTTTCGACCCCACAACATTCTTTTCAAACTATAAAAGTATTAATGAACGATTTGAAAAAAAGTTTAGTATTTTTTTAGTAATTCTGTAAAAATTTACTATTTTAAAACTCCGCGGGACGCGGGACAAAATGTGAAAAGTCGGGACTGTCCCGCCAAAAGCGGGACGTCTGGTCAGCTAAGCTATGGGTGTCATCAAGTCAGGTGCACAGCTTAAAAAAAATTGTCTCGTATAACTGTTTCATACAATCAACCGAATAAAAATACACATACAAGACCTAGCCGGTAACATCACAAACCACAATCAGCCCCCTGCGCCCCCCCCTGTATCCGCCACTGGCTGGCATCGTATACGACAGCGCGACTTTACCCAGTACGACAGATCGGATGACTACCCACTAATTTCGGTGATTTTTACACAATCTGCAAAGTCGCGACTTAGGCCTGCCCCGCTTCTAGTGAAACTTCTAAATATGAAGTTTCGTCCCGATACCTTTAGTAGTTTCTCCGGAATCGTCGCCCCAAAAAACTGGTATACACACACACACACACACACACACACACACACACACACACACACACACACACACACACACACACACACACACACACACACACACACACACACACACACACACACACACACACACACACACACACACACACACACACACACACACACACACCACACACACACACACACACACACACACACACACACACACACACACACACACACACACACACACACACACACACACACACACACACACACACACACACACACACACACACACACACACCACACACACACACACACACACACACACACACACACACACACACACACACACACACACACACACACACACACACACACACACACACACACACACACACACACACACACACACACACACACACACACACACACACACACACACACACACACACACACACACACACACACACACACACACACACACACACACACACACACACACACACACACACACACACACACACACACACACACACACACACACACACACACACACACACACACACACACACACACACACACACACACACACACACACACACACACACACACACACACACACACACACACACACACACACACACACACACACACACACACACACACACACACACACACACACACACACACACACACACACACACACACACACACACACACACACACACACACACACACACACACACACACACAACACACACACACACACACACACACACACACACACACACACACACACACACACACACACACACACACACACACACACACACACACACACACACACACACACACACACACACACACACACACACACACACACACACACACACACACACACACACACACACACACACACACACACACACACACACACACACACACACACACACACACACACACACACACACACACACACACACACACACACACACACACACACACACACACACACACACACACACACACACACACACACACACACACACACACACACACACACACACACACACACACACACACACACACACACACACACACACACACACACACACACACACACCACACACACACACACACACACACACACACACACACACACACACACACACACACACACACACACACACACACACACACACACACACACACACACACACACACACACACACACACACACACACACCACACACACACACACACACACACACACACACACACACACACACACACACACACACACACACACACACACACACACACACACACACACACACACACACACACACACACACACACACACACACACACACACACACACACACACACACACACACACACACACACACACACACACACACACACACACACACACACACACACACACACACACACACACAACACACACACACACACACACACACACACACACACACACACACACACACACACACACACACACACACACACACACACACACACACACACACACACACACACACACACACACACACACACACACACACACACACACACACACACACACACACACACACACACACACACACACACACACACACACACACACACACACACACACACACACACACACACACACACACACACACACACACACACACACACACACACACACACACACACACACACACACACACACACACACACACACACACACACACACACACACACACACACACACACACACACACACACACACACACACACACACACCACACACACACACACACACACACACACACACACACACACACACACACACACACACACACACACACACACACACACACACACACACACACACACACACACACACACACACACACACACACACACACACACACACACACACACACACACACACACACACACACCACACACACACACACACACACACACACACACACACACACACACACACACACACACACACACAACACACACACACACACACACACACACACACACACACACACACACACACACACACACACACACACACACACAACACACACACACACACACACACACACACACACACACACACACACACACACACACACACACACACACACACACACACACACACACACACACACACACACACACACACACACACCACACACACACACACACACACACACACACACACACACACACACACACACACACAACACACACACACACACACACACACACACACACACACACACACACACACACACACACACACACACACACACACACACACACACACACACACACACACACACACACACACACACACACACACACACACACACACACACACACACACACACACACACACACACACACACACACACACACACACACACACACACACACACACACACACACACACACACACACACACACACACACACACACACACACACACCACACACACACACACACACACACACACACACACACACACACACACACACACACACACACACACACACACACACACACACACACACACACACACACACACACACACACACACACACACACACACACACACACACACACACACACACACACACACACACACACACACACACACACACACACACACACACACACACACACACACACACACACACACACACACACACACACACACACACACACACACACACACACACACACACACACACACACACACACACACACACACACACACACACACACACACACACACACACACACACACACACACACACACACACACACACACACACACACACACACACACACACACACACACACACACACACACACACACACACACACACACACACACACACACACACACACACACACACACACACACACACACACACACACACACACACACACACACACACACACACACACACACACACACACACACACACACACACACACACACACACACACACACACACACACACACACACACACACACACACACACACACACACACACACACACACACACACACACACACACACACACACACACACACACACACACACACACACACACACACACACACACACACACACACACACACACACACAGACACACAGACACACAGACACACAGACACACAGACACACAGACACACAGACACACAGACACACAGACACACAGACACACAGACACACAGACACACAGACACACAGACACACAGACACACAGACACACAGACACACAGACACACAGACACACAGACACACAGACACACAGACACACAGACACACAGACACACAGACACACAGACACACAGACACACAGACACACAGACACACAGACACACAGACACACAGACACACAGACACACAGACACACAGACACACAGACACACAGACACACAGACACACAGACACACAGACACACAGACACACAGACACACAGACACACAGACACACAGACACACAGACACACAGACACACAGACACACAGACACACAGACACACAGACACACAGACACACAGACACACAGACACACAGACACACAGACACACAGACACACAGACACACAGACACACAGACACACAGACACACAGACACACAGACACACAGACACACAGACACACAGACACACAGGACACACAGACACACAGACACACAGACACACAGACACACAGACACACAGACACACAGACACACAGACACACAGACACACAGACACACAGACACACAGACACACAGACACACAGACACACAGACACACAGACACACAGACACACAGACACACAGACACACAGACACACAGACACACAGACACACAGACACACAGACACACAGACACACAGACACACAGACACACAGACACACAGACACACAGACACACAGACACACAGACACACAGACACACAGACACACAGACACACAGACACACAGACACACAGACACACAGACACACAGACACACAGACACACAGACACACAGACACACAGACACACAGACACACAGACACACAGACACACAGACACACAGACACACAGACACACAGACACACAGACACACAGACACACAGACACACAGACACACAGACACACAGACACACAGACACACAGACACACAGACACACAGACACACAGACACACAGACACACAGACACACAGACACACAGACACACAGACACACAGACACACAGACACAC
The DNA here is from genome assembly GCA_963966075.1 of Aphodius sticticus. Taxonomy (NCBI): domain Eukaryota; kingdom Metazoa; phylum Arthropoda; class Insecta; order Coleoptera; family Scarabaeidae; genus Aphodius; species Aphodius sticticus. The sequence goes on from OZ014506.1 coordinate 57,868,899, forward strand.
AGACACACAGACACACAGACACACAGACACACAGACACACAGACACACAGACACACAGACACACAGACACACAGACACACAGACACACAGACACACAGACACACAGACACACAGACACACAGACACACAGACACACAGACACACAGACACACAGACACACAGACACACAGACACACAGACACACAGACACACAGACACACAGACACACAGACACACAGACACACAGACACACAGACACACAGACACACAGACACACAGACACACAGACACACAGACACACAGACACACAGACACACAGACACACAGACACACAGACACACAGACACACAGACACACAGACACACAGACACACAGACACACAGACACACAGACACACAGACACACAGACACACAGACACACAGACACACAGACACACAGACACACAGACACACAGACACACAGACACACAGACACACAGACACACAGACACACAGACACACAGACACACAGACACACAGACACACAGACACACAGACACACAGACACACAGACACACAGACACACAGACACACAGACACACAGACACACAGACACACAGACACACAGACACACAGACACACAGACACACAGACACACAGACACACAGACACACAGACACACAGACACACAGACACACAGACACACAGACACACAGACACACAGACACACAGACACACAGACACACAGACACACAGACACACAGACACACAGACACACAGACACACAGACACACAGACACACAGACACACAGACACACAGACACACAGACACACAGACACACAGACACACAGACACACAGACACACAGACACACAGACACACAGACACACAGACACACAGACACACAGACACACAGACACACAGACACACAGACACACAGACACACAGACACACAGACACACAGACACACAGACACACAGACACACAGACACACAGACACACAGACACACAGACACACAGACACACAGACACACAGACACACAGACACACAGACACACAGACACACAGACACACAGACACACAGACACACAGACACACAGACACACAGACACACAGACACACAGACACACAGACACACAGACACACAGACACACAGACACACAGACACACAGACACACAGACACACAGACACACAGACACACAGACACACAGACACACAGACACACAGACACACAGACACACAGACACACAGACACACAGACACACAGACACACAGACACACAGACACACAGACACACAGACACACAGACACACAGACACACAGACACACAGACACACAGACACACAGACACACAGACACACAGACACACAGACACACAGACACACAGACACACAGACACACAGACACACAGACACACAGACACACAGACACACAGACACACAGACACACAGACACACAGACACACAGACACACAGACACACAGACACACAGACACACAGACACACAGACACACAGACACACAGACACACAGACACACAGACACACAGACACACAGACACACAGACACACAGACACACAGACACACAGACACACAGACACACAGACACACAGACACACAGACACACAGACACACAGACACACAGACACACAGACACACAGACACACAGACACACAGACACACAGACACACAGACACACAGACACACAGACACACAGACACACAGACACACAGACACACAGACACACAGACACACAGACACACAGACACACAGACACACAGACACACAGACACACAGACACACAGACACACAGACACACAGACACACAGACACACAGACACACAGACACACAGACACACAGACACACAGACACACAGACACACAGACACACAGACACACAGACACACAGACACACAGACACACAGACACACAGACACACAGACACACAGACACACAGACACACAGACACACAGACACACAGACACACAGACACACAGACACACAGACACACAGACACACAGACACACAGACACACAGACACACAGACACACAGACACACAGACACACAGACACACAGACACACAGACACACAGACACACAGACACACAGACACACAGACACACAGACACACAGACACACAGACACACAGACACACAGACACACAGACACACAGACACACAGACACACAGACACACAGACACACAGACACACAGACACACAGACACACAGACACACAGACACACAGACACACAGACACACAGACACACAGACACACAGACACACAGACACACAGACACACAGACACACAGACACACAGACACACAGACACACAGACACACAGACACACAGACACACAGACACACAGACACACAGACACACAGACACACAGACACACAGACACACAGACACACAGACACACAGACACACAGACACACAGACACACAGACACACAGACACACAGACACACAGACACACAGACACACAGACACACAGACACACAGACACACAGACACACAGACACACAGACACACAGACACACAGACACACAGACACACAGACACACAGACACACAGACACACAGACACACAGACACACAGACACACAGACACACAGACACACAGACACACAGACACACAGACACACAGACACACAGACACACAGACACACAGACACACAGACACACAGACACACAGACACACAGACACACAGACACACAGACACACAGACACACAGACACACAGACACACAGACACACAGACACACAGACACACAGACACACAGACACACAGACACACAGACACACAGACACACAGACACACAGACACACAGACACACAGACACACAGACACACAGACACACAGACACACAGACACACAGACACACAGACACACAGACACACAGACACACAGACACACAGACACACAGACACACAGACACACAGACACACAGACACACAGACACACAGACACACAGACACACAGACACACAGACACACAGACACACAGACACACAGACACACAGACACACAGACACACAGACACACAGACACACAGACACACAGACACACAGACACACAGACACACAGACACACAGACACACAGACACACAGACACACAGACACACAGACACACAGACACACAGACACACAGACACACAGACACACAGACACACAGACACACAGACACACAGACACACAGACACACAGACACACAGACACACAGACACACAGACACACAGACACACAGACACACAGACACACAGACACACAGACACACAGACACACAGACACACAGACACACAGACACACAGACACACAGACACACAGACACACAGACACACAGACACACAGACACACAGACACACAGACACACAGACACACAGACACACAGACACACAGACACACAGACACACAGACACACAGACACACAGACACACAGACACACAGACACACAGACACACAGACACACAGACACACAGACACACAGACACACAGACACACAGACACACAGACACACAGACACACAGACACACAGACACACAGACACACAGACACACAGACACACAGACACACAGACACACAGACACACAGACACACAGACACACAGACACACAGACACACAGACACACAGACACACAGACACACAGACACACAGACACACAGACACACAGACACACAGACACACAGACACACAGACACACAGACACACAGACACACAGACACACAGACACACAGACACACAGACACACAGACACACAGACACACAGACACACAGACACACAGACACACAGACACACAGACACACAGACACACAGACACACAGACACACAGACACACAGACACACAGACACACAGACACACAGACACACAGACACACAGACACACAGACACACAGACACACAGACACACAGACACACAGACACACAGACACACAGACACACAGACACACAGACACACAGACACACAGACACACAGACACACAGACACACAGACACACAGACACACAGACACACAGACACACAGACACACAGACACACAGACACACAGACACACAGACACACAGACACACAGACACACAGACACACAGACACACAGACACACAGACACACAGACACACAGACACACAGACACACAGACACACAGACACACAGACACACAGACACACAGACACACAGACACACAGACACACAGACACACAGACACACAGACACACAGACACACAGACACACAGACACACAGACACACAGACACACAGACACACAGACACACAGACACACAGACACACAGACACACAGACACACAGACACACAGACACACAGACACACAGACACACAGACACACAGACACACAGACACACAGACACACAGACACACAGACACACAGACACACAGACACACAGACACACAGACACACAGACACACAGACACACAGACACACAGACACACAGACACACAGACACACAGACACACAGACACACAGACACACAGACACACAGACACACAGACACACAGACACACAGACACACAGACACACAGACACACAGACACACAGACACACAGACACACAGACACACAGACACACAGACACACAGACACACAGACACACAGACACACAGACACACAGACACACAGACACACAGACACACAGACACACAGACACACAGACACACAGACACACAGACACACAGACACACAGACACACAGACACACAGACACACAGACACACAGACACACAGACACACAGACACACAGACACACAGACACACAGACACACAGACACACAGACACACAGACACACAGACACACAGACACACAGACACACAGACACACAGACACACAGACACACAGACACACAGACACACAGACACACAGACACACAGACACACAGACACACAGACACACAGACACACAGACACACAGACACACAGACACACAGACACACAGACACACAGACACACAGACACACAGACACACAGACACACAGACACACAGACACACAGACACACAGACACACAGACACACAGACACACAGACACACAGACACACAGACACACAGACACACAGACACACAGACACACAGACACACAGACACACAGACACACAGACACACAGACACACAGACACACAGACACACAGACACACAGACACACAGACACACAGACACACAGACACACAGACACACAGACACACAGACACACAGACACACAGACACACAGACACACAGACACACAGACACACAGACACACAGACACACAGACACACAGACACACAGACACACAGACACACAGACACACAGACACACAGACACACAGACACACAGACACACAGACACACAGACACACAGACACACAGACACACAGACACACAGACACACAGACACACAGACACACAGACACACAGACACACAGACACACAGACACACAGACACACAGACACACAGACACACAGACACACAGACACACAGACACACAGACACACAGACACACAGACACACAGACACACAGACACACAGACACACAGACACACAGACACACAGACACACAGACACACAGACACACAGACACACAGACACACAGACACACAGACACACAGACACACAGACACACAGACACACAGACACACAGACACACAGACACACAGACACACAGACACACAGACACACAGACACACAGACACACAGACACACAGACACACAGACACACAGACACACAGACACACAGACACACAGACACACAGACACACAGACACACAGACACACAGACACACAGACACACAGACACACAGACACACAGACACACAGACACACAGACACACAGACACACAGACACACAGACACACAGACACACAGACACACAGACACACAGACACACAGACACACAGACACACAGACACACAGACACACAGACACACAGACACACAGACACACAGACACACAGACACACAGACACACAGACACACAGACACACAGACACACAGACACACAGACACACAGACACACAGACACACAGACACACAGACACACAGACACACAGACACACAGACACACAGACACACAGACACACAGACACACAGACACACAGACACACAGACACACAGACACACAGACACACAGACACACAGACACACAGACACACAGACACACAGACACACAGACACACAGACACACAGACACACAGACACACAGACACACAGACACACAGACACACAGACACACAGACACACAGACACACAGACACACAGACACACAGACACACAGACACACAGACACACAGACACACAGACACACAGACACACAGACACACAGACACACAGACACACAGACACACAGACACACAGACACACAGACACACAGACACACAGACACACAGACACACAGACACACAGACACACAGACACACAGACACACAGACACACAGACACACAGACACACAGACACACAGACACACAGACACACAGACACACAGACACACAGACACACAGACACACAGACACACAGACACAGACACACAGACACACAGACACACAGACACACAGACACACAGACACACAGACACACAGACACACAGACACACAGACACACAGACACACAGACACACAGACACACAGACACACAGACACACAGACACACAGACACACAGACACACAGACACACAGACACACAGACACACAGACACACAGACACACAGACACACAGACACACAGACACACAGACACACAGACACACAGACACACAGACACACAGACACACAGACACACAGACACACAGACACACAGACACACAGACACACAGACACACAGACACACAGACACACAGACACACAGACACACAGACACACAGACACACAGACACACAGACACACAGACACACAGACACACAGACACACAGACACACAGACACACAGACACACAGACACACAGACACACAGACACACAGACACACAGACACACAGACACACAGACACACAGACACACAGACACACAGACACACAGACACACAGACACACAGACACACAGACACACAGACACACAGA